>CAJHQQ010000472.1:0-188557 GCA_905132885.1 Moricandia moricandioides
TATATATATATAAGTATTGTTGTTTTTGCTTCAAAGATAAAGAAGCGTGAAGTTAAAAGATCATTTGGATGGTAAAACATCAAACCAATTGATTGGATTTCTAGCAGATTAATCCACCAAACTGCCTAACCGACTAACTGGCCGACCATTGTATTACCGTATCCGACACTTAAGACCATAGTAATTACAAGGAACACTTTTTATTTCATATAGAGAAGTAGCATACACAGTTTGTTCAACATCATGATACAGAAGTAATATACAACGCTTTGTTTTGTCTTGGTCGTCGAGTCTCTGGTCCAGATACCAGACCAGCATTGACACTTACAACCGCCAATTGTAAACTACAACAACGTGGTTATCCAAGGTGTAGATCTTGGTAGACTCAAATGTGATCGTGGCTGTTGGGACGAATCCAAGTAGGCAACATCGCTGCAAATTGTGATTTCAGAGCTTGAGCAGATGATTTCAGCGTTCTCAAGTGTGAATCCGTGGATTATGGGCAAAGGGAAGCCTTTTTCTAGATGGTCATTTGCATATGGCACAAACACCGTTTGTATAACGGTCCACACTATTGGCTAGAAGATGGAAACAAGATAGATAAGTGTAAATGTCAAGTCTGAATAAGATCTTTCTACATATTAACTTATGAGAGCTTTAAAACTCTTGACATTTATGCATTTACCTGAAGAAGATGCAGGTGGAGATTTCCAATGTTGCTCCATTCCAAAGACATGGAGAAATCTTCTAGTCTTACGCTGCCTCCAAGGTTATTACCCATCACTTTGAGAGCACCAGAGCCTCGGATCTCCTGCAGCCAAGCAACATTGAATCATGTACTGATAAACTTAGGTAGAAGTTGTACCGTAGAACAAAACCATGTACATAGTTATGTCACTTGAAGACTTACCAAGGAGATGCATGCTACTGGTATTACTTCTTTCGCTTCTAGAACATTGATTACTAGGTCTGCGTTCACATTAGCTCCCACATACTGCTCTGAGATCTTTACAAGCGGAGGCGATGATAAACTGATGTTCAGATTCATATCCTGGTTTGGGTACTTCCTGTATAGTTGTGGAATGATGAACCTCCACCTAGCAGTGTTTAAAAGAGCCTGATCTGGTATTTTATCCACTACCCATTGCATAAAATCTGCCTGAATATAAAATTATTGAAATCCTCAGATGAAAAAGATGAATATCAATACCATGAGTAGCAATTAGGGAACTTACATTGTAGTACAAAGCTGCAGCAGAGTTAAAGACAGCTTCATCCAGTGAAATTCCGACCATCTTTGAATTTCCAGGGCAGATAGATGAAGATGCAGACTTTCTGAGGGAGGACTTTAAGACTTGATTCGTTTCTCTTTTGGTGAACAAGCCATCGATTTCGAAAGTGATGGATGAATCTCTCAGTATAGGATTACTGGTGAAAGTGACATTGAGTGCAGCTTTATCATCTACTGGGATCTCCTTTGGAAGGCTTTGTAGGAATGAATCAAGGTCTGATACTCCTTCACTGAGCTTATTGGTAATCGTACTTTCCACACTTGCTCCAATTTGATCTTTAAATGCATTAACCATCCTAAATTGCAGAGAACAAGATAAAGTTTAAATGCAAAAAAGAAAACAGAAACCATCTAACATCAATAAGCAAATAACTGCATACCCCTGATAAAACCATGATGCTCCTCCTTCAAGCTCAATAGATATGTCTTTCACATGACATCCACATTCCGAAAGAGATAGTTTCAATCCTCCTTCATCACTTTGCAAGCCTAGCGAGAGTCCAATTTCCATGCCTTCAACCTTACCGAGAAGGCGAGAATCAGCACTCATCAAACTCCCTTTTTGTAAAACAGATATAACAATGAGCAGAGAAAAACACTCACTAAAACCAACTATGTCCTAAAGTAACAACCACAGAACATAAGGGCAAAAAAACAGAACAAAGTTTGTGATTAGCAAAAAGAAAAATCTTGTCTTTCCATTGGTTCCTAACTCGCAGAGCAGTTAAAGTGATTGCATGTCTGAGCAAGTCAATGATATGGTTGTTACCTGAACAGATGCAATCCCTTGGTCAGAAATTTCAATTGGAGGAAGCCAAGTAGAATAAGAATAGTGCCAATTCATACTCAAATTGCAAGTCGTCCCCGAAGCCACGATGACAACACCTGTCTCACCAAGCTTAACATAAGACGAGGCAACATCAAGCTCGTATATCGTGAGGTTCGAGACGACTACATCGATTCCTCCGAGGAAAGGGATTCTCACGTATTTCTCGATCCTGGGGATCTGGAGAGGTATAATCGATGCGATAGCTTTGTTGACTAAGAGGTTCTTGACGAAATCGAGACCGCTTTTGTGATATGAGAACTGATGTGAATGAATCGGTCTGTGTGTGCGATGGTAAGAAGAAGATGGTTTGTAAGAGAAGGAAGAAGTAGCACCACCTAACATCCATGGCGGAGGTTCGAAGTCCAAATAAATGAAGAAGCTTTGCTTGTTCTTCTTCAACGAAGAACAGAACAGGTCATAATGTTCGTTATCTAGCAAGTTGCGTAATGGTCTGGATTCTTATGAAATACCTAACGTACCCTTATCATTCGATTTGCATTGTAGTGAGGGGGTAATTTGATAAAAATTAGAAGTATTGGGGTGAAAACATAATTTTTTAGGAGGGATAATTTGATTCAATTCGAAGTATTAGGGATGAAAACATACTTTGCCAACAATCGGATGAGAAGTATTTAATTTTGAAACTATCAGCAAACTTCACGCCGTTTAGTATTTCCTTTACAGAACTGTGCTCCGTTTCTCTTTCAGGGCACTCGAGTATCATCTTATGATGCTTCGTCTTCGTCCTCAGCTTCCACCAACTCAGCCATGGAAGCTAGACTCTCGGAGAGCCTCGGCCTCCCTTCTCCGAATCTCAATCACTGCCACCTCACCAACGATTTCAACTCCCTCTTCGCTTACTTCTCCGATCGCACCTCCGCTCAGCTCCCCACCGTCAAAAAACCCGTAACCAAAATCAAATCCTCGAGAAAACCATCTCCTCCGTTTGCATCAGCCTCAGTCTCAGATTCCAATTCCGAACCAGGATTCCTGAAATGGATGAAGCCTGCTTCACGAAGCAGTCCAAAGATCCAAACGCTAATGAAACACCTCTCCGTCTTCGAACGCGCCCTAATCGGCGCGGGAGGCGGCGGAATCGCCGGCGCCTTCACCTACGTCTGCCTTCTTCCCTTGGACACGATCAAGACGAAGCTTCAGGCGAAAGGCGCCTCTCAGATGTACAGTAGCAGCTTCGACGCGATAGTGAAAACATTTCAAGAGAGAGGGATTGTAGGTTTCTACAGCGGCGTATCGGCAGTGATCGTCGGCTCCACGTTCTCCTCGGCCGTGTATTTCGGCACGTGCGAGTTTGGGAAGTCACTACTCGGTAAGTTCACGGAGTTTCCTTCCGTTCTCATCCCTCCCACTGCTGGTGCCATGGGGAATATAATCTCGTCGGCTATAATGGTTCCTAAAGAGCTCATCACGCAGAGGATGCAGGTTGGAGTCAGTGGGAGGAGATCTTATCAAGTTTTGCTTGAGATTCTTGAGAAAGATGGGATCTTGGGGCTTTACGCGGGTTACTCCGCCACATTGTTGAGAAACTTACCTGCAGGTGTGCTTAGTTACTCTTCGTTTGAGTATCTTAAAGCTGCGGTTTTGGAGAAGACGCAGCAGAACAATCTTGAGCCTCTGCAGAGCGTTTGCTGTGGCGCATTGGCTGGTGCTATATCTGCTTCGATTACCACGCCGCTTGATGTGGTGAAGACGAGGTTGATGACGCAGGTTCATGTGGAGGCAGCTAATAAACTTGGGGCTGCTATGTATTCGGGTGTGGCTGGGACAGTGAGGCAGATACTGAAAGAGGAAGGCTTGGTTGGTTTTACTCGAGGTATGGGGCCTCGAGTTGTTCATAGCGCTTGCTTCTCGGCTATTGGGTATTTTGCGTTTGAGACTGCGAGGCTGACAATCTTGAATGAGTATTTGAAGAGGAAACAGGATTCAGAAGCAGCTACCATTGATGCTTGATTCATTTGAGAGAGGGACTCAAATTAGCATTATGAGTTTTAGCTTTGTGTGTGTTGTTTCCTCAGACAAGCGTTGTTATAGAGCTGAGTTGTTTCTGAAATTGAATCACTGTTTTATTTGGTTTAACTTATTGTTGGAGTATTGTAGTTGCTGCATTTTCATCCAACCTTAAACTAGTTTGTGTTATAATTTGATTGGATTTGCATTTCAGATTCATGTGTAATGTGATTGCGTAATGGTCTGGAATTATTTGGAAATGTCCAAAATACCCTTGTCATTCGATTTCTACATTGCTTTGCCACTTGGGGGTAATCTGATTAAAATTGGAAGTTTTCGGGGAGT
Source organism: Moricandia moricandioides (assembly GCA_905132885.1). NCBI lineage: Eukaryota > Viridiplantae > Streptophyta > Magnoliopsida > Brassicales > Brassicaceae > Moricandia > Moricandia moricandioides. The sequence goes on from CAJHQQ010000472.1 coordinate 4,431, forward strand.
AAACATAAATGTTAAAGTTATGTCGAAACCAAATCGAAAGTTGAGGTCCAAAAGGCAAAAGGGTGTCGTAATTGAGTCTCTTCTGGTGGCTAAAGCGTGACGGAACAGAAGAATCGAGAAGAGAGCCAGCCGGGCGCTGAAGTCTCTACCTTTAATCGGAATCCATGGCTATGCAAGCCGGCGTTCAGACCTCCAAGGTCCTCATCTTACTCGGCGCAGGTCTATCTCTCTCTGTCACTATGAATATGCTGTTTTTTTCTTATGGATTCAATTGTTCCGGTTTGTATTGCTTTGACTGTAATCTAGCAAAAAATTCTTGAGCTTAACAAAGTTTTATCATGGAATCGTCTGAAAATTCGATAAATTGGTTCAAAATCTCTCCTTTTTAATTGAACTATGTTTTGTTCACACTTTTACATTTATGAATCGTTTATAATTTGATGATTGGTTATGTTTTCTATGTTCAAGGTGTATCTGGTTCGATTGTACTGAGACATGGGAGGTTGTCTGACCTAATAGCGCAGCTTCAAGAATTACTCAAAGGGGCTGAAGGCGTTGAAAGCACACCTTATAAGTATGACAGTGCAGCCCTAGCTGCTCAGGTATTGTAATATCCTTTTGCTTAGTAGTATTCTCATCACCTCATCTCTAAAACAAAATCAACTATAAATCATTTTTTTCTTTCTAAATCATTACTCTAAGAAGCTGACTCCTCTGTTCTGTGACTTAGTTTTCGTGTCTTTTTCTAATAACCAGATTCGACAGCTCGCAAATGAAATCAAAGAGCTAAGTATGATTAATCCTGTTACCATATTTAACGGAGATTCAAACAACAGTGGTATGTCATTCCTCTTTACATATGTTTTTATGCAGAACTTTCTTACAATTCTCCATTTCTAACAGAAGTAGATAACACTATCTTGCTTGTGCTGATGCAGGCTATGCTTCTTACCTGGTTCCAGCGGCTGCTGTTGGAGCTATGGGATACTGTTACATGTGGTGGAAGGTGCCCTCTCTTTAAATTTATCTATTTGTTAGAGTTGCGTTTATCTATCATTGCTTTATAACGTTTATGCGCTTCTTACTACGTTGCTTGCAGGGTTGGTCATTCTCAGATGCAATGTTTGTGACAAAGAAAAATATGGCTAATGCAGTTGCATCTTTTTCAAAACAACTAAACGACTTGTCAGAAACATTAGCGGTAAAAAAATACATTTTCTCAGATCATTCTTTCACTTGTTATATATAATATTAAATTGTGTGTATTTGGTGTATGCAGTCAACAAAGAAACATCTTTCTAAAGAGCTATCAAAATTGGATTGGAAGGTGGAAGAGCAGACCGAGATATCTAAAATGATCCTAAATGATGTAAGGCACCCACCTTATTTCTCATTTTCTCGTACTGATGCCTTACTTAAGATTAGTGTAATGATACATCCGTGAGAGCAATCTCTGTGGCACTTGGTTGACACACTTGTACATACAACAGCATCCTATAAGGACCATATTCTTATTTGAATTTGCAAGTGTATTCAGTTAACTTATATAGCAACCAGTTTAACTAAAGGGGCGTAGTTCTTAAAGAACAGAGTAATTCTCATGTCTGCGATTACCTCCATCAATGCCCTTTTCTTCGAGATACATTTAATGTGCCAATGTTCACATGGAAGTTTTGTTTCGATTCAGGTAACAGCCGTGAAATCAAGCATTTCACAACTTGGCTTTGACTTTCAACAAATTAATGAAATGATATCCGGAATAGTAAGTCACGTCTCTTACCTCTTATACATGCGATTTCTCTTAACTAAACGTATTTCTTTTTGTAATTCGAAGAGATTAATGTCACTCTCTTATATCATTTTTTTACAGGAAGGGAAGATTGACAGTCTTGAAAGCAAACAAGTAATCTGTTTACGTCCACCAACCAATTGACATTATCAGTTTTCTTAAAGCTTATTTAAAACGTTTTTTTTTGGGTTTGAACTCTCAGGATGTGACACTCTCAGGACTATGGCATTTATGTCAAATTGCAGGAGTTAAAGACAGCCCAGCCACTAAAGTCTTTCAGGTGAGAGCTAACTTACAACTTAAGAGCAACATTGTTTTACCTCTTCTTTTCACCTATTGAAAGGACTGAATGAAAGTTTTTGTTTCTGGCTTCTTGTTTTAGGATGTTGGTGCAAGATTACCTATTGATGCAAAACCATCATCTAACAGTTCTCTTTCGGTAATGATGAACCAACACTCTTCTTTTTATATCTTTTTGTTCTAAGGATAAAGGTTATCCTAGTAGCCACTAAGTGAAAGAGTTCACCAAGATCATTTTCTCTTGAATTTAGATAGATTGAAAGCAGTTTCATTGGAAGAAGATGGAACTTAAAATGTTATTAGCAGCTCTTACACTGTTTATTTCTTTGAATTTTTAAACTTAAAAGAAACTATGGAAACTCCAGGGTCTGCGGTTCCTAACAGAAGGAGAGGAGGGTGTAAATGTAATACATAACAAGCAGGGTTTGGAGAAAGAAAGCTCGTTGATGGTGAAACCAGTGGAGGAAAAAACAAAACCTGCGGTGGTGACAAGAACCAGAGTTCACAGAGCGTTTCCCGGTGGAATATCTTGGGTACAAGACCGTACCAGACAATCATAAAATATTTTTTACAAAGAATTTGCTTTTATATGGTCCCACTTCTGATACTGGGACTGGGCAATTATTTATCTGTAAGTAAACTATACACACATTGCATTCATCAACAGTTTGTGTTGCCCTTATTGTTTGTGAAAGAAAGAAAAAAAGAAAGAAAGAGTGTGAAAAATGCTTTCACGTATGTTTGAATGAGAATAAATTGATGCGTGGATTTTTACTAATGGCTTTTGTGTTCCTTTTCAATTCTAAAGTTTTAATCAATTTTTGTTGTTGTTGTTGTTTATTAGACTTTTACTACAAAACTAGTGTTAGTGTTACGTATAATAAAAAAAATGATACTTGTATAAACGTTGGATTTTGGTTGGCCTCCTATCCTTATGGGGCTAAATAAAGCCCAATAAGTTTCAGAGTTAGCCAAAGCTGTTAAAAACAAAAACTATACTTGTATAAACGTTGGATTTTGGTTGGCCTCCTATCCTTTTTGGGCTAAATAAAGCCCAATAAGTTTCAGAGTTAGCCCAAAGCTGTGAAAAACAAAACTATACTTGTATAAACGTTGGATTTTGGTTGTCCTCCTATCCTTATTGGGTTAAATAAAGCCTAATAAGTTTCAGAGTTAGCCCAAAGCTGTTAAAAACAAAAACTATACTTGTATAAACGTTGGACTTTGGTTGGCCTCCTATCCTTATTGGGCTAAATAAAGCCCAATAAGTTTCAGAGTTAGCCCAAATCTGTTCTAAACCCGATATAACCCAGTCGGGTGTATTCAACCTCAATTAAATACCCGACCCGATGCTGATTCGCTTCTTCGATAATAAACCGGAGGCTAGACGGAGCTTTTGCATCGGGTATATAATTCTGAGTCGAGAGGCTCCGTTTACGAGCTGAGCTAGTCACAAGGAAATTCGCGTAAAGGAGAAGGTAGAAGCAATCTGGTGGCTCGCCATTATCTTTGGAGCTATCTTCTGAGTCGAAACGAGTCTGTGACGAAGACGCGTGGTGTATTGAATCGGTGCGTCTGATTTTATCTTCTTTTCTCTTGTGTGCTTCGTTGTTTGTTTCATAGTAAGATTCGTAGTCCTTTGTGGTCGAGTTTGGGATAATCACTCTGTACGGAGAAGTATGCAATTGTTTCTGTTTTTTAATTGAATTGCGATTCGTTGTGTTTGCTCAAGCGTTAAATTGAAAAGTTCCATGGATTCAGTGTTTGTTATATCTTTTGTTATGGATACAATAGAGCGGTGGAAGGAGAAGATGAGCATCGTACCTAAGGAAACGATTGAGGTTATAGCACAAAGTATTGGGATTACCAACTTGTCACCCGAGGCTGCACTTATGCTTGCCCCTGATGTTGAGTATCGTGTTCGTGAGATCATGCAGGTAGGTTTACCTTTTCTTTCCTTTCCTAGTCATGTCTTTGTTGTTCTTGAGCTGTCTTTTAGTGTATTAGCAACTGATGTTAATGCCATCTTTACAGGAAGCTATCAAATGCATGCGTCACTCAAAGAGAACGACTTTGACAGCTTCCGATGTTGATGGTGCTCTCAACTTAAGGAACCTTGAGGTACATACTAGAGTAGTTCCCATATTCTATAGCTTCGGTAGTGCACCATCAGTAGAATGTTTGATAGTTTCCTTGGATTGTAACTTTTGTTGATATTTCTTTGGTGGAGTTCTCTAGTTGTGAGAAAGACATGGTATCTGGTTTTGAGGTTTGACTTTACTGGTGCATATTTAATACCATCTATAAAACATTGCCTTTACATATTTCGCGATAGCAGTTAACTGAAGCAAAAACATCTATTTGAGAATGATCATCTTTGTTGCAGCCGATATATGGCTTTGCCTCAGGAGGACCCATTCGCTTTAGAAAGGCTATTGGGCATCGGGATTTATTCTACACTGATGACAGAGAGGTGGATTTCAAAGATGTAAGATGTTGGGAAAGCTGGCATATATACATGTGTCATAATTTTTTTCTTTCAGTTACATCATATATATGTTTTTAATAATATTTCAAGAAATGTCATGATTCTAGGTGATTGAAGCTCCACTACCAAAAGCTCCCCTCGATACTGAAATTGTCTGTCACTGGCTTGCAATTGAAGGAGTGCAGCCAGCTATACCAGAAAACGCTCCTTTAGAAGGTTTTTCTCTCAAGTTTATGTCCTGGGTTAGAGTAGTAAGGTCATTAACTAAATTTATTGACATGCATGAAACAAATATTAGTATGCACAGTGAGTAGGTGAATTAACTTCTTTCTGCATTTGTACCCCTTGTTATTTGGTGTAGTTACTGATGTTGATGAGAGATCAAAGTACATATTTGAGATGCATATGTATATAGTTTTGAGAGTTATCACGAGCATGACAATTTGAAACATTTCCTTGTTCATCCCATCGTGAATATATTTTCCATTTGTTTATGGTGTTTGTAGTCATTAGGGCACCTGCAGAAAATCAAATCTATCAACAAAAGGACGGACCTCATATTGACATTAGGCTACCAGTGAAGCATGTATTATCTAAGGAGCTTCAGGTATGTCTTACAGATTAAATACCGCAAGGACGTATCTTACATGCATAAGACTTATCTGTTGTTTTCACTCTTAACAGTTATACTTCCAAAAGATTGCTGAACTTACAATGAGCAAGTCAAATCCTGCTCTGTTTAAAGAGGCATTAGTGAGCTTGGCCTCAGATTCAGGACTTCATCCTTTAGTTCCATATTTTACAAATTTCATTGCTGATGAGGTAACATAATGCACCACCGAGAGATCTTAAAAGGAAATAAGGAACGCAATTGCTTGATGCACATTACAATATTATTTTCTCTGCTGCTGCAGGTATCACGTGGGTTAAATGACTTCCTACTCCTGTTTAATTTAATGCACGTTGTTAGAAGTCTTCTACAGAATCCTCATATACACATAGAGCCTTATGTAAGTTGTTCTCTGGATTTTCTTTTGGCAATGTCTTAAGACTTATTATAGAATCTTGTAGCTCCATTTTCTTTAAGTTTTTGATGTGGGTTTCTTCAAGTTACATTTTAGACATGCTACGTAGTATCATATAAGATGGTTAGTGGTAGTGTTGGTCCAATCTCGAAAACGCTGCGTATTTTCAACTACCCCCTTGGTTGACTATAAATAATGCCTTGGATCTGTATGAATATAATTTCATATGCACTTGGGATAATGTTTTATGAAAAGCAGCCTATAATTTGTTTTGGGGGGGTTGTTTCATAACCATGAAGCTAAGTGAACTTTTCCTTTTGGTGCCAGCTTCACCAATTGATGCCCTCTGTTGTAACATGCCTTGTATCGAGAAAGCTTGGAAATAGATTTGCCGACAACCATTGGGATCTTAGAGATTTTACTGCGAATCTGGTTGCACTGATATGTAAAAGGTTCATTCTTTCCCTTTCATTTCATGTAACTCTGTTCGTTTTTGGTTAATTATGGGGATTATCTTACTGAAAGTGGTTCTTACTAGCACTAATGGTGAAGTATATTGAGCTATTGTATGCAATATGATGAGATGAATTATATCCATATACAGTCTTCTAAGTTGATCTTAGCCAGTCTCTTTGCTATTGACTTCTGCTAATTATCCGGCTTCAATATAAACTGGGAAGATCTGAACTAAAGAACATTAAGTGATAACTTGATAAGTCTTCTTCATTGTTTAGAAGGGTTTGGTCATTTGAAATCCTGTGGTTTGAATTAAAAAAATTTCAGGTTTGGAAACACTTACATTACTCTTCAGTCTCGTCTTACGAAAACTTTAGTCAATGCACTTTTGGATCCAAAGAAGGCTTTGACTCAGCACTACGGTGCAATTCAAGGATTAGCAGCTTTGGGGCACAATGTCGTAAGTATTCCCTATACATTATCAGATGCTACTCAGACATGATTTCTTGATATATTTAGCGACGATGGCTCATTGTACTGCTATCACTTTGCTATTTTCAAGATTTTTATTAGTTTGGAATTTCCCTCCTGAAACAATGTTAACCACACATCCACCACCATCTGAAATCTGTATTTCTTTTTTTTCTCCATTTTCCCTGCTTCTCTTTCATTTCATTATGAAAGGTCCTATGTTAGCTGAATGTCATGTTATTGTGTAGGTACGCCTTCTTGTTCTGTCTAATCTTGAACCGTATTTAAGTCTTCTCGAACCAGAGTTGGATGCTGAGAAGCAAAAGAACCAGATGAAGAGCTATGAAGCTTGGCGTGTGTATGGAGCTTTACTGGTTAGTCCTAGTCCTCGTCTATGAGTGCATATATCCTTCTGTATTGTTAACCGTAATCGAAAGCTCAGTAGTTAACTTCTGGAACTTGTGAACTTTTGTTTTTTCAGCGTGCTGCAGGCCTGTGTATACATGACCGGCTTAAGATCTTCCCAAATTTACCATCTCCTTCACCAAGTTTCCCCCATAAGGGAAAGGGGAAAGTAATCATTACTGAGCAACGTAAGTTGCATCAACCAATTTACTCTTTTCTGCATAATATGGTTATTGGTGCTTAGGAGGGTCAGACACATGCTGAGGGACTAATTTGACATTGCCGTAATCATTCGTTTTTTTTATACTTATACAAGTATGGAACTAGAACCTTCCCAACCAATCATGCATGGCCCTGCGGTAACAATTATTTTCAATTTCCAACGTCTATTCTCACCCTTTCTGAATATGGCAGATAAGCGAAAGCTGAGTGTAGATTCTTCAGAAAACCGGTCACCTCATAAAAGATTGATAGCTACAGATGGCCCAGATGGTCTGCAATCACAAGAGCACACGGGTCCGTCCCCAATGCAAGTAGATAAACCTCCGCCACAGAACTCTGTTCAACCATCCTCATCAGAACAAGCTTCTGATGGTAACGATCCTGGAAGCAGAAACGCAAAGGAGAAAGAAGGCAGCAAGGGCCGGGCTATAACCATGAAAGCAATCCTTGATCAGGTTTGGAAAGATGACCTCGATTCCGGACGGCTCTTGGTGAAACTCCACCAACTCTATGGTGATAGGATCCTTCCTTTCATCCCTTCTACAGAGATGTCATTATTCCTCTAAACCATTAAGAGGTACGTTTGCGGTGAAAATTCATGGTTCTCCGCTTGTAGAGATCAACGCACCATCTAACTTATCTTTCCTCTGTTCTATGTTGCAGCCACTGTTAAGAGTTTATCACAGGGTCATCCATAAACTCCATGAGCACCTAGGGTTTAGGAGAAGCCTACCTGTAGTGGTTTGACAGTCTCCTCGAGTTTAGAATCAATCTCCTGTTGTATAAACTATACAAGTCTGATTTGACACTTTAGATTCTTTTGGTTTCATAGCCATTCCATGTTCAAAGTTTAAGACAAACGTAACGGTAAAATGTTTGAAACATAAATGTCACTTAACAAGAGACAGAGACATAGTTGTTACAGACATAAAGCCTAAAACAGTTTTAGAAACGAGAGCAACAACGATCTAAAATTCAACGATATCTTCTTATTAGTCGTATGGGATCTGGATATACGCAGCATCACAGACAAATGGGATGTCTGCGTACATACCGGCAAGTGCACACCTTATGCTTTCAAGGACGGTAAACAGGTACGCAAACGCAACGGCGGTCCAGAAATGCATCCCAAACTTACCCCAATAGAGTCCAAGAGGCATCCACTTACTAACGGTTCCAATAACCTGAAGAGCAATCTCGAGAAGCATACCCATCACTACATGGAACCTGAAGAAGTGAGGCCATTCTTTTCTTCTCACTATCCCAAGGTAAGCTACAAAGAAGTAAGCCATTAGGAACCAGCCCGGTAACCTTCCTAAGGCGCCTAGAAACGGGTAGGTTAAGAACTCGAAATCTTCTAGGAAGGGGTGGAGATGGTAAGCGGTTTCTGCGTACATCCAGGTTTCGTGAAGCGGCATCAGGTAAGGTAGGCATGCTAAAGTTCTCCACCACCATTGTGGCTTTTTGGTCATTGGAGGAAACCGGAAGCTGGAAGGTACATCTTTTGATGCTCTTGGTGCCAAAGGGGTTTTCCTGCGGACGGGTAACACAGGTAGTGTACTAGACAGACTACCTTGTTCCCCATTCAGAAGGCGAGAAGATGAAGCTGAGAGATATGACAGAGGCACACCTGAAACAATTGGAAGAATACAAGGTTACCAGAGTCTCTTATCCTAGTTAAAGTCTTTTTAACACATGATAATAAGAAAACCAGTGGGGCAATCTAAAGATCTATTCAGGAACTATATGATACTAGGTGTCTTAAACAGATATATGAATACAAGGAATTAACATACCTCTTTGTACACTAGGTCGAAGCCCATTAAATGGTAAAGGTGATCCCAAAGAGTTCTTTATGACAGACAATGAACTTGGAGCAAGACAACGTTGAGTCTGTCCTGATGCTGTAGCTCTGTAGGATGATGGCTTGAACCCCCATGAGCTTGTTAGAACATGTGAAGCTGGCGTGCTGCATCCACTTATCATCATTACCAACCTAAACTACCTATAGAAAACAAGATGTCACAAGTTTAGATTCAATTACAACATCTGCTACAACATTCCAAACCTATCCAGCTCTCGGACGAATCAGAACCCAGAAATCAAACACAAAACAAAATAAATTTGAAAATTTTCTTAAAACCCATGAGATGACTTAGACGGAAGAAGTTACCGAACCTTCGTTGGAGGAAGAGAGACGAATAGGGTTTATAGTGCATTCATCTTTACTTCATCCACCTCTGAATCCTATCTCCTTCACTCTTCTCCCAAAACAAATAAATCTCTCTAGCTTTTCTCCACTGTTAAGTTTACATTAGTACCCTCAGGCCCAGATCGGCCCAAAACTTAACCCTCTCTGTCAACAAGAGGGTTCGAGTAATATTAAACCGTGACCAAATTTTAAACTTTCTTGTTTTAACTGTTTGTTTTCTTCCGCCGTCAAAATGTCGACTCCCGATCCCAACTCCTCCACATCTGTAACGGCGACTCCGCCTCTCCTCACCGCTTCCGAGACTCCGGCGATACCAGTGAACAATCTCAGAACGATCCCCTCTCAGCCACCTCCCGCTCAGCCGCCAACGTCTTTGCCTTACAGAGGCATAGCTCCAGTTCAGCATGCTAATCACCTGCAGGCACAGTCAATCCCTAACCGACGCCCTAATTCGCCTCACCAGCTTCATCATCACCAAGATCCGTCAACGGTTCTGTACCCGTTTGCTCCGGGTCGAGGGTTTTCAGTCCGCCCCGTCCGGATGAGTTCGCCGTTAGTCTCTGCAGCTCCTTCCGTGACGCCGGGTCATCAGGGCGGTTACCCTGCTCGCCCGGGTTTGGCTTACAATCATCGACTAGCGGAAAGCATGATGCAGTTCATGAGGGCGAGGAATCCTCAGATTCATCCGCTTTCTCATCCCGGGTCGGGTTCTCCTGTCGGGTCGGGTCCCATGAGAGGAGTTCCTCACTTTCTGCAGCCGCGGGTGAGGTTTCTTGTAACATGGTATCCATTTTGTTGAGAAAGAAAACAAAAAATTCTTGTCAAGTTTGCTCCTTTTGTTTTATTTGGAGATGATTAGTGGAATGATTATTAGGGATAATACTTGAGATGGTCCGAATCTTCTTGATTGGATTCATATTGGTTAATAGATCGGATCCATTTTCTTCAACTAATGCATTTTAGTTTATTTACTTTTGTTTCAAATTAGCATTATCTACTTGATTACTATCTTAAAAGTTTACCTTTTTATCAGAAATATGAAAGATTGGCGCTTTTTTATATCTCTGGTGCTCCTCTGTCTATATGATTCATCGGCCAGGTTCTCTTGGATCTATGTTATCTTTCTATTTCTAGGTTCCTTATCCTGCCGTGTGGTCATAGTTTTGATTTACTTTTGTTTCTACTTTGGTGTAATGAGGAAGACTTAAAAACTCTGTTTCTATCTCTGCAAGTGCTAAGCTGTTTTGCTCTTAAAATTGTTGGGTAATTCCAAGCTTGTGGAAACTTAACATATTATTGGATGTTTAATATGTTAAGAGATAAACACAAAAAGGAAATCTAGAATAGGAAAAGGAAGTTTTCTATTAGATTAGGTTTGTGTTTTCCATATCCCACATGTTAAAGAGAATTGTCTTTCACTATAAATATAGACCTTATGGAGAGGTGTTCCATAAGAGATCTATGAGAAACATTGAGAGCTTTAGTTTTGAGTAGTTTCTAAAGCAATAAGAAAAGTTGTTCTTATTATCCTTTGTTCTAAGAGATCCTTCAAAAATGCTGTCTTGCGCATAAGCACTTTGATTCTTGCTCTTGCCCCTGTCACATTTTCTAAATTTTGTAAATTTTGGTGCTTAGGTTGCCCCTCCCCCAACTTCTATTCTGGACACTGGCAGGAATAAAAATGCTAGGTGAATATCAAATTTCTCAACTTTGATATTACCTTTCGTTCTGTTTCACTGAGTGCATTGAAGAAAACTTGTTCTAGAATCTTAGCTACTTTGCTGTTTCCTTTTCCATGTTATTAGAAGGCGGGATGCACTTGTCCTTGTTAGGGGGAGAAAGGTAAGCCTAATTTTCATTTGTCTTTGAATTGCTGGATTGCCAATTTGGAAAAGAGTTTTTTCAAAAGACTTTGGTTTATGATACTTATCATATTTTTTTCAGGTTAGAATCACTGATGGGGCTTCTCTTTATTCACTTAGTCGATCGTGGTTGAGAAATGGAGCCCATGAAGGAATTCAGGTGCGCCATCACTTTGTGTTCTACTGTTAAAGTATGATGCAAAAAGCTCAGTTTCTTAGATGTTTCCACTTGACATTAAAAAATCATGGTTTGTACCTTTGGGATCTTGCTTTGCTGGTGACTAAATTACTTTTGACTACTCCTCTAAATGCATCCAGATTACTTTTGGTTTTGTTACAAGACAACCTTCGTTAAATGATCATCAATTGCGACTTTCCCGTTTTATAATGAAAATATGCAGTTTTGATTAGCCAGCATAACCATAGTGCCTAATCTAACTTGCAGTTTCTCTGTTTAACAGTCGCAAAGGAGCGATACAATGAAACCGTTACCAAAGCCATTACCTGTGGATGTGATGGAAGCAGCTGTGCCAAATGATCCAGCTGAAAAACCAGCTGATGAAGATAAAGAGGTATGTGCTTTTTCTCGTCAAGAACCATATATCATTTCTGAGCATAACGGAACAGATTACTGCCAGCTCTTGAACAGAAACAAAGTGATGTTGGATTCAACTCTTTTCTTGTGATTATTTCAGGACGAGGAATCTGTGGAGGAATTAACAGAAAAGGATCTTTTGAAAGGACACATCGAGCGAGCTAAGAAAGTCCGTGCAAGGTAAGTTCCACAATAGTTCTCTCTTTTTTAACTCGTAAATCCTGTAGCATCTAATCTTTGTAGCATCCCCGTGAGATTCTTGGATTGGTTTGTTTTTGCTTCAGATTAAGAGAAGAACGGTTGAGGAAGATTGCGAGGTACAAAGGAAGATTGGCACTTCTCCTGCCACAATCCGGAGAGCAGTGCATGAAGAACGATTAAAAAGGGTGAAAGTTTTGTTAGGATTTGAGGTCTTTACATGACTGTTGTTAATGTTAGCATAGCACCACGATACATAGACGTGTAGGGAAAGGTGTTCTCTTCTTTCTCTCATACAACAGATTAGTAGAGCTTCCATTTTTTCTTTAGATATGGATATCTTTTTATCTGCATTCTCTAATATATTTGTTTCTTTTGTTATGTGTACCATATTCAAACTCTGTTTGATTGTATCTTTACAATGAGATGAGAAATGCCATCTAGCTTTGTTAAATAAAATCAAATATAAATCACATAACCATAAATTTAAAAATATTCAAAAAATACCTACCAATTAAAATTCATTAATTTTTATATTACAACTCATTAGAACATGATTATCCGGGTTTCTTAGGAGGGTTTTTTGCACTGTTCGCGGGTTCCACTGACATGTGGGACCCATGAACAGTGCAAGAACCGCTTCTAAAAACTACTAAATAAGAACCGGTTTTAGAGAATTTCTTACACTGTTTGCGGGTCCCACTGACACGTGGCGGCTCGTGATTGGTTCGTTTTTAATTTTTTTTTTTTTTTTTTTTTTAAACAGCAAAAAAAAATTAAGAACCCCTAATGTTCTAGGGATAATGAAGGAATCGCAGAAGGAATGAAGTGAAGTAAGAGAGAAATGGTTTTGAGGGAGAAACGCAGAAGGAATCGGACAAGAGAAAGTAACTGACTCTCCTGTTTATTCTCTCTTAAACCGTTGCATTTGCCACGTGATTACATTGACGCCGTAAACGTGTCACCGTCTACATGGCTTCACCGCTTACTACTGATCACATTCAATCCGCCATTTATGTAAAAGATCCTCACCTAAGCAAGCAGCCACACACCTGTTTTATCTTCTCTCTCGATTCTTTGTACTCACTTTTAACCTAATTCCTCAGTTGCTTACTCTCCAAGACAACATATCCTCTGATCGCAGTTTTGCTCTTTCCTCTTGTGATCTTCTCAAGAAAGCAAAAAAAGACAGAACAAGGAGGACATGGCTGGTAACGAGTGGATTAATGGCTACTTGGAGGCGATACTTGACAGCCAAGCTCAGGGGATTGAAGAAACACAGCAGAAACCTCAAGCAGCCGTGACTCTGAGAGACGGGGAAGGAGATTTTTTCAACCCGACTAAATACTTTGTGGAGGAAGTCGTCACCGGAGTCGATGAAACCGATCTTCACCGGACTTGGCTCAAAGTCGTCGCCACTCGTAACTCTCGTGAACGCAACTCTCGCTTAGAGAACATGTGCTGGAGAATATGGCACCTCACTCGCAAGAAGAAGCAGGTCCGTGCATGCACTGCTTCATAATGTTATCATACATTTTTTTGTATGTGTGTGTATCATTCATTGCGTTGATTATGTTATTAATGAAACACTGTTGCAGTTAGAGTGGGAGGATTCGCAGCGAGTAGCGAACAGGAGATTGGAGAGAGAACAAGGAAGAAGAGATGCTACTGAGGATTTGTCTGAAGATTTATCAGAAGGAGAGAAAGGAGATGGTCTTGGAGAGATTATTCAACCGGAGACACCTAGATTACAACTCCAACGCAACTCATCCAGTGTCGATATCTGGTCTGATGATAAAAAGGAGAATCGTCTTTACGTTGTCCTCATCAGGTATCTTGTTGGTTCCAATTGATAGTGTGGTATATCACCAGAGGTCATTAGCTCAACTAGAAAGGATCCTGACCATTGTGTTAGATGGAACTATTATTATATGATGTGGTTTATTACATGTTGTGTTTTTCGGGTCTTGGGGATTACCGAACCTCCTAGATAGTGTGTTAGTTTATATATATAATGTGTGTTGATTGTATCAGTTTGCACGGGTTGGTTCGTGGTGAAAACATGGAGCTTGGTTGTGATTCTGATACTGGTGGACAGGTACCTTGTGTTCCAAGTTTTCGATAAGCTGGAATCTCTTGTATCTCTAACTTGTTTGAATTGTCAGGTGAAATATGTTGTGGAGCTAGCTCGTGCCTTAGCGAGAATGCCTGGTGTGTACCGAGTAGATCTCTTCACACGCCAGATATGCTCATCGGAAGTTGATTGGAGCTATGCAGAGCCAACAGAGATGCTAACAACGGCTTCTGCTGAAGATTGTGACGGAGATGAAACAGGAGAGAGCAGTGGAGCTTACATCATTAGGATACCGTTTGGTCCACGCGACAAGTACTTACCAAAAGAGATTCTCTGGCCTTACATCCAAGAGTTTGTTGATGGAGCCTTAGCTCATATCCTAAACATGTCAAAAGTCTTGGGAGAACAGATTGGGAACGGGAAACCGGTATGGCCATACGTGATTCACGGGCACTACGCTGATGCAGGGGACAGTGCAGCTCTGCTCTCTGGTGCGTTGAACGTTCCTATGGTCTTGACGGGTCATTCTCTAGGAAGAAACAAGCTTGAGCAGCTTTTGAAACAAGGGAGGCAGTCAAAGGAGGATATAAACTCGACGTATAAGATCAAGAGGAGGATTGAAGCTGAAGAGCTTTCTCTGGATGCTGCGGAGCTTGTTATAACGAGCACAAGGCAGGAGATTGATGAGCAGTGGGGACTTTATGATGGCTTCGATGTTAAGCTTGAGAAAGTCTTGAGGGCTCGCGCTAGACGCGGTGTTAATTGTCACGGAAGGTACATGCCAAGAATGGCGGTAAGTACACCAACTACTTAGAAATGTTATGTACAATATTCTAGAAATTGCTAGGCGGTTTATAGGTTTATAGAGAATTAACGACTAAGCGGATTTTAAAAAATTATTGATATTATATATACTTTTTACATTTATGTTAAATATTTTAGTTTTTAGATATAACTATAAAATTATACAAATCAGATATACAAAACAAAAGAAATTATAAAAATTTATGGATTTTATCTAATATTATTACTTAATTTTAATATATTTAGGTTAAATTGGTTTTAACAGGTTTGGTCGATTTAAATCGATTTATAACGATTTAAAAATGATTTGTCACATAACTAGGATATTAAAAATTTTGTTTCGGTTATGACTGATTTGCTTCTATGCATTTATTTAGAACATTGGTTATGAGTATCAAGTAAGGTTTGAAAGTGAGTGAGTCTGTTGTGCAGGTTATTCCTCCAGGAATGGATTTCACAAACGTTGTGGTTCAAGAAGAGACATCTGAGGGAGATGGAGAGTTAGCTTCCTTAGCAGGAGGAGCCGAGGGATCTTCTCCTAAAGCTGTTCCAACTATATGGTCTGAAGTGAGTTCTCTCTCCCTAAACTATCTTCTTTATAGGTTTTGTTTGTGGATTTGTGTTTGATGTTTTCGTTGGCAGGTTATGAGATTTTTCACAAACCCTCACAAACCAATGATCTTGGCATTATCTAGACCAGATCCAAAGAAGAACATAACCACTCTCTTAAAAGCCTTTGGGGAATGTCGACATCTAAGGGAGCTAGCTAATCTCGTAACTAACTGATATATAACCTTTAGAAATTAACGTCAAGAAAACAAGATCCTCTGTTTTCTAAAGTTGTTTTTTTTTAAAACTGTTTTGGCAGACTTTGATTATGGGGAATAGAGATGATATAGATGAGCTTCCATCTGGAAACGCAAGTGTTCTTACAACCGCGTTGAAACTCATTGACAAGTACGACCTTTACGGGTCTGTTGCGTATCCTAAACATCATAAACAGTCTGATGTTCCTGACATATACAGACTTGCTGCAAATACAAAGGGTGTTTTCATCAATCCTGCTTTGGTTGAACCTTTCGGCCTTACTCTCATTGAGGTAAAGTCTCTTATTGAATGAAGTATATAAACTTCTCTTTAACCAAATCTAAAAAAAAATGCAGGCTGCAGCCCACGGGCTTCCTATGGTGGCCACAAAGAATGGAGGACCAGTCGATATACTTCAGGTAAGAAACTTAGTCAATTTCAGATTGGTAATGGTTTTTGTTTTCTCATGGTTTTGGTTTTCAGGCATTGCATAATGGTTTGCTAGTGGATCCACATGATCAAGAAGCAATAGCTAACGCATTGCTGAAGCTAGTATCAGAGAAAAACCTTTGGAACGAGTGCAGGATCAACGGTTGGAAGAACATTCACTTGTTTTCATGGCCTGAGCATTGCCGGACTTACCTGACTCGTGTAGCTTCATGTCGTATGAGACATCCTCAATGGCAGACGGATGCAGACGAAATGGCGGCTCAAGAAGATGAGTTTTCACTCAACGACTCTCTTAAAGACGTTCAAGACATGTCTCTGAGACTCTCTGTGGATGGAGACAAACCTTCATGGAACGCGTCTCTTGACCCTAATGCTGCTACTGATCCGGTTAAGCAGATCATGAGCCGGATGAAGCAACCTGAAGCCAAGAGTAAACCGGAAGTACAGGGGAAGAAGCAAGTGGATAACGTGGGGAGCAGGTTTCCTGTTTTGAGGAGACGTGAACGGCTTATAGTTTTAGCTGTTGATTGCTATGATGAGGAGGGAGCGCCAGATGAAAAATCTATGGTGACGATGATTCAGAACATCATCAAAGCCGTGAGATCGGATCCTAAGATGGCTAAGAACTCTGGTTTCGCGTTGTCAACTTCAATGCCGCTCGATGAGTTGACTAACTTCTTCAAGTCTGCTAAGATTCAGGTGAGTGAGTTCGACACGTTGGTATGCAGCAGTGGAAGCGAAGTGTACTACCCAGGAGCTGAAGAAGGGAAGCTTCTTCCTGATCCTGACTATGCCTCGCATATAGATTACCGATGGGGTAATGAAGGGCTTAAGAACACTGTGTGGAAGCTCATGAACACAACAGCTGTTGGTGGAGAAGCTAGGAACAAGGGCTCCCCGAGTCTTGTCGAGGAGGATAAGCCTTCGAGTAATGAGCATTGCGTTGCTTATTTGATCAAAGATCGTTCCAAGGTAAAGTAATGTTTGTCATTAAATGGTTATGCGGTATTTAACTAGGGTTTGTTCAGGTGATGAGAATTGATGACTTGCGTCAGAAGTTACGTCTAAGAGGCCTTCGTTGTCATCCAATGTACTGTCGGAACTCGACAAGATTGCAGATCGTTCCTCTTCTTGCTTCTCGGTCGCAAGCTCTTAGGTAGTACGTTAATATTCTGACGACACTACAAAACCACGTTACATATGTGAATCTTGTATGTCTATTTTGCGGTGCAGATACTTGTTCGTGCGGTGGAGGCTGAACGTGGCGAACATGTACGTGGTGGTCGGAGAACACGGCGATACGGACTACGAGGAACTGATCTCTGGGACACACAAGACGGTGATCGTTAAGGGGCTTGTTACCTTAGGCTCTGATGCTCTGCTCAGGTCAACTGACCTTCGAGACGACATCGTTCCATCAGAGAGCCCTTTTATCGGTTTTCTCAAGGGTGACGCACCGGTTAACGAGATAACCGACATTTTGAAGCAGCTGTCCAAAGCCACTGGTTGACTCAATTAATATCTACTCACCGCCACCGGTTCGACCTTGTAGATTTTTATCAGGACTTAACAGGATTCTAGAAAATAAAAATTACAAACAATGTCTTTGCAGTTATTCTATTTCTTTTTTGTACTTGTCAATTGTTGGAAAATAAAAAGAGAAGGAACAAAACTTTATTTATATATAAACTGAACTCTTTTACTGTTGATATATAAAAATCCTAAGTGTAATTTTCCATAAAATAAGAAAGTACTATAAGAATTTTCAAGAGTTTCAAACAAATATGAATCAATTTTAATCTTCAATTAGTAAAGGTAAGCCTGGCTCTAGAACAACCAACCGGCCGGTTTGATTTGGAGAACCGACTTCGGTTTGATGCGGGCCTGTAATTAATTACTTGGATTAACGAACAATCTACATCTCGCTAGTGAGAAAGGACTCAAACGGAGAGATTTTACACAAAGAGTGTTGTAAATTCTCAGATCACTGGAGAAGAGGATATAGCTTTCTTCCTGATTTGAATCGCGATGCGAAGGTAGATAGAATCAAGTTCCTTCTCTTACACTTTTCTGGGAAAAATAATTGGTTTCTCCAGAAATTTCTGGTTCCTGAGATGCGATTTTGCTATCAACGGAGATAAATCGGTTGGATCGGTGCTGATTTTGAGTGATGTTTCAGGTTAGGGCACCACCGGCTTCATGGGAAGACGGGAGGAGTTGGAACAAAGGGGATGGTGGCGAAGCTGTCTATCGGAGTCATAGTTCTACTGATCTGTACTCTCTCGCTGCTTTTCTCGGCTAACATCGGTGGTAGTCCCGAGCCAAGCCGTCCATCTAAGGTTAGTTCAATTATAATATGTATTCTGAGTAGTGACTTGTAGCTGTAGATCAGGTAGATGAGATCTAAATCTAGTTTCCTGCTTGGTAGATTAGAGTTTTAGTCAGTGTTTTGTTGATTGATGATGGATTGTATATGATATTTGAGCAGATAAATGTGGAAGAGCTCTGGGAGAGTGCTGATTCTGGTGGTTGGAGACCATCTTCTGCTCCACGATCTGACTGGCCTCGTATGTTCATCTCATGTTTTTGAGCAGTAAAGATTTAACTTGATGCTAATCTTAGAAGTCTTAGGGCATTCCAAGCTTGGAATGATGATAATAAGGATCTTTTGATTACTTTTGCAGCTCCTACGAAGGAGACAAATGGTTATCTTCGTGTTCGTTGTAATGGCGGTTTGAATCAGCAACGTAGTGCGGTAGGTGTCTATTCTTTAATTATATGAATCTGTTCTTTTTTTTTATCTTTTATTTGAACAATATTGACATCTGGATGGATGTTGCAGATATGTAATGCAGTACTTGCTGCCCGGATCATGAATGCTACACTTGTGTTGCCCGAATTAGATGCAAACTCGTTTTGGCATGATGACAGGTATGTTGCTTTGCAAAAAGAGAAGTTAAGAGTCATCTTTTTAGAAAACTATTACATAGCATTAATCTTCGAAAACAAGGGACTTTGTAAAGTAAAGAGTCGGTTAATACTGGCTACAAATATACAATTTGTATACCTTTCTAAGTGTCATCAGACAGATAATTTCTAAGCGGATTTAATGCCTAATGTTAAGGATAGGTGTTGGTATGTTAAGAAGAGAAAATGCTATTGGATAAATTATTTGAGTATATTTCTATGTTCTCTCTGATTGTTGTATTCGCAGTGGTTTCCAAGGTATATATGATGTTGAACATTTTATTGAAACCCTGAAGTATGATGTTAAGATTGTGGGAAAGATCCCTGATGTTCACAAAAATGGGAAAACCAAGAAGATAAAAGCGTTTCAGGTACAAACATAAAGGAATGTTTTGTATCCATATAAGCTTAAAGTCTGGAAATAAAGAATATATACATGTGTGCTCATTTTTTTTCTTTGCCCTAGATTCGTCCTCCTAGAGATGCTCCTATTGATTGGTACCTGACAACTGCTCTAAAGGCAATGAAAGAACATAGTGCTATCTATCTTACACCTTTTTCACATCGCTTGGCGGAGGAGATTGATAATCCTGAATATCAACGATTAAGGTGCAGAGTGAACTACCATGCTTTGAGATTCAAGCCACACATCATGAAGTTGAGTGAATCAATTGTTGACAAACTCCGGTCACAGGGCCACTTCATGTCCATTCATCTTCGTTTTGAAATGGATATGTTGGCATTTGCAGGGTAAGCTCTTTCCCCCCCCCCAAAAAAAAAGAAAATCTTCAACCATTAGCTGAAGTAATTTATACATCAAAGTTGGTTCTTGTTGAAGCGTCTTGCAAAAAGTTGGTTATCTTTGTATTATCATCTTACATACATCAACACATGGTTCATTGTCTATATTCTGCAGGTGCTTTGACATATTTAACCCTGAGGAACAGAAAATACTTAGGAAGTATCGTAAAGAAAATTTTGCAGAGAAGAGGCTTATTTACAACGAAAGACGGGCTATAGGAAAGTGTCCACTAACCCCTGAGGAGGTAAGTTCCTTTTTCTCTGTTTATCCGCATCATTTTCCGGTTGAGCAAATCCACAAGTAGATAACTGATAAGCTAGACAGCAATAGAGAATCATAATTGCAGGCTTTAGAAATGCAACATGACATTTTGGTTGATCCTTGTGGTGCAGGTAGGTCTTATATTACGAGCGATGAGATTCGACAACTCCACAAGGATATACCTAGCAGCTGGTGAACTTTTTGGCGGGGAAAGGTTCATGAAGCCGTTTCGAACCTTATTCCCACGGCTTGACAACCATAGCTCCGTGGACCCCTCTGAGGAGCTGTCAGCAAACTCACAAGGATTAATAGGATCAGCTGTGGATTACATGGTTTGTCTCCTGTCCGATATTTTTATGCCAACATATGATGGACCGAGCAACTTCGCCAACAATCTCTTAGGTCATCGCCTCTACTACGGTTTCCGCACCACAATCAGACCGGACAGAAAGGCTTTA
The DNA here is from genome assembly GCA_905132885.1 of Moricandia moricandioides. NCBI lineage: Eukaryota > Viridiplantae > Streptophyta > Magnoliopsida > Brassicales > Brassicaceae > Moricandia > Moricandia moricandioides. The sequence continues at coordinate 25,077 of CAJHQQ010000472.1, forward strand.
GCTCCAATCTTCATAGCTAGAGAGAAAGGAAAAACGGCTGGGTTCGAAGAAGCAGTGAGACGAGTAATGCTGAAAACGAACTTTGGAGGGCCTCACAAACGCGTATCTCCTGAGTCGTTTTATACAAACTCATGGCCTGATTGTTTCTGTCAGATGAATCCGAAGAAGTCTAGTGACAAATGCCCGCCGGATAATGTAGTAGAGATTCTTGAAAGTCGGTTAGAGAGTGTTGGAGATCCAGATTCAACTTCTCAGACAAATTCAACAGTCGCTGGATTAGAACGGTAAGGAAGCCTTTGAAAATGTTCAAACAAAGAAGAGCAGAAGAAGAGAGGTGTCTCTCGACATTGGTCATACAGTTCAGATTAGCTCAACATCTCCGTTTTTCTCTCTATCATATACATTTTTTTTTCTTTATGAAGGATAGATTTGAGTCTTCTTTCAAAATTTGTAACAAAATCTAAGACAAAGTGATGAGATTCCACAAATATAGTATGTTTATTTCATTTGACGTCTTAAATTGTCTTGGTCATCTCAGAAATAAAATCTCTCTGGTTCTCAGAGTTTCTCAACTGAGCTCCAGTGTCATCATGTTCGTGTGCTTTTTTCATTGCACAGATGGAATTTTGATTGAACTTAATTTAACAAGAGAAACAAAAGTAAAAAAAAACCCTTTAATTTGTATTCTCTGTCTCCTTTACCCAAAGGATTAAAAAAGCTTTTTTCATTTTTTCTCTGCAAAAATCAGACGTCTATGAGCTGATGGTACCTTTTGGTTTACTTAGTGTTGTGTGTTGGGACACTAAGATAGAACTTGGTGTTCTTGAAGTCATCTAGTAACGGGTTGTATCCGTCCTTTGTTCTTGTCTTTGAAGGTAAACCAAACTCATCCATGAACGCTGATGTATCCAGCTACATGTCAAAGATTAAAAAAAAAGACAGGTTACTAAAGGTATTCAGAGATATACTCTCTTGTTGTAATGTTTTCAAGGAGAATCATTGTCTTACAGTGAGAGTTCGCCTTTTCCTTCCCTTTTTCGATGGTGTCCCGTCCTTCTCCGTCTTCCTCCACCCAGAACAATAATGGTCCATTCTTTCCAATAGCCAAAAATCGGTTGGGAAAAATATATCAGCATCACCCTGCAAGATCGATCATCTCAATTTACATATGATTTGTGACGTTCAAATGAGATTAGAAATTTTAGACAACTTCTCAGATATGCAATGGAGAATACCTTTGCGTCTAGATAACTACTGTAATCTGAGCTACTTCCATCTTTCTGCAAATACAAACATTGTAAAAGAGATCATATTTATACTTCCAAGGCTGAAAACATTATCATGTATTCTTGAACCGGGTGTGATATAAGCCATGGGGTATAAGCAAAGGAGAAGGACGCTGACTTTATATTGACACCAAGTTCTTCTTGATTCAAACAATGACGTGTAGACTTAACTATGGCTATAGTTATTAAACAATCTACACATGCTGAGAAAGGTGTCACTGCATAGTTAGAAGGAAAAGAAAATAACAGACCTTTGTTGAAACCAATGGCGCTCTTTCACCAGGAACTTTCACATCGGGCAAGAAGCTAAAGTCTGAAGCGATTAGGGACATCTTTGGTAGCTTTTCATGTAAAACCTCCAGCAGTTTCTGTAATTTCACATAATTAGAACAGATTAAAGCATCACCTGTTTTAGTATATGGACACCATTTTTTTCTCTTACCAAACAACCTGTTGGAAGCCAACAACGTCTAGGTTTGGGAAATAGTTTAGACCATATTTCTTTTGGTTTTGAAACCGGAGGAGCTTCGTGTTCAACAATTTCAATGCAGCGCTTAATCAGTGGATCCTCTAAAGGCTTGTATAGCTCAGAGAGTGATTCGCTGCAATTTGTAAGAGATCAGGAGCAATAGAGGAATAAATGGGAAACTTCATTCGATTCAAACCATTATTCTTTGCACCTCTCCGGTTTGTTTTCAACTAAGACTTCCATCCATGGGGAAAGTTGACTTTGGGAATAGACAAGATCATGTGGGAGATTATCTAGCACCTGCAATGGCACAAATCAATACAAATAATAGACGTGGATTTCTCTTCAGTGCAGCCTATCAAAGAGAACAACAACTAATTATTTGCGTACCTCGAGCATTATCACCCAGCATGGTTGTTGCTCCACATTCCCTGTTTCAAAAATTTACTCTATAAGCACATATAGATAATTTCATCATTACTAACATGAAAGTTGTTCGATAAAACATGGTGGACTAATTTAGAAACATCTAGATTAATAAGTAGAATCAAGAAAACTTTCAGCATAACGATATTTCTGACTAGCTCAAGCTTCTAAGGATGTTACATTACGAAATTTGGTGAACATTGAACAACTCACTAAGTTTAACATTCTCAACCATAAACTAGTTCCAGCCTAGCCACAGAACAGGAAAAATTGATATAGAAATCTGCATCACACTAAAAACAAAGAAACTCACTCCATCCAGATAGGTCAGATGCATCACGACACTCAACTCGGAACTTTGATAGATGACTTCCAACTTGCGCTACAGTTTCTTTTTGAATCTTAGCCAATGACGGACTAATTTCTATGGAACTGATATACATTAAAATAAAGCATGTAGTTAATATAATTGCAGCATGTTCCATAACAGATTACTATGCTGAAGTTCAAGCCAAAAGATGATTGTGTATAACTCATGCTTAGCTAAAGGAAAACTGGAGGATACGTACGTGTAGCTCATGTTATTGTAGATTCTCTCAGGAGCATTCAACATTATGTAGTCCAATATACCCTTCGCACAGGTTCCCGATCCACCACCAATTTCATATATCTAAGCACATGTTGAAAGTGTTACCGATATATAGAAGAATTAGTGCAAACGTAGACTACAAACCGGGATGAAAATATTGAACAACAAACATATGATCTTAAACAGAAAATCAATTGCTTTACTTTCTATTCACCGTTCAATTGTGTGTTCAAATGATTCTAAACTACTCTTAACAGTTTTGTAGGTAAACCATGGTTTCTCTCTTCCAAGATTTAAAAGCATGAACAACTGAACAGGGTAAAGGCTAAGGGTATCACTGAATAGATCCCATATCAGGATTCAATACAACTACAGAAACCAGAGAGGAGATCTAATATTTGGTATTGCCTGAAATAAAATAAAGTAGAGAGAGATGTAGAAGATTACAGAAGTGAAACCTTTAATGGAACTGAGAGATTAGTGGTTCGCAGTATGGCCTCTGCAATACCATGAGCATACCAAGGCTACAAGAGATGATTGAGATCATGAAATATGAGAAATACAACACGTGAAGGCTATTCCAACCAAAGAAACTATCCACGACAATTCACCTTGAAGAGCTCCACAGGAGTAAACCAAGAAATGTCACTCTGCTTGTAAACTTTCTCCAATAATTTCATATACGCCTTTCTCCCTATGTTTATATACAAAGAGAAAACTACTCAACAGTGCCACAATAAAAAGATAGGATAAGAAGTAATATTGGTAATGATTTTCTACAAAAAAAAACTTGAATGCTTAGCTTACCTTCAAGCTGGTTGAACTTAATGCTTCTCTCCAGAACCCCAACAGATTGTGATCGTTGAGAAAAGTAGCCATGTTTTGCATCATACAATGCTGTGTGTATGAAATCTCTAACCTGATTCCATTTTAACAAAACAGTTAGTCCCCACGTTTCCTTAATCATCTGAGAATCATAAAGTTCATCACTTTATCACCAATCAACTTATAAACGAGAGATATAGAGAAGAAAACTCACAAGAACTGGTTCATCGCCAATGAGCTTCTGAGTCGAGAAGAAAGCAGCTCGAAGCGATGCAAGGCGTATCAGCTCGAATCGATCAACATTTTTCCTGCAAAACGGTGGTGAAAGCTTCCGAGAAGATATAAATCGAACGAGAGCCATGAAACTCGCCCTCCCTCGCTCGATCGAATCGAGATGCAAGTGAGGAACTGGCCGGTTCAGGTTTCACAGAGGTTTAGGGTTTAGATCCGGTTCGGTTCTCTTAATCATTGGTTCTGTTCTTAAAACCATATTTCCTTTTTCTTTTAACCGACCGGCTCATCAAACCGGATGGCTCACTACGAGGGGTAGTTTGGAAATTTACCTAATATACACGTACGTAGTGGCCGAGTCAAACATGCATTTTTGCATATTAAAACACCCTAACGTTCGCATCATCGTCATGGCACATGTGCTGCACTATATGCATCAGTTTCAGATTGAATCCAACTTTTTTTAATACATTGATCGATTAAGAACGATCTTTAAAAATAGTTAATAACTTGTGGTTTGCATCCGTTTGCTTTAATTGATTTTAGACTATCAAAGTTCGAGCAGATGATCAATTTTTAATGTTCTCCCACAGATTTTTCGGACACATGCATGATTGTCTGAAGTAACATAGATTTGATTTAACAGATACATTGCGTATTAGACTCTTTTGAAGCTATAGAAAACTCATCTATTTACAAAAAAAAATATGCCGTGTCATGATCATTGGAGTTTAACTGGTCTCATAGGCCCGTTTCTGAATCTCACCATAGCTTTTCTGCTTCTTTGTACATCTCTTTTTATACACGTCGTGTTGAGATCTCTAGGGTTTCTAGGTTTCTCTCTTCCAAGGTTTCACAACGGACGTTTCGGTGTTCCAGACACGTGCATTGAAGGGGATCTGGTGGCTTGTGCATCTGAGAGAATCTCATCCGTAGATCGGCTGATCAAAAGCAAGATCCCTTTTGGTTCGATCACTAGTGATGATGATGATGATGATTCGAAGCGGTTTGTTGAAATGAAGCTGGTGAGAAAGAACAGTGGAGATGTAAGTAATGCTAGAGTACTAAAGGATGAGACAGAGGAAGATGTATCAAGAGATGAACGGAGACTCGGTGGGTTTAATCTGATGACCGTCCAGGGCGTGAAAGGTAAGCGTTTTGTTACGAGGAGATCAAGAAAAAGTCTTAAGAACCTTAGGAGATGCCGTGTGGACTACGGAAGTCTTGGGTCGGTTTCTTCATCAGATGCTTTCGATGAGACCGTGAAACATCCTTTGATGCAGCCTTATGATCATGTCTTTATCACACGTTCCAATGAAGGTGTTCTTTCTTATCTTAAATATGATCAATATGGTCCATTTTTATAAAAGATTTTGCTCTTCTTGAATGTGTGTTGATCTTAGCTAGTGTTGGTATGTTACAGATGATGATGTAAAGACAAAAGAGAACATTGGTCTGTCTCATTGGCCGGTTCTTGAAAAAACTGTATCGCTTGATGAACAAGTAAACTCCAGTTCATCAGCAAATCTAGGTTTGGTTAGAAATGTAGAGGAAAAAACTGTAAAGGAACTAGAGGAAGCATTGAAAGAAGAACGAGCTGCTCGAGCAGCGATATGTGTTGAGCTAGATAAAGAGAGAAGCGCGGCAGCATCAGCAGCTGATGAAGCCATGGCGATGATACACAGGCTGCAAGATGAGAAGGCAGCCGTGGAGATGGAAGCCATGCAGTTCCAGAGAATGGTTGAAGAGAAATCTACGTTCGATGCTGAGGAGATGGTCATACTCAAAGACATTTTGATACGGCGTGAGAGGGAAAAACATTTCTTGGAGAAAGAAGTTGAAGCTTATAGAGACCTACTCACTGAGGCAGAGGAATCTGAATGTTCTTTAACCAAAGAGAAACAAAAACAAGAACCTCAAGAGAGAAGAGCTTTGCTTGTTAAAGAACATGATGGAACGGTTCTTGACATGCCTTATAGAGAAGATAAGAACAGATATTTGTATACATCTGATTCTGAAGTTGCGTACTCACGTGTGCGTGATGTTTACATGGTGAAGGACGAGAGAGAGAAGGTGGGAAGAAAGAAGAAGTTAGAAGAATCATCTGTAAGCGATGGAATCATTGTCTCGGGGTTTGCTCGAAAGCTTCCTCCACTATGTCGTCCACGCAAACAGTCGCTAAGCTCTTCGGGTTCAAGGAGGAAATCGATGTCTGCGGTTGATTATGAGAGGTTAAAGATCGAGAATGAAGTGGAGCTGTTGAGAGAAAGATTAAAAGCTGTTCAAGAGGAAAGAAAGGAGCTTACAAGACGAGCATCTTTGCCTCCTTTATCATCAAAGGTTAGTTAACAAAGTTTCCTAAACTATCTGGTGAAAATTATATACTTTTTTGACTGATACTTTTGTTGTTTGCCGTGTCTTATAGGTTAGGGTTACGTCAAAGAATCGAGGCTGGAGAAGATCTTCCATGGACCTTCACTCTTCTTAAAGCTTGTTATAGATATGTTGTGTGTGCATAGTTCTGATGATTAAGCTTGTGTGTTTGTATATCACTTTTATGGTAATACTTGTAACCTTCAAAATCATAGTTAAAGTTGCTTTATGCTATTACCAAAAGTTTTTTCATGTAAGATAAAATACTAAAATCAAAATATTTTTGAGAAAAATATTTTTCTTATAATATTAATATCGAAGATCTTTACACCGAACTAATAGTGTAAAATGATTTAAAGCATTTAACACTTAGAACTCATAAATTTACATGATATTGTTCATATTAATAAGATCCATATTAGAAGAAAGAAAATATATTTTATTTATAATATCATTTTCCTAAGATCTTCTCACTTTTCCTTACTAAGTTGAATATCAATCTTATTAGTTAAGATTATATATCATTTTATTTCTTCCCTTAAACTTTAATTAAAAATAGATTTCCAAATGTAGTTGAGATGACTTTCTTGTTATTATCTCTTTTTGAATTATTAAGTTTCTAATTTCATTTGATTTGGTGAATTATGCATAAGTAGTTTATCATCTACATTCATAGCACAGACTGAGAAAAACAAAAAAAAAACGATAAATTCTGATTGGTCAAAATCTTTTAATAGACAATAGGTTATTGTGTTACCATTCTTAGCTATATGGTTGAATACTTGAATTAGATGCCCAAAAAAGAATTAGATAAACGAAATAATGAAATATGTGCCAAGTCAAACTTTGAATATCTAAAATAAGTATTTGTGGCATCATATATTTTATCAAACCTTTTACAGAAAATGATAAACAAATGAACAAATATGATAAGAAAATGAACAAATACAATATCAACTTTTAATCATTGAATTAAAAGCACGTAACTAATTCACATAATTACCAAACATTATCACTTATTGGACTACAAATTAATATATATGTATATATTTGTTTTCTAATGTTAATTGGACTATAAATATCTTTATTTATGCATGCTCAGCAATTGAACATATTTAAAATTTCAAGTCTAATAATTTTGTGGAGAAAATTAATTCATTATTATTTTTGTCATTATTATTTTGAAAGAAGTTATATCTATTTTTAAATTTGTGTACAGATTTTCTTATTTGATTCCTAACTAAAAAAATCAGTTAATAAATTAATAGTTTAATGATTTCACACCACTCAAAAATAATCGTTCAAAACAATATAAAAACTATTTCAAATGCTTATCTTTTTATAAAAATAGATTTAGTTGAATATGAATAACATTCAATGGACTATATTTACCACACATACCAAATTTTAATATTTGAAATCTGTTTTTGTGGTCAATCTTCAAAATCAAAAATTTAAATAAAAATAGAAAATTATTTTTCATCCTGTAAATATATGTAAATTCATCTCAATCTTTTTTTCCCTTATATAGTGCATGATTATTTCACAATGCTCAGTTCTCTCTCACCCTATGGTAAATATATAAATTTGACCTATTATATAGCCTCCCCATCTGTTATTTCTTCATCTGGGTTCCTCATTTACACATACGCGTCCCTTCATTATATTCTCTATTCATTGCTTCACCATTATAAATAAAACTACAAGCTTTGATTTTTTATGAATATTCAAGGTTAAATGGTCAGCAAAGGTGAGATCTTTAAAAAAAAAAAATCATTTCAAGTCTTCTCTATACTATTATTTATAATCATTATTCTGTCGTCTGGCTCTGCTGCTTGTTGTTGTTGCCTCGCGGGAATGCCCCAAGAAACGGGTTTCATCTTATAAACTATGTTCTTTTTAATAGATGCCGGTTAAGTATTTGTTGATATGCTTGTTCTTGGTTTGTGTTCTTGAAAATCTCAGGCAAAAAAAAAAACAAGAAAAGAATCTTCTTTTTGACAGACAAAAAGAGATTGGGTGGCTAGATGTGTCGTTGTTAATGAATCCTTAAAGTGTAGTTGCTTTTCTAGCACAAGTCGCTTTTCATTTAATGTCAACCTGTCTTAATTCAGTTTTTGTTTTGCATATAAGAAACATAGAGAGGAGGAGAATTCATGGAGGAGGCTTTGCAGCTTTTTCCTTAAAGCCTTTTTATTCTTGGACTTTTCAATCTGCTTCTTTACTTGTGTTTCTCCATTTGCATCTGTGTGGTGGATAACTGATGTGTATCTTTGGGTTTCTGTTTTATGGACAACGGTTAAATACACTTTGATGTGCAGAGCGTCTCTGACTTTTGTTTCATTAATAAGTAGTATAAAGTAAATGCTGAAGAGGGTTTAGTGGTTGGTAAGGAGGGTTAATGATCTTAAAAGTACTTACCTCTTTTCTTTTTTGAACTTTTTGGTGTGTAAGGAATGGCATCAAGCTCTTGTCTTGAGCAAGGATCAGTTTCAATGAACAACAACAGTCACATTACCCCTGAAGCAACGTATGAAGCTGTGGTTGCAGACCCAAAGCTCTTCATGAGTACCTTGGAAAGGCTTCATGCTCGCTTGGGAACTAAATTCATGTGAGTCTCTTTTGCTTTCTGATGATAAACTCATGCCTTATGTTTTTTAGATTGAACTACAAAAGTTTCAAGTTCACTAATGCATGAGAGATTCTATGTCTTTTACTAATGTAGGGTTCCAATCATAGGAGGGAAAGATTTGGACTTGCACAAGCTTTTCATTGAGGTAACATCTCGTGGTGGAATCAGTAAGGTATGTTATTTTCAAAATTATAGTACTTAAAACCCTAGGGCTATATCAATTTGACCTAGTTTAAGACCTTTTGTCCTTGTTTGAAATTGCAGATAGTTAATGAAAGGAGATGGAAAGAAGTAACTGCTACATTTGTGTTTCCTCCAACAGCAACAAACGCATCTTTTGTCCTGCGCAAATACTACTTCTCCCTTCTTAAAAACTATGAGCAAATCTACTTCTTTAGATCTAATAATGGCCAGACTCCTCCAGGTTACTACCAAAAAAATCAAATCTTCTTTTAGTTACTTTTATGTTTTGTGTTATTAACATTATTTCTTTCTGTAGACTCTCTTCAGAACCCATCCACTGGACCAGGACTTGTGCAGGGACCTCCACAAGAACTTCTAGCTTTAACTTATACTCCACAACCAAGGATTGACTCTAGTGATCTCCCTGGAGGTGTCAACTCTTTAGATGGTCCAGTTGTGAATGGACTGATAGATGGTAAATTTGAAGATGGTTATCTTATAACTGTAAGGATGGGCACAGAGGAGCTTAAAGGAGTTCTCTATGAGCTGGTTCCACAACAGAGTCATGGTGGTGTCCACAACAATGCCAATTCTCAGGGGATTACTGGAGGAGTGACGAAACGTCGCAGGAGGAGAAAGAAGTCAGAGATCAAAAGACGTGATCCTGCTCATCCTAAACCTAACAGGAGTGGTTATAACTTCTTTTTCGCGGAGCAGCACGCTAGGCTGAAGCCTCTGAACCCTGGTAAGGATAGGGAGATCAGCAGGATGATTGGTGAGCTTTGGAACAAGCTCAATGAACAAGAGAAAACGGTTTACCAAGGGAAGGCGATGGAGGACAAAGAGAGGTATCGAACTGAAATGGAAGAGTATAGAGAGAAGCTTAGGACAGGACAGCTGATAAGTAACGCTGTTCCGTTGCAGCAGAGGCTTCCAGAGCAGAACGTAGAGATGGCTGAAGCTGATCTTCCAGTAGAAGAAGTTGAAGAAGAAGATGGTGATTCAAGTGGTTCAGGGGAAAGCCACCCTTCTGATCCTGAATTGGAGGAGGCATCTCAGGATCCTTTAGGTCTAAACCTAAACCCTAGTCAAACTGAGATAGTGGTGGCTCCTATGGAGAAAACCGGCGATGCTGTGATGGTGGCTGCTGATCAGAACTGAAGATTCTTCTCTTGTTTTATTTTCCAGTAGCAAGTTTTTCGCATTATACAGCCACAGGTAAGGAGATTAGTGAGAGAGAGAGAGGATAGGGTTTCGGATAGGTTACCTGTGGCATTTGACAATCTCTTTTTGTTTTTTTTTTAAAGATTTCTTCGGCAACAAGGCATCTTTATAAGTGAACTGTTATAACATTTTGTTGGTTTTCTGGAATGCTAATGTTGTTTTGTTGCATGAAAGCTTCTTTCATAGAGTTGACCAATTTGAAGATTTCCTTATTTTGTCAATTTCAACTTTTATGGATATTATTTATTTTTTATAATCATGATCTGGTAAAACAACATTGTCTAGATTCTAGGTTAAATATGTAAGTTAGGGCTGTAATTTAAAATTTTATATATAGACTATTTCTTTTAATTTCATTGACAACAAATCAGTTAATATTACGCCAAAATCATGCCTCATTGGATTTTTTTTTTTTTTTAAATCCTTCATCAGTGATAATGTTTGTAAATTGTAATAATTGAAGAACAAAAATTACGGTATGAACTGAAATCCTTTTTGCATTTTTATACTCAATAAAAATAAAATTACTTTTGAAAAAAAAACTACAAACCGTCTTCTTACATTGGTAAAAAAAAAAAAGCAGACCGGTAGTAAATTGTCATGGAACGCATATAACTAAGGCCGGTTAAGGATGGAATTAATTCATGTCGATGTCAGAACCGAAAAACTGAACCGGCAGTGGAGATGATTGAACCGGCTCTACGTCTTTCTTCCTCTCTTCCCAAGCAACGGCGATTAAAAGGAAAGGCATCGGAGTTTCTGAAACCAAGTCCGAGAGATTGATTGATTGTCTAGCCATGGCAGGAGTATCGCTCAAGTGTGGTGATTGCGGTGCGCTGCTGAAGTCAGTGGAGGAGGCTCAGGAGCATGCGGAGATCACTTCTCACTCCAATTTCGCCGAGTCCACTGAGGCCGTGCTCAATCTCGTTTGCACTACTTGCAGCAAGCCTTGTCGCTCCAAAACCGTATGGATCTTCGATTCTCATCTCTTATTTCTGTATGAATTTCGAGTCTCCTTTTATTGGTGGTGGTTGTTAGAAGTTACTCGCAGATCTCCTTTGGTTTTCTTTTATCAAGTTTCGAGCTTGATACATGTAATCTCGATTTGATTATAATCTTTACTGGCTTTGTGGCTTGGAGCTGATGGGTTTTGACTTGACTTTTGAATGAAATTGAGTCTATTTTCCAGTGTTTCCTGCTGATTTGGTATTAATTAGATCGCAAAGTTGATAACTTTGGTTTCTATTGCTCGTTGAATCCTTTTTTATCATCTGCTTATTTGACGCTTTTACTAGAGTTCTCTTAGCTTGATTGCCTGTGGAGCTTTGGCTTCTGCAATTGTGCACGAGTTTCATGACTAATTTATAGTGATTATGTCTGATTTCTTTTCTCGTTCTTATACAATGTGAAGGAAAGTGATTTGCATACGAAAAGAACAGGGCATACTGAGTTTGTGGATAAGACAACGGAGACTGTAAAACCCATCAGCTTGGAAGCTCCTAAGCCTGCTATGGAGATTGACAACCCCGATGGTTCTAGTGGTAGTGGAGATGCTTCTGAAGGTACTTTGTAAATGTTATGTATTGCACGAGTTTCTGAGTGTGACTTCATTGTTATTTCTTATTGGTCTATATCTTCACTGCAGAGATGGTTGTTCCAGAGGTTGACCAAAGAATACTCGAGGAACTTGAAGGGATGGGCTTCCCTAAAGCTCGTGCTACCCGAGCACTCCACTACTCTGGTAAATATCTAGCGTTTTTCACTATTGGTTGTGGGCTCCTATTATAATCTCTTGTAAAGCTTACTTCACGTTTTTTAATATCTCCATAAGAATTAGCTTAAGTGTAAAATGATCATGTGTGAAAGCTCCAAAATTTAAGGCCGATCTAAATAGGTATTAAGCTTATTGAATGAGTGTTTTTACTTTCTGTAACATATTTTGGTCTTCATCTCGTCAGGTAATGCCAGTCTCGAGGCTGCAGTTAATTGGGTGGTGGAGCATGAGAATGATCCTGACGTAGATGAATTGCCAAAGGTGGGTGTCTTGTCAATAGTTTTGTTTTCAGCAAACTGTCTTTTCTGAACTGTTTTGCTCTCCAATCTCTGAATGTGACAATTTTTAGATTAATTTTTTTTTCTTCTGTTTATATCGTTTTTAACCAATCTTATAGCACGTTGTATTAAGCATACATGTGTTCTTATAAATACAAAATTGCTTCCCTTTCTGTAAGCGTAACGTCTATGTTGTTAACTGTTTGTCTAGGTACCGGCCAACTCTAAAGTCGGGCCTCCTAAACCTTCTCTTACGCCGGAAGAAGTGAAGATAAAAGCACAAGAACTAAGGTTCTATGAGTTTTATGTTTATCTGCCCATGTTCATTTTCTTCTGTATAGAGACATCACTCTTTTATCATGCCTAACCTTGTCTTTTCCTTTTTTCTTCAACTATTCGATCTGATATTGGTTAATATAAAATGTTTATGATAATCCTGGAAGATGTTTATTGTTGAATCGGAATATGTTTCCCTCATTTTGTGATGTTCCACATAATAGGGAACGTGCGCGAAGAAGAAAGAAGAGGAAGAAAAACGGATGGAGCGTGAAAGAGAGAAGGTATCCTATTCGTCCTTTTCTTTAGAATTAAGTTTTGCTCTATTCTCCTAAGTTCTTTGCCTGCAAATGAGCATTCATATGATTTAAGCTCTACTGTAATTGCTGTGCAAGTATCTAAAGCGAATACTTTTGGTAGTGTAATAAGAATAGGCATATAGAATGTGTTAGATACTGATTGTGCCATGGCTGAAACGGTAAGCAGTCTTTTTGTTATCATCTTTTAACATGTTAGTGTTTGGTTCAGGAGAGAATTAGGATTGGCAAGGAACTCCTAGAAGCAAAGCGGATGGAAGAAGATAACGAAAGAAAACGGTTTGTTTCTTCTATTTAATAGTGCCAGGCTTGTCAGCTCTACTCTTATTTGTGTATTTGTTTATATTTATTGCTTGTGTATTTCAGTATAATCCTTTTGCGTAAAGCCGAGAAAGAAGAAGAAAGACGGGCTAGGGAAAAGATCCGTCAAAAAGTTGAAGAAGACAAGGTAGATTTACATGCCTTTTGCATTACATATTTCTTTCTGAACACAGACCTTGAAGACTCGTATTTACATTATAACAGGCTGAAAGAAGGCGGAAACTAGGACTGCCTGCGGAAGATCCTGCGGCTGCAAAACCCGCAGTGCCAGTTGTGGAGGAGAAGAAGGTAAACGTTTTCAAAGCAAGTTATATTCATCCTCTCCTTTTGATGCTTAGAGAGACGTTATTTATGGTTGGCAGAGTTCATTGCCTATTAGACCCGCCACTAAGACTGAACAAATGAGGGAGTGCTTGAGGTCGCTTAAGCAAGCCCACAAGGTACATACAATATATATATATATCAAATCCACACAGCAAGTAATTAAGGTTCAGGGACATAATCATCCCATTAATTTGTTGTTCTTGTGGAAACCTGTGTCTTGCGAAAGTGTTTCAATTGAAATTTAGGTGGGAGTATCAAGTATAACTTTGACTAAAACAGTAATGACTTGTTGTTGGTTTAGGAGGATGATGCTAAAGTGAAGAGAGCGTTCCAAACTCTGCTGACTTACATGGGAAACGTCGTTAAGAATCCAGATGAAGAGAAATTCCGGAAAATTAGACTTACCAACCAAACATTTCAGGTAAACAACCTTCATTAAAGTACTTTTTTCCTCGATTAGCTGATGGATATATCAGTTTTTTTACAAACCATGGTTCTTGGGATGAAACAGGATAGGGTTGGTTCACTGAGAGGAGGAATAGAGTTCATGGAGCTATGTGGGTTTGAGAAAATGGAAGGAGGAGAGTTCTTGTTCTTACCAAGGGACAAGATAGATCCAGCCATTATCAACTCAGCTGGAACAGAGCTCAACTCCGCCATTAACAACCCTTTCTTTGGAGTTCTTTAAATCGCTGCATTGTCTTCTTTCTCTTTTTGCTATTGTGTCAAATTATGAAACTATAAAAACTTTCAATAATAAAATAATACACTCACTATGATCTATGAATATTACTGGCAAATAACATTATTTATACGTTGTTATTGGTTACTCGCTTGTATTTCTACAATTAACTTCTGTCCGGTTTGAAGCGGTTTATGAAGACCGAGTGATAACGGTTTAGTTCGGTTTAAATAATTTGCCTATATATACTGCGAGATCTGGTCATGTTTTTGGAGGGAACAATGAAATCGCTTTATGTTCTGTTCAAACCAAAATCTTCTCCCGCCAAAATATCTTTTCCGACCGGTCATCGATACTCACCGGACGAGTCTCACTTCATATCTCTCATTCACTCCTGCAAAGACACCTTAACTCTCCGCCGTGTCTGCGCTCAGATCCTCCGTCGCAGCCTTCTCACCAGCCGCGTCGTTTCTCAGCTGGTTTCCTGCTCTTCTCTTCTCAAGTCCCCGGATTACAGTCTCTCGATATTCAGATACTCGAAAGAGAAGAATCTTTTTGTTTTCAATGCGTTGATTCGTGGCTTGACGGAGAATGCACGTTTCGAATGTTCGCTTCGCCATTTCATTATGATGCTAAGGCTTGGTGTGAGACCTGATCGGCTAACTTTCCCGTTTGTACTCAAGTCGAATTCTAAATTAGGGTTTAGGTGGTTAGGTAAGGCTCTTCACGCCGCGACGGTGAAGGATTGTGTGGACTGTGATTCGTTTGTCAGAGTATCTTTGGTTGATATGTACGCTAAGACCAAAGGGTTAAAGTATGCGTTCCAAGTGTTCGAAGAAAGTCCTGAGAGACTTAAAAAGGAGAGTATTTTGCTTTGGAATGTTTTGATTAATGGGTATTGTCGAGCCAAGGATATGCAGATGGCTACAACGCTTTTTGGGTCCATGCCAGAGAAGAATTCAGGATCTTGGAGTACTTTGATCAAGGGTTATGTTGATAGTGGCGAGTTGACCAGAGCAAAGCAGTGTTTTGAGTTAATGCCAGAGAAGAATGTGGTTTCTTGGACAACGTTAGTTAATGGGTTTTCTCAAAATGGCGACTACGAAACTGCCATTTCGATTTATTTTGAGATGGTGGAGAAGGGCATGAAGCCTAATGAGTATACTGTTGCTGCTGTGCTCTCTGCGTGTTCGAAGTCTGGTGCGCTTGAATCAGGAATACGAGTTCATAGCTATGTTTTGGACAATGGTTTTAAATTGGATAGAGCTATAGGAACAGCTCTGGTAGATATGTACGCAAAATGTGGGGAAGTTGACTGTGCGGCTAATATGTTCAGTAATATGGGGGATAAGGATATTCTTTCATGGACGGCTATGATACAAGGTTGGGCGGTTCATGGACGGTTCCAACAGGCTATCCTATGTTTCCGAGAAATGATGTATTCAGGTTTGTCTTGTTTAAAGCTTTTTTTCTCATTTATTGGTTGTCCCCTAATTCTTTGACATTTGTGGCATGCATACAGGAGAGAAGCCAGACGAGGTTGTGTTTCTTGCGGTTCTAACTGCATGTTTGAACTCAGGCGAAGTAGACTTGGGAATTAATTTCTTCGACAGCATGAGGCTTGACTATACGATTGAGCCCACGCTGAAGCATTATGTGGTAGTCGTTGATCTGTTAGGTAGAGCAGGGAAGTTGAACGAAGCACATGAGCTTATAGAAAGTATGCCGATAAAGCCTGATCTCACAACATGGGCTGCACTCTATCGTGCTTGCAAGGTTCACAACAGTTATAGAAAGGGTGAAATGGTGTCGCAAAATCTTGTGGAGATTGATCCAGAGCTTCGAGGTAGTTATATTTTCTTAGACAAAAGGTATGCAGCAGATAAAGGGAAGCATCAAGATGTAGAGAAAAGAAGATTACCGTTGCAGAAGATAAGATGCAAGGGATGGAGTTATATTGAATTGGACGGTCAACTGAACAAATTTGTAGCTGGTGATGAGTCTCATAAGCAAGTACAAGAGATACGTTTGAAGCTTGAGGAGATCATATCGCTTGCTGTTGAGAGAGGATACATTCCGGGAGGTGATTGGTCGATTCATGACATTGAAGAAGAAGAGAAGGAGAATGTTACGGGGATCCATAGTGAAAAACTGGCTCTTACACTTGGGATTCTTAGAACTGCTCCTGGAGCGGTGATAAGGATTGTTAAGAACCTTAGAATCTGCGGAGATTGTCACTCTTTAATGAAGTATGTTAGTAGGATCAACCAAAGGGATATACTACTGAGAGATGCAAGACAGTTTCATTATTTCAAAGAAGGAAGTTGTTCATGTGGTGATTATTGGTGATATAGTTGATCACTAAGGTGTGGTCAGGTTTGTGCTAGAGAATGAGTCATCGATGAAGGTGATGGTCATTCATAACGTTTTATGTTACAAATCTTGTCTTGCTCTTATAACACAAGGTTACGCGAAGTCTGACAACCCCGCATGCCTGTATACTAGTGTTTTTGAGAGAGCTGTGTACTCAATTATTCCTCATCCCAAGGTCTAAGTGGATATATATACAAAGCCCTGTTTGTTTATTACACGGCCCATTTGCGTCGGTCTTACGAACCCAACGAACCAAATCGGTATGTTTCAACTTTTGGTTTTCTAAATAACCGGTATTTGGTTGGCTCTTAAACCATTGAATATGTGATGAACGCAATTCGAGGACTTGTATATAATTAATTGGTGTCATAGGTTCCCAACTCTTCAACTATATTTACAACATATTGTTCTCTTTGTGTTGGATGAGATTAATAGGGGCAGTTGGGTAGGCAAATACATACATAAATAACTTCTCCGAAAAGTACAAAAAAAGAACAAAAAACATTTATTTGTTGTCACACAAAAGCTGTTTACAGGTTGAACCGGCACGATTCTGGTTTACTCTTTATCGGTTTCTTGCAAATTTCCTTGCGATGACCAACCAAATAAAACTACAGCTCTCCTACAAGAAGTAAACCAATTGATCCGGTTTACCTAGGCTGTATACACTGTGCACAATTGACAGTAAGTGCTATCACGTTCTCCCTCTAAGCCTTCTCTAATCTCTATATATACTACCCTTGCAACAGGCAATCTCCTTAAAAACATATTCTCCCTTTCAGTAATTATCTAACTACAAACAATTCAAGTAGTTTCCGACAATAATGGGTTTAATCTCCGGTAAAGCGTGTGTGTTTGTTTTGGTATTTGCTTTGGTCACAGATTTTACTGTGGGAGGAGAAACAGAGTTTGGTGATGACAAGCACTTGTTTCCTCACCCTCGTCCACTCCTCCACAAAGGTGGCATCCATAAGAAGGGCTTTAAGAAAGATTTCGGCGGCTTAGGTGGTGGTGGCATAAGTGGTGGAGGTGGCTTTGGATCAGGAGGTGGCAGCGGTTGGATTGGAGGCGGAATTGGTGGCTTTAGTGGACAAATAGGCGGTGGATTTGGTAATGCTGGCGGAGGGGGAACGGGAGGAGGAGGCTTCAGCGGTGGTGGAGGATTTGGTGGTGGTACCGGTGGAGGAGCTGGTGGTGGAACCAGTACAGGAGCTGGAGTTGGTGGTACCACTCGAGGAGCTGGAGGTGGAGTTAGTGGTGGTGATGGTGGGGGAGCAGGCGGTGGTGCAGGTGCGGTGGGAGGAGCCGGCGGTGGAACAGGCGGAGGCGTCGGTGGAGGTCACTGAGGGTTTGGCATGTGCATTGACGAGGAGCTATATATAAATCCCATGCATATATATATATATATATATATATATATATATGTATATATATGTGATATTGTCATTTACGAATAACTAAAGTCCTTAAAAGTTAAAATATGATATGATAAAAGTATATGTCGTTTATCTTAAATTTGTGGCAACTGTATGCCGTTTTACTTTTGAAATGATTTGTATCTTACTATTTCGAGTAAATAAAAGTGAATTACATGCATTTACCACTTATGTAATGAAGATTTCTGCACTTGATTGGGAAGAAGAAAGAGACGTAGTATAGGTTCAAAATAGATTAATCTTAAATTAACAGCACTAAACTCAACTGCTTAATCTACAGAACACCTCTTAGCTAGAGGAGTATTAAAACACAACAAACTAATCACTTTCTCGGGGCATAAACGGTAGCAAACCCCAGTTTTAATGTGTGTTTCAAACTCGACGGTGACGAATAATGTTGGCTTTATCAGCAAAATGATTCCGGTGAGAATAACCCCAGAATCAAATCATCCTGTCGAAAGGGTACGACGGTAATTTTGTAAATATTCTGTATGACTGACTGCAAAACCTTGCTCAAGTGACGGACGATTTACAAACCGGGCATGCTTTACTCCGTCCTAGCCACGGATCAATGCACTGCATAACACAATAGACACAAGTCTTCATACGTATAAACAATGGTTGATTCTTTTAATTTGTGATCTTACAAAGGGTTGTCTTTGTTTTGAACCAGTAGAGATACTTACATCTTTGTGGAACTTGTGAAAACAAGGAAGATGACGGATAGTGTCTCCAATCGTCGGTGTTTCCAGACATATAACGCACGTTTCTTGAAAATTATCGGTCTGCAAATTACACATTCAACACCAAAGACAAAAAGGTTTATTAATGATATGTCGATATGAATAAATCGATGTTACAAGTGAACGTTGGCTTAACCTGAACTGTAGACTCTGGTAAGTTGTTAATGCGACTAGTTGAAGCACCCCCATGTTGATGGTTGTTTTCATCTAGAGCTAGCAGCAACTCGTAATCATCTCTGCATCCAAAATATGTATGTCAAAAAGATTTAAGTTCCAACTACTGAAAAACATATGGTAAACGATGAGAAAAAGATACCATACTCAGTAAAGTCACGATCCATATGAAGAAGATTACTATTGTTGAAGGTGTGTCCAAAGACATTCTCCAGATTCTCCAGAAAATCCAGTCTCTGTTACATTTTAAAGAAAAAAAAGGGGGAAGAGTTATTACTTAGCTTCAGGCGATATAATGGACTTAAAAAGAGTTCATAACAATGAATACCGAATCTAAGCCCATGCCACTTGGAAAATTAAAATTCATAGCTCTGTGTCGTGATGCATGTGCACGGCCTAAATGCGGAGCTCTAACCCGTGGTGCTCTAACAGCAGCACGAGCCTGTGGAGGATTCATTCGCCTCCTAGAAGAATGTTGTTGCGTTCTTTCTCCCACGCGACTACTCCCACCTGTATCTGCTCCAGTCTGTTAAATTATATGTATTATTAGCATAAGCAACTGTTCAGGTCTTCAAGGCGCTCCTAAACCCAGATTCATTTCAAATGCAAGTTTAAGAAAGAATAAATCCATGTTTAACAATGATAAGTCTCGCATCTGAACACAGAAAACTAGCACCAGGTGGAGAAATAACTAATACAGGACCGTTTAGATTTTGTGACTTACGGTATTAGAGCTTCTGGTGTTACGAGTAGAAGCACGACTAGAAGACGTACGGAGAGAGTTCTCTTCTTGTTCCATTAACCTGGCTATGGTTTCGTCCATCTGTTACAACGACGTATGAAGGTCAAATAAGCTATTATAAACCTTGATAAAAGGATGAAACATATAAAGGAAATCCAGAGAAAACTACGAAGGCACCGGAAAAGTACCTGCTCGTTTCTCAATGTCGATTCTTGGTACATTTGTTCTTGCAGTTCACGAGCCATCAGCGCATCTGCTTCTATCTGTCTTGCTTTCACATCAGATTCCTCGTTTTCAACACGTCTAGGAGCCCGAAGGACCCTTACGTCAGGAGATGAATCTTCAATTACCAACACTTGTCTGCCTTGTCTTTGATAATTATGTAGCCTTGAGCTAGATGGTTCCCTAATAACAGAAACCTGTGGCTCAACCCTCGAGGGAGTAACTCCATTTTTCCGTCGCCGTTTTGGTCTAGCTTCTTCTCTGTCAACTGCACCTGTTTCCTGAACATCAAGTCCTGAAACGAAACTACAAGTTCCACGCGTGTCACTCTCATCCCTCCTATCCATTTCATGGTCGAAATTTAAACTCCGGCTGCGCGTACTAACCCATTCCTTCGAGGCATCTCTACTAGCCACCCTATTTGCATAGATACAAACATTACAAACTCTTTTAGCACCATTTGAGTCAACTCAAACATCTAAATGAAAGATAACGTTAGGAACATTACCTGCTTGGGGAAATTTCTGGTCTTTTTCCTCTAGCTCTTCCGCGAATATGATTATCAGAAACAATATCCCTTATGTCAATCGAAGATGCAGCTTCAAGAGCTAATTCTTGTTCAACACTAACCGTATCCTTGGAATTAATATCATCAGCTGCTTGCCTAGCTCTAGCTGCTATTCCATGTGGAGATATGCAGCCATTTTTTACCAGTCTTCTAGTGCCTCTAATAGGTTTTTTCTCACTGGAAAGGTTAATCGTTTCTCTATCAGAAACAGAGCCACAATCTACAATTCCTTTACCCTTATTAGAAGAAGAACCATCATTACTTGTGCGTGATTCTCTTACATCTCCAGATGGCAAGCGTCTCGATGCAATAGTAAACAGAGCATGTCCATTACTCTGATTAACAACCGGATCTTCCCCAACACGAGCCTGGGAAGGAGCAATGCAGATGGATTTCCCTTTATCCTTCTCAACCGTCGTTCTCCTAAACAGAGCATTGCTTCCAGAAGCACGAGAGCGATGATGTCCGTGCTCATTTTGTGTATCAGAAGCTTCAGAGACTGCTCTGGCTCTGCCGTTGGGGTAATGACGGTGTTCTCCTCTTTGAAATCTAACCGGTGCTTCTGGAGAACGTGGTCTTTTGTTAGCGTCTCTGCTTGCAGAGGCACGTCGTACAGGTCTATCTGGTGTGTCAGGTATGCTGATTACCATGTCAATGTCAGTGTTCTCCATCCTGAAACAGAGAGAAGCTGAAGCAATGCTCGCATAAGGTTTGTATATAAACTTATTGATACATTGACACAGATTAACACTCCTCTAAGGTTAAGATCACAGAATCAACAACGCAGGAGTTCACCAAACGATACCTATTTTCAAGCGAATTACAGTAGAACAAGAACAATTTCACATGATTTGAGTATTATCGTAATCGAAACTGGGAAACTTGGATGATGAAGCTCGAATTTCGATACACCAAAAACGAAATTCTTCTTCCTAGCCAGAAACAATTATCATAGAGAACAAGTTTTCTCGCATGAACGAAAGCAAAGAGGAGATTACCCGATTAAATCTGATCCCGAAGAGCGAGACGAAACCCTAATTTTCCGATGCGAAGCAAAAGCAAGGAAGCTTAATCTATCTCCGCCTCTTGCTATCCGCTGCAACGATTGGATTGGACCTCACATAACTCCGGGTCGGGTAAGGGATGGGTTCGGGTTATGAATCTCAAATTAACGATGTTGGGCTGACATTTAAACTGGGCCAAATAGTGTGATACGGACAATTGATAATGATGAGGGCACTAGACCCATTTATAGGCCCACTAATATATTGTACTAGTAATGATGATTGAGTGAAGAACACATTACCATTTTTTAAGGCAGTTATAGAGCACTTTATAAGTTTTTAAGCACATTCAAAGTTTTTCTCATGCTTGCATTTAATTCTACGTTTAAATAAATAACGCGTTTGCCTTGTTAATTATAAATAAATGTTTTTAGTCAAATATCTTCGTTATTAATTGGCTATGTTTTCCACAAGAATTTATATAAATTACACGCAGTCTACATATTCATCACATAACTTTGACAAGTACTATATGCCAATGTACTTCGTTGAGATTAGTTTAATGGCAAAACTAAAAGAGAAAAAACATAAGTACAATAAATCATTTATCGGGATAATCAAGTCACCAATTGCCTCAAAAACAATTATTTTGGCGGTTTCTTGATGAATTATTCGAGGAAATATCCTCTCTCTTTTTTTGTTTAATTTGGATTTTTGTGAATTTAATTTAAAATATTAGTACTACTATTTGTTTGGTATCTAGCAATAAAATAATTATTCACCAAGCTTATTAATTACAACTAGTATTGTAATTTTTTAGTTAATAGTAGTATTATTGTATACTAATATTATATAACTAATTACAAATTAGTTATTGTATTATTCTATAAAAAAAATTTAAAAAATTTGGTAAGATTTTTTGTCAACATATTTTATTATAACTAAAAATAAAAATTAAATTTATTTTTAACAGATTTTATTATATATATGTTTGATTAATCAAAATATTCAAATTAATTAGATGGTCCAATTTAAACTTGTGTAGGGTAAATAAAAAAAGTAGGATTCTCGTTTTGGTTCTAGTAATTTTGTTGTTTTTTAAAATAATTTTAGTTACCAGTAGTAACTAATTTTGTTGTCCTAAATATCTTTTGAAGAAGATTTTAACGGTTATCATATCTAAATAGTCTTCCCAGATTCCGTGTAAGCTTCCCGACCGGACTTTGAACCTTCCCACATTGGAGACAGCCAAAACGGTTCCTCTGCCCTCTCTAATTTATATTCCTTTCTTCCTACTTCATCTTTGCCTTAGATCTCGAAGCTATCTTCTCGGGTAGGTTTTTCCCGATCTGGGTCGGATCTGATTCCTCGGAAGCAACGAATCTCGTGAGCTCCTTTGGTGCGTTGCCTTTCAGGGAAAGCCGAGAATCATTTCCCTTTACTTATAAGTTAGCTTATTAGCTTCAATCGTCTTGATCTGGGTGTTGAGTGATTGAAAGTTCTCGACTTTAGAGAGGGTTTATAGATGTTGGGTTAAAGATTGAGTCTTTGAGATATGGCAAGCATCATTGATGTTACCAATTATGGTCATAGTCCTGTTCATCGAGCTGTTGTCACTAGAGACTACGCCAGTCTCAGGAAACTATTGTCAGCTCTCCCCAAGATGCGTGACCCTTCCGAGGTTAGAAACGAAGCAGCTTCTGTAACTGAAGAGACAAAAGCTGATTCTATTGCAGCTGTTATAGACAGGCGTGACGTCATTAACCGTGACACGGCTCTTCATCTAGCTGTAAAGCTCGGTGATGAGACCTCCGCGGAGATGCTTATGGCTGCAGGAGCTGACTGGAGCTTGCAGAACCAGCAAGGATGGAGCGCTCTACAAGAAGCTATCTGCGGTAGAGAAGAGAGGATCGCTATGATTATCGTTAGGCATTATCAGCCTCTAGCTTGGGCTAAATGGTGCAGGAGGTTGCCTCGGCTTGTGGCCACGATGCATAGAATGAGAGATTTCTATATGGAGATCACTTTCCATTTCGAGAGCTCGGTGATACCTTTTATATCTAGAGTGGCGCCTTCTGATACTTATAAGATTTGGAAGAGAGGTGCTAACCTTAGAGCGGATATGACGTTAGCTGGATTCGACGGTTTCAGGATTCAAAGATCGGACCAGACTATACTTTTTCTTGGAGATGGGTCAGAAGATGGTAAAGTTCCTTCAGGTTCTCTACTTATGATATCACATAAAGATAAGGAGATTATGAATGCGTTGGACGGTGCTGGTGCTCCTGCGTCAGAAGAAGAAGTTCGTCAAGAAGTGGCTGCCATGTCCAAAACTAGCATATTCAGACCAGGGATTGATGTTACTCAAGCCGTTCTGTTCCCGCAGTTAACATGGAGACGTCAGGAGAAGACTGAAATGGTTGGGCAGTGGAAAGCTAAAGTGTATGATATGCACAATGTGGTTGTTAGTATAAAGTCAAGGAGAGTCCCTGGTGCAATGACTGATGAGGAGCTTTTCTCAAACAATAATCAAGAAAACGAAACTGAGAGCGAGGATCTTGGAGATGTCCTGACGGAAGATGAGAAGAAGCAGCTAGAGTTAGCACTCAAGTTGGATTCACCAGAAGGATCTTGTAACAGCGAGAGCTCTAGGTTTCCTCAGCAGCCGCATATGGACAGGGACATTCCAATAATGGATGGAAACGGGTATTGCAAACAGGAGAAGAAAGGATGGTTTAGTGGGTGGAGGAAACGAGAGGAAGGTCACAAACGAAGTAGTGTTCCTCCAAGAAGTTCGCTTTGTGTTGATGAGAAGGTAAGTGATCTTCTTAGCGACGAAGATGGTTCTCCATCTCGCGGAGGGAGACAGATAAAGCCGGGAAGACACTCAACGGCTGATACTGTTGTGAGAGATTCATCAAAAGCTTCAACATCCGAAGGTAGTGGAAGTAGCAGTAAGCGAAAGGAAGGTAACAGAGATAACGAGTACAAGAAAGGATTAAGACCAGTTCTTTGGCTTTCTGAGAGATTCCCATTACAGACAAAGGAGCTTCTTCCACTTCTTGATATCCTTGCAAACAAAGTCAAAGCTATTCGGCGTTTAAGAGAGCTTATGACCACGAAACTACCATCCGGAACATTCCCAGTCAAGGTCTGTTTAACATTCACTGAGCATCATCATCATCATCATCATCATATAGGTCAATATATCTTACTCATTTCAATGAGATTTGTGTACTGCAGGTAGCTATTCCGGTGATCCCTACGATTAGAGTACTTGTTACGTTTACAAAGTTTGAAGAGCTAGAAGCTATTGAAGATGAGTTTGTAACACCACCATCAAGCCCTACTTCTAACGTCAGGGACAGTCCTAGAGAGGAAACACAGAGCTCATCAAGCTCATCCTCCTCATGGTTTCAATGGATCAAAACACCGAGTCAACGTCCATCAACAAGCTCCATTCCGGGAGGGTTTAGTATTGGTAAAGCTGAGAACGATCAAGACCCATTTGCAATTCCAAGGGGATACAATTGGATCACATCTGAAGAGAAGAAAAAGAAGATCCAAGAGAAGAATAAAGCCAAGAAGAGCAAGTCTTCACAGAACAGCTGAAGAAAACCATAAGTAAGAAAGGATCTTCCTTGTCTCTCTCTCTGAAAACATTTCAAAAAAGATACTGGAATAGGATCTAGCAGATTATTATTATTATTATTATTATTACATACCAAAAACCAGGAAAAAAAATAACAAAATTAATTAAATATAGTGGGAGGAATGATGTGAGTTAACGTTGTTGTGACTTAAATGTATGCTTATGATTCTTTCTTTTGTCTTTTGGTTTTAATCGTTGGAGATGATTATAATTTATATATGTATCATCTTGAAATAAGCTGAAGTTGTTGATAGGAGATTCAAACATTGTTTCACAAGCTCTCTATTTTTAGATTCAACTCGTTTCAGATACAGTGGTAAGAAAAACAAAGTAAAGCCAAAAAAAGGATAATAATATAGTCATTGGATTATACAGACAC
The DNA here is from genome assembly GCA_905132885.1 of Moricandia moricandioides. Classification (NCBI taxonomy): domain Eukaryota; kingdom Viridiplantae; phylum Streptophyta; class Magnoliopsida; order Brassicales; family Brassicaceae; genus Moricandia; species Moricandia moricandioides. The sequence continues at coordinate 50,580 of CAJHQQ010000472.1, forward strand.
CACAATATTTTCTTTTAGACTTTCCTGCATGCTCTCCGTCCTCAGATGCGCTGCAATCAAATCCCATTAACCGAAGTTAACCGGTCTAGTACCAAAATCGACTACATAATCTATTAGAACCAACGACTATAAAGAAATTGAAAAGGATGTGTAAATGTGTGTAGGTTGTTACCTAAGCTCAAACTCTTGAACATGAGCAATATCTTTGCCATGAGCATCAGGCCAGCTTACTTTCCTCTGTTCCAACCCTTTATCAACCTCCTCCGTCTTGACCTTGAGGTTGCTTTTGAGATGGCAAGGCTCGCTGGAGACGGCGGTGCAGCTTCTTCCTCCTCCGTGTCTCTTTGACGGCTGATTATTTGGCAGCCGTCTTCTTCCTCCTCCTCCTCCTCCTCGGGAGCCAAGAACATCTTCCACTTTCGTGTTCTGTTTAATAACAATGTCGTCAGAACAAGTCGTCTTCGATGGTACGTAACAAGACCGGACCAAAGCCGAACACTTTTCTCTTGTTAAAGTCGCCAGGTGGTCCAACTCAAAGAACCGTTTCCGACCGAGAATTGAGCAGAAACTAGACAAAGAACAGCTTGTAACTAAGATCAAAAGACAATAATGAGACTTGAAAGAGAATGAAGAGAGATGGTAATAAGAAGAAAGAGTGTAATTAGTGAATGCTTGTGGGTTTAGGCAATGATGCAGTTTTGGCATATGAGAGAGGCTTTTGTGGGGTTTCCTTTGTTTCTTTTTTATCTTTTCAAGTTAAAGAAAATTTGAGCTCCTATCAGATCTATCACAAAAGCTGGTCCAGTTGAGCGTTCTCTATTCTATTATATATAAAAAAACAGCACTAATTCGAATCATTTACTCTAACACTTACATTTAAACAAAATGTGATTAGCTACTTACAACCATTTTTGATTTTCAAATATAGCAACGTTAGGTCACAGGCAAGTTGATTGAAGTTATCATCTTTCTCATACTTAAAAGTTAATCAGTGAAGTATAACACTGAACCATGTATATTTATGAAGAAATTGTATACATTAATGAGTACCTATGCATTAGTCTACAACTAGATAATATCACACAAATGATTAATCATTGATTTATTTTTAAAACTAGAGAAATGATTGAAATCATCCCTAACAAATACGTAAGGTGCATCAACATTCAAATTTATAGACTCAAAAAAATTCGATTTCTTTTGTTTGTATTGTAGACTCATGACACATATGTGTCATCGTCTACGTTAGTATACTAAATATAGTGTGTCTAACACAAATATATAACATATTAACGTACACGGCATACTATATTAAGTATGTATTATATACGCAAATGAAAATATGAAGGTCTGTTTGCACTTAATGGGCCATAATTGGCAATAATAGCACGGCAAACAAAGAACATTGAGGCGTGGCTTTGGAGTGAATCATCATTATGATGTTTCCATTATAGCTTATATATCATTCTGATTCTTTTCACATCATTTGATATCAATGGAATCATACGATATAAAAATTATCATTTAAATTCAAGGTTGAATTACAAAAGTATATGCAAATGAGCAAATCCAAAAAAAATATATTAAATCAGGTAAATGAAAGTAAAGGGGGCAAAACCAAATAGTTCAAAAACTAAGGGACCCAAATCAAATAAACCAAAAGCTAAGTCGTCGGGGGAGAAAGTAAGCGCGACACGTACGGCCATCTGACTGACACGTAGGTCCATCTCGCTTTGAAAGATGCACATTACAGATGAAGAGATATTTGTGACCTTCAAATAAAAAATGAGACTGTGCACACAAAAAGAAGATTTTAAAAGAAAAGATAAACGATATTTTCTTTCTTTTCGTTTTTTTTTTGTTAGATAAATGTCAATTTACCACTTCCCACATCTATAATGTGCATCTTTCAGAGCGACTCAGCCCGCAGATTCTCCCAACTCTACACGACTTTAGCTTAACATCTTGATTCTACTTAAAATTTACCACTTTTTACATCTTTTATATAAGCGATTATACCTGCGAATACCTTGAATCAAACTATTGATATTTACAAACTCTTACTTGCATCTTCATAACTTTCATAACGAATAAAAATTAAGTCTAGAATTTTATCTAATTTGGCAAATACATTGTATAATATGTTTTTTTTTCTACTTTTAATAAGAAAAACTTAGGAAAACAATACAATCCATCTCAAATTAATTTTTATTTTGAACTTTAAAATAATCAAAGACAACTTTCACTAGAATCGCCGAATTATAGAAAACAGTCGGCAAAACTTTTTTTTTGTTAACAATTGGCAAAACTTTTATTCTATATAAAACAAAGTCATAGTTTAATAATTATGGATAATATGTATCAAAAATACTCGAAATAACTATAAAAGAATTTTTATCACAAAAATAATTTATAAAAAATAATTAAATAAAAATTTATTAAAGAGTATAAATGTACATTTATATGTTTAAGGTTAATTATCTAAATTTATGTTTTAGAGTTATGAATTAAATTTCATAGTTAGGGTTTAAAATTTTAAAGTTTAAAATTAAAACTAAAATTTTTAAAATAAAAGGATTATTTTTTTTTTTGCCTGAGCACTAATTTAATGATAAAAAATTTTAAAAAAACATTTGAAAGAATTATCCTAAGGTATATCCTAGTATTAAATAATAATAATAACAACATCCAGCGGAGAATATGGTTAGGTGGCAAGTTATAACTATGGGCTAAAAATCGAAAATATTCTAAAGACCCAACTAAAAAAACAAAAACAAAATTGGCTAAGTCGAAGTCGTTTGAGAATAATGGGGACGGATATGACACGTGGCAGAACTCCATAGGTTTAAAAAACGACCAGCCCGCGGTATTTTAGATCCAGTTGACAATAATGAACCAAGACAGGAATCCGTCCAGGTTCCTTCTTCTTCCACAATATATCTACTTTCCTCTCACACACCCCTAGAAGACACAACGGTGTTACCCCTTTAAGGAGAGAGAAGAAGTTTGTTTCTTCATTTAGAAAATTTAAGATACAGAGAAGAAAGAGTTTAGGATGATGAGTCTGAGAAGAGGAGGAGAGAGACAAGACTACAACGTTGTTCATAAGCTACCTCATGGTGACAGTCCTTATGTCCGAGCAAAACATGTTCAGGTAATAAATAAATAATATTTCGCTGTTAGAGATTTGGACGAGAAAGATGGTTAAAAAAAAATATTGATATGATTAATTCATTGTGTGTATGGTTAGCTTGTGGAGAAGGATGCAGAAGCAGCGATAGAGCTGTTCTGGAAAGCGATCAAAGCGAGAGACAGAGTAGATAGTGCTCTTAAAGACATGGCCTTGCTTATGAAGCAACAGAACAGAGCTGATGAAGCTATTGATGCTATTCATTCCTTTAGAGATCTTTGTTCGAGACAAGCTCAAGAATCACTCGACAATGTCCTCATCGATCTCTACAAGGTAAAAAACAGTTCTCAGACCAACAACCATTCTATTGTTTGGTTACTGTTATTAAATATATTAATATTGAGCAGAAGTGTGGGAGGATAGAAGAGCAAGTTGAGCTATTAAAGCAAAAGCTTTGGATGATATACCAAGGAGAAGCGTTCAACGGGAAGCCGACAAAGACGGCAAGGTCTCATGGGAAGAAGTTTCAGGTCACGGTTGAGAAGGAGACATCTAGGATCTTGGTACGGTTAATCTCAGTGATGTTTAGTTTTGATTATAGAGGTTTTATTGAAGCTGATGAGAAACTTGTGTTTACAGGGGAACTTGGGATGGGCTTATATGCAGCTAAGGGACTATACAGCGGCTGAAACTGTGTACAGGAAAGCTCAAGTTATAGAGCCAGATGCAAACAAGGCTTGTAATCTATGCACATGTCTCATCAAGCAAGGGAAGCTTGATGAGGCGAGATCGATACTCTATCGTGATGTATTACAGGAGAAGAGAGAAGGGTTTGATGATGATTCGAGGTTGAAGGCTCGAGTTCAAGAGCTGTTGAGTGAGCTAGAGCCACAAGAAACTGTTGTCACTTCTCTGTCTGGGGAATGTGAAGTTGGTATGGATGAGATCGCGGTTGTTGAAGGGATTGACGAGTTTATGAAAGAATGGAGGAGACCTTTAAGGACAAGAAGACTTCCTATTTTCGAAGAGATCTTACCACTGAGAGATCAACTGGCTTGTTGATGTTTCTCTGTGCTTAGATCTTTGGATACTGAATAGGTGTAGAAGAATGTAAGTTTACTTCTTGTAAGCTGTTTTTGTATCGTTGTTAACTTGTCACTACTGTAATGTCCAATGACTCGTTCCAAATACTCTGTACTACTTTCATTAAATAGAAAAGAGTATTTAGAGGTCAAGATTGGGGGAACTATAAACCGAACAGAAAGACTTGTAGGTTACAAAAGCATAAAGGCTTAAATGCCTAACCTGTATGATAAGCAAAACCAAAGAGAAACTACAAGTCTCTCTTCCAAACAGTTGATCATCACACTTCATTCTTGGTACCAAGTCAGTTTCTTTTGCCAAACAATAAGCGATGATGATGATGCCGAGAACTACTAGCTTTATCTTCATGTTGTCAAACCACATTTTTCTTTTCATTCCTGTAACTCTGTTCCTTGTGTTCTGAATCTTGTGCCTTTTGAGAATTCAGGAAAAAACAAGAGCATGTACCATGCATGTTACCCACTCCATCAAGGCATATGCTTTAGTGTCTATGCTGTATAGAGCTGTATGTGGTTTTACTAACCTGTGAGCGAAGGTTTCTCACTTTTGTCTACTAATAACCACGGTCAAGGACCTGCCATAGAAATGAATCGTAGAAAACACACACATTCAGCATACATAAAGATTTATAACCTTCTCAATGTTCTCCATCATAACACCCTTCACTCCAGTCACCTGCACCTAGTTTTTGTTTGATACTGACAATATGTATATACATATAAATTATTCAATAACTAATATGTATATTTGCTCAACAAAAGTTATAGAATATAGGAAAGTATATGTAGTGAATACATTTCAAGAGAACTGTATTTTGAGTTGCTACATTCAACATATTAAAAGCTAAACAGATAATTGTACGTTACTTAAAGAGTGCTCAATGGCAATGGTGCAACAACCTGACCTTTAATTGCATTCTAATTCACGAACCGGTCCTTTTAAGTTCTAACCGCAACCTAACTTTTATTTTGTACCAAGCTACAAAAGTTATAGTGATTTGATGTTGAGTTTGATTGTTGATAGAAGACCGAGGAACACGTGAAAATACAAATTTACGGGTAAAAACGCCTCCTATTCAGTGTGGGATGTTTGCGTACTAAGTTATTACAAGATCACATGTGGCACCCAAAATTCTTGAGCTAGATTTTGGGTAGGTTCCACCTATATATATAGATTTTCGTTGAACTTGGTTAATGGCAAAGCATGATATAGCCAGATAGTTACATTCTTAACAAGTGGTTATCAACAAGAGTTTGATCTTGTGACCGTGGATGTTTCTGTCTAAACCAGGACGGTATTGTTAAATGTTAAGTATCGATCCTGATACATGTTACTCTTTAAAGCAAAGAGTGGGATGAATGGTGGATAACCTGAGTGTGCGATCAATGGTGAATTTAGAAAAAGACAAGACTCTATGTTTCTCGTCGAGTATGAATGAGACATGAAACTTGTCGTCAAATGAAGTTAATTACGATGTTTGCCATCCGCAGGGTCCACGAGCGGCTTGACCGGATCCGGACAATAATGGGTCAAAATATCTCGAAATTATTGTCTAGTCCTTTCAATTCTTATACAATCATTTTTATTCACCCATCTGTTTTAAAATGACCAATTTACCCTTGACTCCTTTTCCACATTTGTGTCGTCTCCTTTTCTCTCACCTTTAGTCCTCGTTCTGTTGTTGTTTAGTCTTTGATAGATCTGTAGTTTTAACGCGACAGCCCTTGAAAGTTCTCTCTGGTTAGTCGGTCGATCGGATCGAGGATCTAAGGGTTCCGAAAAAAATGTCGCAACAGTCGTTGATCTACAGTTTCGTGGCTCGCGGCACGGTGATCCTCGTGGAGTTCACTGATTTCAAAGGCAACTTCACATCCATCGCTGCACAGTGCCTCCAGAAGCTCCCGTCTTCCAACAACAAGTTCACCTACAACTGCGACGGTCACACCTTCAACTACCTCGTCGAAGATGGATTCAGTAAGTCATTTGATCTATTACACAGGTTTTGAATGTCTTCTTGCGTTTTTACCACTTGCTACTTGCTTCGATTTGTGTCTTGTTTTTTTCAGTTCGTTTCTTTCTTGTCTGTCCACCGCGTATTTGCGCGTGTTATCTATCGTCTATTGTGGATTTACCAATCTATTATAGTTAGATCTATACATATCGAATGCAATGGATGTCTTTATTCTTATATATCGTTTTGTTGCTCAGTTTTTGATGGATCTGTGTGTGTTTTTGTTTGACGCCACTTGAAAGTTTACCACCATTGATCTGGAATTCTTGATACGGTTTTAATGGTTGCTTGATTTGCATCACTTGCTTTTCGTTTTTAGGTTAATATTGTTTAAATGGCTTCACTCTCAATGAACCTAGGGGTCTGATTGTAATCTTTGATACACAAGCCTTTGGTTTTAACCATTCAGTTTCGTATTAAAGCAATGCTTCCTGATTGATTTGTCTTCTGTTGTATCAGCTATATGAGATTAATTGTGTTCTTTGTTGTGCAGCCTATTGTGTTGTTGCGGTTGAGTCTGCTGGGAGGCAGATTCCAATGGCCTTTTTGGAAAGAGTGAAAGAGGATTTTAACAAGAGATATGGTGGGGGAAAGGCTGCAACTGCTCAAGCAAACAGCTTGAATAAAGAGTTTGGGTACATTTATTTCTCTATCTTTGATTTTGCTACTGTTGTTTTTTTTTGTTCATTACTTTTTTGGGCTGACTATTTTTTTGGTTACTTTGAAGCTCTAAGCTGAAAGAGCACATGCAGTACTGTATGGATCATCCTGATGAGATTAGCAAGCTTGCTAAGGTGAAGGCCCAGGTGTCTGAAGTTAAGGGTGTTATGATGGAAAACATCGAGAAGGTTCGAATCTGACCCTTTGTTTTCGTTGATAGATCTTTATGATTTATCCATGTCTCTTTACTAGTAATACAAAGCTACTGACATCACTTGTTTAGTATCTATTCAGTGCATCACGACTTTACCAATGTAGCACATGTTTTGCTGTTAACCCAATATATATGTACGAAACTTAATTCATATGCAGGTTCTTGACCGTGGTGAGAAAATTGAGCTTCTGGTAGACAAAACTGAGAACCTTCGCTCACAGGTTAGACTCTGATGCAGTTATCTCCTGCATACTTAATACATGTGTACAATAAGAAGCTGGTTCACCATATTGTTTTATCTTCTTGTGTTTTGATTAAATCCCGAACTGCTGCAGGCACAAGACTTCAGAACAACAGGGACACAGATGAGAAGAAAGATGTGGCTTCAGAACATGAAGATAAAACTCATAGTTCTCGCCATCATCATCGCACTGATTCTCATAATCGTGCTCTCAGTTTGCCATGGCTTCAAGTGTTGAGCCCCAGAAAAAAATTCAAAACCCTCTTGAGATCTTTCTCACTCGGTACATCGTACTGCCTTTTTTTCCTTTTATTGTCCTATCATCGTCATTCTAATATTTCTGCTCGAATTGGTTTTTGTATAGATAGACATATATGTAAGCTTCACGTTTGCTCTTGATGACATTGATCCCTGAGAGATCGAAAACTATCTATTAAATGATTTTGTCGACTGATGACTTGCTTATGGTGATGATGATAATAAATTGACTACGATAATGATATGATTGTCTAAGGTAATCAAAGTTCAAATGCTATATTTATGTATATAATCAATACACTGCTTCATCGACGTAGTTCAAATTCTCTATGTGTTTTCTGTATGTTTCGAGTTCCGACCACCTCCGAGGATCAACCAATCGGGGCTTTAGCGAATGATGACGCGAGACCATCTCTGTCTTAAAATCATTTTGTCTGTTGATTTTTCTTTTTTTATGTTACATATTTCACAAAGCCTATTTTTGTTAAATGGGCCTCAAACTTAATGGGCCTTAAAACCTACTTTGAGATTCTGCTTTCCCGCTAAAAACTCTTTCTCATTCCCGCTCAAGCTCACCACCAGATTCCGATTTGCCACTTCTAAGTCTCCGCACATCGATCCCTCAGAAGATTCCGATCAATCAGGAAATGGAATTCGATATCCCATTACCGGAGGAGCTTGAACTTCTCGAAGCGAACTCTTACTATCCCGAAGAAGAAGAGGATGACTACCTAAATTTCGAGGAGGCGCCGTATCCTTACCCAATCGACGGCGATGAAGAGAAAGAAGAAGAGCAGGAGGCTAATCTACGGCCATCGGAATCTCTCGATATCAACGGATGTAAACGACCCAGGAATCTAATATCGGATCCGATTGTCAATGTCGACGAAGTCCCTCCAGCTGCTGAGAAGAGAAGCAAAATTGATGATAATCGGGTAGAGATGGAAGACGAGGAATGGTTACGGCCACCGCCGGTTAAGAAAGTCGTCCATGATATGGAGGAGGAAGAAGAAGTGGTCATTCCCCAGGAGACTATCTTGTCCAGGTTACTACTCTTCACGAGACATACCGAGAGTGGGGGATTTTAGTTTGATTTTATTATTTCGTTACTGGAATTTTCAGATACGCTTCTGAGATAGACGGTGAATGCTTTCCGATTACGGCACCGGACGGAGGAGATAGGGTTTATGCGAAATTCAACCGAGCTTTGGGAGATGACGAGGTGAAGAGATTGGATGTGAAAGCCAAGTCCAATGGTACCAAGTTTTCTATTAAGCTTTATCGATTTTAGTTGGGGTTTGAAGAGAGCGCAAGGGCATAGGTTATGTAATCAGTGTAGCTTTAGAATATGTTATTTGTTGGTCTTAGGCTCATAGTTGTGTATGCGAGAATTTCACTCTATTTCTTGATTTCTTTGTGGGGGCATACAATCTGGCAAGAACTCTATTTTCCTCTTAAGTTAGAAACTTTAGCATTCTTTAATCTTTTGTAGGTCTTATTAAAGATCCAATCAGTGTTCTTCTAGAACAATCAGAGAAAGAAGCTTTCAACAAGGTGAGTTTCTTATTAGTTTTTTTTTGCTGAGTATTGAATGGATGATAGTTATGTTCCCTCCTAAATAGTATATGTTTTACCAAGGTCTTGCAAGCTAGTTCCGAGGATCAGAATGAAACCATCACTGCAGAAACTTCTGTAATGCATGAAAAGCTCTGGGTGGACAAATATTCTCCGAGCTCATTTACTGAGCTTCTCAGTGATGAGCAGACCAATCGGGAGGTATTTTGGATGTCTTGGTAAAGAGTCTGGGTAAGTTAGATGAATCAAATCAGTAGTTGAGTTTTCTAAATGTTATTCGCAGGTTCTGTTATGGCTTAAGCAGTGGGATGCATCTGTTTTTGGATCTGAAATTAGGAGCACTACAGATGAAGTATTGTCAGCTTTGAAACGGCATTCTACACCTAGTCATCGTCAAAAATCAGATTCAGCTTTCACAAGGAAAAATCAGTTCAACAGATGGAGTAAGGAAAGTTCTTTTCCTAAAAATTCAGACGTTAGTGATAGCAACACTACAGATAATCATGACTTGCGGAACAAAAAGTCAAAACTTATTGGTCCTCCAGAGCAGAAGGTGTGATAAACTAATTTAGACTTCAAATTTTTCTAATAAGCTGTTTTTCCTTGGCTTATAGTAAAACCGTTAGTATGAATCGGCTGTAAATTAAATTTTCACTGCTGTTGTAGATCCTTCTGCTTTGTGGCCCCCCAGGGCTTGGAAAGACTACGCTTGCTCATGTTGCAGCTAAGCATTGTGGATATCGCGTTGTTGAGGTATTCTTGTATACCCTTTACTTTCACAAGCCAAATTCATAATTTCACTAGTTAAGTTCTTGTCTATAAGCTGGGGCATATCGCTGTTTAGTTTCTTATTGTTTTGCAAGGAGTACACTTATTAATGTCTATGTTATCATTCCTTCAAGAAATGATTCTTCATCACCTCTGCTGCAGTCCCATCTTTATGTGTGCGTGTTTCTCATTCTCCCGTTCTAGTTTGCTAGGTTTGATTCAACCTGTGTTATTTTGCAGATCAATGCTAGTGATGAGCGATCAGCAGCAGCCATTGAAACTAGAATTCTTGATGTAGTTCAGATGAACTCTGTCACAGCTGACTCTAGACCTAAATGTTTGGTATGTTTGGCTTACTCTATGTTCGCTAGGGACCTTTTTCATCATGTCAGATTTAATTACATAGTTGCCTGAAGAAGAAGAAGAGACTGACGAAAATTTATGTAGGTGATTGATGAGATAGATGGAGCTCTTGGTGATGGAAAAGGAGCAGTAGATGTTATTCTAAAGATGGTATGTATGTGCATACTTATACCGGGCTCTGGTCATTTGGGGCTCTGAAATTTAGGTTAAGTTTGGCAATACTGACTATCTACTTTTTGCTCATTTTACCTTATAGGAAAGTTTTAGCTAATTTTCTTGCAATTCTGGACCTCCTTTACCTCTCTTATTTTGAATTTTACATTTACTTGAAGTCTTAAAGTCCAATTCAGGGAAAACTATGTGATAGCATTTTAGTATTTAATTGTATCTTCGCTGCATAGGTGTTGGCGGAAAAGAAGCATGCTACGGGCAAGGAAAATAAAGATAATGGGAAGACTTCCTCGAAGAAGGAGCGGCGAACAGCACCATTATCAAGACCCGTCATTTGTATATGTAATGACTTATATGCACCAGCTCTTAGACCTCTGCGTCAAATAGCGAAGTAAGTTTGACTTTCTTGTTCGCTTAGAGCGTCTATATTTGCTGTTTGTTTGGTGATGCTAGCATTATTTTACGTAGAGCATATTGCTTTGCAAATGTTAAGTTGTCTTCAACACGTATTGAGTATATCTGCCTATCAGATGCTCATTTTAGATAAACCTTCGCCTCTTAGTATGATGATAAGCTCCTGTGCTTCTCTTGCAGGGTTCATATATTTGTTCAACCAACAGTGAGTCGTGTGGTAAACAGGTAACTGTTAATCCAGCCGTCAGTCCTATAAGACTAGTTTCCTCTCTCGGTTCAAATCTGGAAATTTATCTTCCACAAGATGTGGCTGAATATGTAAAAATAACACCTTAATGATTTATCTGTTGCATTAGAATCAGTGATATATTCAAATTCCATTTAGTAAACTCCTCCCGGTTATCTAGCAATTGCCTTACTAGGCTGAAACGTACAAATGACAGGCTCAAGTATATTTGTAACATGGAGGGGATGAAAACAAGATCATTCGGTCTTAGTGCACTTGCGGATTACACTGGTATCTTTCGCCCTTTCCATATGTTCAATTTAATTTGGTCCTCAGTGTGATATTTTATCGACGAGTATGATCTCATTTTACTCTTAACTATTTAGAGAAGACTTCCTAAATGAGTCTGCTATATCTTGCCTTTTATTTGGCGGTTACAGAATGCGACATACGCTCTTGCTTGAACACTCTGCAGTTTCTCAATAAGAAGAATGAAACCCTCAATGTGGTGAGTCTTTGATGCGCTTCTTGCCTGCTGAGTGTTTTCCACTCTCGATTTGATCGGACCTTGTAGAAAGCTTTGAGTCACTGAATATTCTAGTTTACTAAGCTTACACGTGAGAAAAAAAAAGACTGATTGATGCCTTGCCAATGACAACTGAAATGTCTTTGATGGAGCTATGAGCGCTAGCTTTCTGTTTGATTTTCCATTCTGGAGATTGAGTTTTCTGATAAGCTAAACAATGGCTTCGTTCTTTTCTTTTAGATTGACATTGGTTCTCAAGTTGTTGGGCGGAAAGACATGTCGAAGAGTCTCTTTGATATCTGGAAAGAGGTAAGGAAAGCACCATTAATATCGTAGATTGGTTTACTTACCGATCCACTTCATATAGTATCCAAGCTTGCTTCTTCTTTTTAGATATTCAACAAGAGAAAAATGAAACGAGAACGATCTAACGACGCATCTGGCAGTGAGTCCAAAAAATTTGATTTCTTACACGCCCTCGTATCCACTAGGTACGTACAAGTAAGTGATATCTTCACATACTTTACTCCTTGATGCTTAAGTAGTTAACGAAATGTGCAGGGGTGATTATGATTTGATTTTCGATGGAATACATGAAAACGTTTTGCAGCTTCAATACCATGATCCGGCGATGGATAAAACAGTAAGGATAACTAATGATTTCCAGTGAGCTATGACTGTTTTGTTCTGTATGTTTTTGCGGCTATGTTCTAAACTATTGCTATGTGTAATCATTTTGATTTAAAGGTTAGCTGCTTGGACTGCCTTGGAACTTCTGATTTGCTGCATCGATATATTATGCGCACCCAGCAAATGCCTCTCTACGGTAAAGCCTTTAAAATTCAGATGATTATTTAGTTCTGTAAATAACACTGCTTTTCTAACCGTGTGATGCAGCTTATTTACCTAGCCTGGTGATACCTATACATCGTCGAGTGGCCCAGATTCAAAGACCAACTATTCAGTGGCCTAAGTCATATCACAGGTGACTTTAGTGTCATCTTTATATTGATTACAAAAGGTATTTCAGCGTCTCTGCTTACAAGTACTCAATATGAAATCTACCAGATGTCGCACGCTTTTGGTGGAAAAGCAGGAGTCCCTGCGGTCTTGGCACCACAAGCTACCTCCCTATATTGGGAGGCATTTATCCATCAAGTCTTTCGTAGAAGACTCTGTTTCCCCGCTATTGCATATCCTTTCTCCCCCAACTCTTAGACCGGTATGTATTCATTTGTTTACTCACTGATGCTTTCTGGTTTACACCAACATCCTTATTTTCATATATCAACTACTCTTCTAAGGATAAACATCTTCCTACGCTCCTCAGGTGGCATCACATTTGCTATCAGAAAAGCAAAAGGACCAACTGGCGAGTTTGGTCATGCTTATGTACTCATATTCTTTGACTTATAAGAATGTGAAACTTGACCCTGCAATGAATAACCTCAGGGAGGGTGCTGTGTCAGATGCTTCAGTTCTTGCTTTAGATCCGCATCTATTTGATTTCATTAGTTTCAAGGTTTTGTTTCCGTTTCTTTTGTCTTAGCATCTGACCACTGTAGCTTTTTAGGGATCATACTAATCGCCTTTCCAACGTTTGACAGGGTCGCCAGTTTAAACATCACATACTCACCTTAGCAATGAAACAAGTGTTGGTACATGAAGTAAGTCTCGCATGTTCTTCGGTTGAATTTGTGATAATTGTTGTTTTAGTTGGATGAAGATTTTGATTGTCTGGTTTAAAACTCAGGTTGAGAAGCAGAAGATATTGCAAGCAAGTGGAGGAAGGTACGGGATCGTGAGCAAACCCGAAATCAAGACAACAAATCCAGAGTTAGTCAGGAAAAGTATTGCTGCGTCAAATGAGAGTCACAAAAATCGAGTTACCTCAAAACCTCCATCAGTCTCAGTTGAAAACGCCACAACTTCAAAACCCAAACCTAGTGATGTGAAGAAAGCATCTCGTGCCGCCGTTAATTTCTTCGACAGGTATTATTAAGGAGGATTTTCTGTCAATTTCCTCAGCTTGGAACTTGTTTATATTTTCATGATGATCGTATACTTAATTGCATGGATGGTCTTTATAAGGACAGGTTTAGGAAGTCGAGGAAAGATTATGAAGATCCAGAAGATGTGCAAAAGCGAGCAACCGCAAAAAGAGATTCACGCCCTCTTCTCTTCAAGTTTAACGAGGTATGTCACAACCAATAACTCAACAAAAGGATGACTCTAAGATAACATCAGACTTTAGGCTTGAATCAAAATCTTCCACTGATGTGTGTATAATGTACTTACAGGGTTTCACAAATGCTGTGAAGAGACCGGTGAGAATGCGAGAGTTCCTAATGTGATTATGCAATGGAGGAAGTTTTAGTAAATTGATGCATACTTGCTCAAAATCTAAAGCTTTTTTACTTCCCTCTTTCGACCAAATGGAGTTAAGGTTGAGTGTATATGTAGAGCATATGGTGAGCAGATAGAGAAAATGATACTTGTGTAGTATTATAGCTAATGCGGAAGAGTATGCCAACATTAGCTTTTGTTTTACCATACTTTTTTCAAAACTGAGATTATAATCAGGGCAAAACCGTTATTAATCAAAGAACAAACAACACTTGCAGATAAACAAATAAATAACAAAATAAGATGTTCATTAACTTATTGTCAAAAAAAAAAAAACTAAACCAGCTTAGTCCGGTTAAGGCTTGGTTTACGTTGATAAGATCGTTTTCTTTAGCAGCACCTACAGCTGGTTTGCATCCTCCTTACGACGCCGTTTTATTGTAGGGTTTTTCTTATTTCTTACATATTTGAGCTCCTAACCGCGAAAAACAGTCTCGTCCGTCATTACTTAGACGGCTCGATCCTCTCTTCTCCCGTTCGGTTCTCAACGTAAGTCTCTCAGTTCTTAGTTCCCTTTCGTTTTTGTAGTTAAGTCTCTGCCCTCTGTATTCCCTTCGATTCTTGGTTCCAATTCTTCATGACGATTTTTTGCTACTTTTGTTCCGATTTTAATTTGCTGCTTCATAAGTTTTTTGTTTGCCCCTTCATGTTTTTTCGTTGGTTCAAATAAAAAGATGAAAACATCACAAACTTAAATCAGTATCTCATAACAAAGCTTCTAACTTCTTTAATTTAATTCATTTTATGATTAAGCCAGGATTATTGACGGTTCAGTTTTATTAGAAAACCACATTGGTTTGTTAAGAGCTGTTGTTATGTTTGATGTAATAATCCGGATTTGTATCAATAATATACAGATCAATAAGCAAAGATGGCGCAATACAATTTCAAGAAGATCACAGTTGTTCCCAATGGGAAAGACTTCATCGACATCATCCTTTCACGTACTCAGCGTCAGACACCAACTGTTGTCCACAAGGGCTACAAGATCAACCGTCTCCGTCAGTTCTACATGAGAAAAGTCAAGTTCACTCAGACCAACTTCCATGATAAGCTTTCCTCCATCATTGAAGAGTTTCCTCGCCTCGATCAAATCCATCCTTTCTATGGTGATCTTCTTCACGTCCTCTACAACAAGGATCACTACAAGCTCGCTCTTGGACAAGTGAATACCGCTAGGAACTTGATCAGCAAGATTTCTAAAGATTATGTGAAGCTTCTCAAGTATGGTGATTCTTTGTACCGTTGCAAGTGTTTGAAAGTTGCTGCTCTTGGTCGTATGTGCACTGTTTTGAAGAGGATCACTCCTAGTTTGGCTTATCTTGAGCAGATTAGGCAGCATATGGCGAGGCTTCCTTCTATTGACCCCAACACTCGTACTGTATTGATTTGTGGGTATCCTAATGTTGGCAAGAGTTCTTTCATGAATAAAGTTACTAGAGCTGATGTTGATGTCCAGCCTTATGCTTTCACCACTAAGTCGCTCTTTGTTGGTCATACTGATTACAAGTACTTGAGGTATCAGGTTATTGATACCCCTGGGATTTTGGACAGGCCTTTTGAAGACAGGAACATCATTGAGATGTGCAGTATCACTGCCTTAGCATATCTTCGAGCTGCTGTTTTGTTCTTTCTTGATATTTCAGGGTCATGTGGTTATACAATTGCTCAGCAGGCTGCTCTTTTCCACAGCATTAAGTCACTGTTTATGAACAAACCTTTGGTGATTGTCTGCAACAAGACTGATTTGATGCCCATGGAAAACATATCTGAAGAAGATCGGAAACTGATTGAAGAGATGAAGGCTGAAGCTATGAAGACTGCCATGGGAGCAAGTGAAGAAGAAGTGCTGTTGAAGATGAGTACTCTGACGGAAGAGGGCGTCATGTCTGTGAAGAATGCTGCCTGTGAGAGGCTGTTGGAACAGAGGGTTGAGGCGAAGATGAAATCCAAGAAGATCAACGACCACTTGAACAGGTTTCATGTGGCTATGCCGAAGCCTCGTGATAACATGGAAAGGCTCCCTTGCATGCCTCAGGTGGTTCTGGAGGCTAACGCTAAGGAAGCTGCTGCAATGGAGAAGCGAAAGACCGAGAAAGATTTGGAAGAGGAAAACGGTGGAGCTGGAGTTTATTCTGCTAGTTTGAAGAAGCACTACATCTTGCATCATGAAGAATGGAAGGAGGACATTATGCCTGAGATTCTCGACGGTCATAATGTTGCTGACTTCATAGATCCAGATGTTATGTTGAGGGTTGAGGAGTTGGAACGTGAAGAAGAGTTAAGGCAGGCTAACGCTGAAGAAGATGATTTCGAGATGGATGGCGAAGAGCTCACGGAGGAGCAGAAGCAGCAGCTTGCTGAGATTAGGAACAAGAAAGCTGTGCTCATTCGAGAACATAGGCTCAAGAAGACAGTTGCACAGAACAGATCAACTGTCCCTAGGAAGTTTGACAAGGACAAGAAGTACACAACTAAGAGAATGGGTAGGGAACTATCTTCTCTTGGACTTGATCCGTCTTCTGCAATGAACCGTGCAAGAAGCAAGTCTAGAGGGAGGAAGAGGGATCGATCAGAAGATGCAGGCAACGATGCAATGGAAGTGGATGATGAGCAACAGGCGAACAAGAAGATGCGCGTGAGGTCAAGGTCGAGGTCTATGTCGATTGCGAGATCACAGTCAAGGCCACCTGCACATGAAGTTGTACCTGGTGAAGGATTCAAAGACTCTACTCAGAAGAAGTCAGCTCTTAAGATTAGCAATAGCTCTCACAAAAAGAGAGACAAGAATGCACGACGTGGTGAAGCTGATAGAGTTATACCAACTCTGAGACCCAAGCACTTGTTCTCAGGGAAGAGAGGTAAAGGAAAGACGGATAGGCGTTGAGTTGATGAAGCCAATCAAGGTACTTAAACATGTGATGATAACTACTGTTGCCTGCATCTTCTGATGGAGGATTCCTCTTCTTCTCTCGACATTAATTAATATTATATTGTTTGGTTTCTTACAGGTAAAACAGATGCTGGATCTATTCAAGAACATCTCTCAAGTTTTGGATTTTACTTTACCTTTTGTTAACTATTATTATTATGTTATGCATCTTTTGTGGTTTTTCTACAGACATATAAAACACTGTAGCTTCTGCGAGCAATCTGTTTCTAAGACTAGGAACTGTTTAAGCAAACGTTGTAATGGATTTATTTTAATTAAAAGTTTTTTGGTGCTTCCTTGGCTCGTTTCTATTTCAATTGTCTGTTGTGCTGTGTTTGTTTGTAAGGATCGTGTTAAGAAACACTATGAACGCACCATCACGCCATTAGCCAAGGAATGAGACAACTCCAAAATCAAAGATACCCAAAAGGGGTGTGTACATACCAAAAGTGATTTGGTGAAAGTGTCTATTTTAAAATGTCGTTTTTGATTAGTAAATTTAATTTTTTTTCTTACATATATGAGATTATATAATCATATTCTAATAGTTAGAAACTTTATTTACCAATTTTGAAGACTTTGAAATTTCAAAATTTGTTTATCTAAGAAGAACAATACTATTTTTTTTTTTATATCCTGCTATTTTATTCATTTTAGTGGGAGCTGCGTGCCGTTTGTACTGCATTTAACATCATGATGTTTTATTCATTTTAGTGGAAACTTCATGTAGTTTGACATTATTTTCTTACAATAAATAAAAGAAAAAAATTGTATTGTTACTCAAATAAACCATCAACTTATCTTGGGTATACATACAACGTTTACCTGAACCGGTAGATACCTCAAATACTAATTTACAAACTCCGCACAACTTACGTTGAGTATATTTTTTTTTTCTTTCTTTCTCTCTAAACGTTTCATTAGAGAGAGCTTTTAGGTTCGTCGCTTGGGTTGCAAGGCAACAGTCATTGACCTTAACCGATCAACAATCTCAGTGAACGATGGTCTTACTCCGGGATCGAACGACCAGCATTGCTCCATCAACTTTCTCCACTCTGCTTCACACCGTTCCGGTACCTGAGGTCTCAACGTATTGTTCACTATCCCACCTTTCATACACACACACACACATCAAATCCAAAATACGTAAGTGCAAGTTCTTTTATTCTGTAGGAAGTGTTTCTGCTGTAAACATACCAATGATGGCACCGCAATGAAGATTCGCATAGGGTTCTTCCCCTGTCAAAATCTCCCACATGGCGATACCAAATGAGAACACATCTACCTGCAAAAAACAAAACAATGTAAGTTCTGTTTTTTATGTTCCAGTTATGATGACTCAATATTTTGGACTCAACAATGTACTTTCTCTGAGACGCGATTGCTGCTCCCATTTAGCAGCTCTGGTGCCATCCATGGGAGAGTTCCTCTTACTCCACCAGACACAAGCGTGTTTCGTTTTATTCTCGACAGTCCAAAATCACCAACCTGTAAACATAGAACAATGTGATGGTGATATGAGCAAACAAAAAAAAAAGAACAGTGTGATTTTGGGGGGGAATAAGTTTACCTTGCAAATGGGTCGTTGAGGATCCCTCAAGTTTACAAGCAAGTTATCACATTTGAGATCAAAATGAACAATATTCTTCATATGTAAATACTCCATGCCAAACGCAGCATCTAGAGTTAGCATCAACCTTTTGCGCCTATCTAGCGATCTGTCCAAAATATAGTTTTCATCAGTAAACTATTGATGTCAATCTTGCAAAAGATCCTACGAATCAATCATATATATACCTGTCTTTTCTCTGCAAGACATGTCTTAAAGATCCGTTCACCATATACTCAGTAACTGTTGCCATTGTTCCACCAGGTCCGTCTGGTACAACTCCATAAAACGCCACCACATTTGGATGGTGAAGATTCGCCAATATCCTCGCTTCTCTCCAGAAATCTTTAGTCTGTCTTGCTTGTTCTGATGATCCACCAGAGAAGCAGCTATTCTTTATCCTCTTGATAGCTACATCAGTTCCTCTCCACTTCCCATAGTAAACAGTTCCAAATGTACCCGATCCTAGCTCGTGTAAGTCTTCAAGATCAGTGTTCTTGATTATCTGTAAGCCATAGATCCCAGCTTCCATTTCAACCATTGCAGCTTCGCTGAATGATTCATCAGTGTTTATGCTTTTCTTATACTTTTCCTGCAATGTAAACAAAGACACCATAGGGAAGCCAGAACTTCTAATATAATAGGAAAAACTAAATAGCGATCTTGTTACCTCGTTTCCTGATTTATGACCAGGATTTGTAACCTCTCCCTCTCTTGTGTAAGATTTGTGATCATCATCTGACTCACTTTGTACATGAGGGACAATGGTTGCTGATAAGAGACTATCAGCGTTTTCTTCGTTCGTCACATCCTCAACCATGAACTGTGGAACAAGCAGCTTGTGTCTGAAGAAATCATCAGATTCCTGAGTGTGCATAAAAGCAGCATCTCTACTTCCCACCTTCCTAAGTGGCATTCCACAATAGTGAAAGCTCTCATCTTTAGGAAGAGAACTCTGAGTTTCTGAATCATCATTGTTTGACTCCAGAACCTGCACCTAGTTTGAGGAAAACAAACTTAGAACAGAAAACGAGAAAACAATTGCTAAGGTAAACTATGCTTACACATCTCGGAATCATAGGCTCCTTCTGTCTCAGAAGTTCCACTGGGAAATGTTTGTTTGGTGATGAGTAATCTGCTTGACCACTTGACTTGGTTGTATCATCACAGAGTTGATCTGTACCTGAAGTGTGGTTTCTGATGAGAATATCTAGTGAGATGTCATGCTGGAAACCCCCATTTGATTTGTCCCTTGAACCACCAATATGATTCTCGTTGGTGTTAGCTGATAGAGAAAACACTGAGCTTCCTGAATCTTGTGAATCACTTGAAGTAACCTGAGCAGATGGTTGATAATTCGGACTGAAATAACTAGTATTGTTACTAACACCATGTTTGGGAGTATAATCACGATCCATCAAATTATTAGGAGGTTCTCTATTGAGATTAAGCTCCTTACTCCTCCTGCCTTCTGGTTTCTTGAAATAGATATCATCACTATCTTCTTCCCACTTTGACGTAGCCACAGCATGCAGTTTCTTTCTCAGTATCTTCCAAGGTTGTCTAGTAAACGCTTCTAACCCATTGTTGATTTGGCTCTCATCATGCAGCTGTGGATCAGAGAGAGCGTTTTTCTTAAGCGTCACCTTCTCAGCTCCCATATAACCTTGTCCATGAGGGTAAACATCGTCGCTTGGGCTCCTGTCAAGAAGACTCATCTCTGGATGATGATGCTTCTGCGTCTGTGTATTACTCTCAAACAAGAACCTATGTTGCTGTGGGAAGTTTGGAGGAACCAAGTAAGGACGAGTATTGTTGTCAAAGAAACCATTCGAATCAACAAAGTAAGGAATGTCTGTGTTTGCTCTCTTGTGAACTGAGAAAGGAGATGGTGGAGGAGATTGTTGAAGAGGCATCTGCATTCTAGGCATAAAATGAACAGCGTTGGCGTTAACATATGGATTCATGAAGGTTGTTGGACTATTGCTGTCTTTGTGAGCAGAAGTAGGAGAGTCTCGAATATGAAACGTGGGACTAAACTCTGAAGCGTTCCCAAACTGTGTTGTCTGACTAGTCCCGCTTTGCCCGCTTGAACTCTTTTGAGGACTCACATCCACACCACCGTTAAGAGCTGAAAGATACTGATAATGATCGATATCTCGGTTTACAACGTTGTTCACATTCCTCTCATTGAAAAGTTTGGGAGATTCTGATGAATCTGAAGAAGAGACAAGAAAGACTCTAATCCTCTGAGATCCAGCTTTTGTTTCAGCTTCTTGATACTCTTCAATCATATGAAGAAGATCCTCGTCAGAGCAAACAGATATAAGTGCATCAAGATCTTCTCCTGGTAACTGATACTTGATCGTATGAGGATGGTTGCACAAAGCATAAGTCTTGTGCATGAGTTCGTTTAATCCAACATGTTTCCGTATGGAGATGATACGAGTCTCCCCTCCGATGTATCTAAGCTTGCCATCACCAGGTCTCTGTAAGATCCTTCCACCAAAGCTACAAAGAAGCTTCAAGATCTCCGGCATAAAAACATCTGATGTTGTTGCAGTCATGAGAGGCGAGTCAGCAACATTGGAGGGATGATTAACAATACCTTCAGAGATATTGGAATCAACTCTTTGAAGACCAAGAATCCTGTTGAAATCCTCGTAAACAAGATGACGATTGTTATGATTAGCATCCACGTTTCTGTTAACAACAACCTGTGGTCTACGTAAATCCCTTAAAAACTCATTTGAAAACTCTTCTCCTGTCTGAGAACAGACATTGTCTTCGTCACGCGTGTTATTACCACAACCGTCATTACATAAGGATCTGCCAGGAAACTCCATTCTCATGTCCTCTCAAAGAACACCAAATAAAAAGGGTTATTCTTTCTTCCTCTCCCCACAAGGATTTTTTTTTTCTTAATTCTTCTAAGCTCTTTGAAGAATTATACGAACAGGTTATGGAGATGCTCACCTCCAATGAACAGCTTTCTAGAAGATCAAATCCAAATAAATGAAACAGAGATCAGAGATTCATCCTCATTCAAACGTGTTTCACATCTTCGATTCAAAACATACGATTAAGAGCCAAATCATGAATAAAGATCAAATGTGTTGGAAGGGAATAATAAAAATCGAAGCTTGAGATGAATTACATGTAAATTACCTTTGAGATTGAAAAGGCCAAAGACGAAGGAAGGAGAAGAGATTTAACAATGACACACAAAAAAAAAAGAAGAGATTTTGGGTAAACGTGAAGAATGTTTCTAGAAATTGAGAAAATGGATACGAAAGTTGAGGTTTTTGATTTACGAGAGAGACGCAGAGAAGAGAAGCGCTCTCAAAAATAAAATAAAAAAAAAAAACGCGGGTGGTGGTGGTGAGAGACAAACTAACTCTCCTCTCCAAAATCTCTTTTTTTTTATTCAATTTAGATTATTAATAATAATTTTTGATTTAATTCATGATCTATCTATTAATAATTATAAATCCGGATTTACTTCTTTGTTCTTTCTCAAATAGTAAATTCATAAAATCGCATGTGAAGGTTTTAGAAGGAACGTTTTTATCCATTTCTTACTTTTTATAGATAATTCTAAAAAAAATGTTTTCTGATTTAACTAAATAAAACAGAATATCCAAAATTAGTTTTAAAAATGACGGTGAAACCCATAAGAAAATCGAAGTTGTGTAGGATGTCTATGTGAAAAAAAAATCAGAAGTGTATGTGCATGTATGTTTTAAAATAAACTAAAATAATTGTCAAAAGGTAGACTAAACATTAGACTAGGATGGTGCTTACATTATGATGTGCACGTTCAGCATTATATACTTTTTCATCTAAACTTAAATTAGTATATCTTTATTTCCTCTGTTTTATAAATTAATTACTCGTATATAATAATAAACACTTCATCTTTAGTTTTTAAACAACCATTTTGATGAGCTTTTCAATATACTACGGACCTCATGACATTGCAACTATAAGAAGCAACCAACTTTTAAGTTTCACTAACAATACACCCGTTTTATAAATGGAAAACCACAAAACCAAAAAAAAAACACATTAGTCACACTCTGTCTCTGAGTCTTAAAATGCATGAGAACAAACAAAGCCAACACGAGAACAACCATCACAGACCCTCCAAATGATCTCATGATTTGTTTTTTTACCGGTATGATTCAGGACGTTTAGGTTTGCTCTGTATAACTTGCTCGATCTTGTCCAGAACATGTGGTGTCAACAATGGGATTACATCAACAGCCTTCATGTTTTCTTGAATCTGTGTACGTAAACCCCCAAAAGAAAACATTAAGATTGAATTCTAGACTAACACCCACTATGTTCTATTGAAGAACTAACCTGTGACTCCCTTGTGGCACCGGTGATAACAGATGACACATTAGGATTTGAAGCACACCACGCGATTGCAAGCTGAGCCAAGGTCACACCTAGCTCATCTGCAATCGGTTTGAGACCGCTAACTTTCTTCAGGACATCATCCACAAGTGATCTGTTGGCAAGGTTCTGCAAAATAAGTTAAACAAACCAGTAGATGTATTAGATGCAGAAGCAGAGAGAGTTCAAAACAAGAGTGAAAAAGATTAAAAAAACGTACTTTGTAGTTCTCCAATGCAAATCGGCTGTCGGAGGGAATAGATCCCTTGTTGTATTTACCAGTGAGCACACCAGATGCGAGTGGGCTCCAAGTAGTGAGACCTATACCATGGTTTGTGTACAGAGGAAGAAACTCTGACTCAACCTGCAAAACACAAAACCACAACTTAAGCTACATAACAATCTGATCACAACACAACAGCTGAAGAAAAGAAGTGTTAGAATACAAACTTTGTGCCTAGCAAACATGTTGTATTCAGGCTGTTCGACGACTGGACCAACCAAATCCAACCTCTCAGCAGCTCCCCATGCCTCTGTGATTTGTTGAGCTGACCATTCACTTGTTCCCCAGTAGAACGCCCAACCCTTATCAATCACATAGTTCATCGCCCTCACTGTCTCTTCAATAGGTGTTGAAGCATCAGGCCTGTGACACATGATGACCACCCAACACACAAAAGAAAAAACAATATTCATATACATAAATGAAGATATATGTATTAACAACATTTCAGACAAACCTTTCAATCTCAGGAACCCTAACAGTCAAAATCATATCAAAACTAAAACCCTAGATAGATCTTCAAGAAAAAAAATCAAATCTTTTTCACCTGTGGCAATAGAGGACATCAACATAATCCATATCGAGTCTTTTGAGAGAAGCTTTGGTTCCTTCGACGATATGTTTCCTCGACAAACCTTTATCGTTAGGACCAGGACCACCCCAGAAGATCTTGGTGGAGACGACGATGTCAGATCGGCGCCAACCCAGCTCACGAATCGCCTGACCCATAATCTCCTCAGCTCGACCATTGGCGTAAACCTCGGCGTTGTCGAAGAAATTGACTCCGTTATCACGACAACACTGGAGAATCGATTTGGCTTCTTTCACATCGAGCTGGTTCCCGAAAGTAACCCACGCTCCGAACGAGAGCGTGCTCACTTTCAATCCCGATTTCCCCAGATTCTTGTACTGCATTTTCGCCAAAAAATCGAAGACAAATCTGTTTGATCTATGTCTGAAGAGATGCTTAGTACTTTTATTACCCAATTCACAGGTGATGTTCATGAAAGAACGATAAGCTACCGGTTTGGTTTTAACTTTCCGGTTTATGTATACCGGTTTCCAGCGTCCGAGTCACTGTCACGTGGTATGGGTCTGTCACTCCACTTGGGAATATACTTCGCCTCACGTTCGCACCGAAAGAATAATGGTTTTCAATTATTTTTCAAGCCATATATTATGGGCTTTGTTTCTATCTACGCCTATTAAAGGCCCATTATTATGTTTAGTTTCCAGATTGGTCAGTTACTCTTACTCCCCATTCACATCAGATGGTGGGTTTTGCAAACAAGACATTGACATATTAACATAATCTAATTTCAGAATTTGTGGAATGTGCTGCTAACCGTCAAATCTTGAAATGATGTTTTTTGGTTATATATTTATCATAGCATTTATATAACTTTATGGAACGACATTTTTGATACCAGCCTGACATTTTTAGTTCTTTAAAAAAACTAAGAAAGTTGAAAGAAAATATTATCCACAAGTTTGTATTTTACATAATTATTTTGTAAGGTAGGGTCTTATTATTTCGCTATTTTATTATGTAACCAAAGAAGTGATGTTTAACTATTATGCATTTGTTAAACTAGGGAATTTAAGAAAAATTCAAAGTTTTAATAATATTGTTTGAGAATCAAAAGTTCCTTATAACTATGAGTAGATATTAGGTAGAGTTTGTGAAATTATAATTTTAGTTGGTAATGAATGGGTTGGGGAAACATATTGCATTTGATGGCATGTGAGTGTGGGGTTTTGCTTAGTTACTCATCTAAAAGAAAATTCCAGTTTTATTGGCCACCAATAAAAGAAGAAGGCAAAAGATTTTAAAAAGGTTCGCCTAATCACCCACCAAGGGTTGACATTACTTCTATATATTCATTTCATTAAAAACGTTATCAATGTCCTATTTTAGTTTTTCTGATCATAATAATAATCATATAACTTATACCTGACATTATTCTTTCTTTATAATCTTCTTACAAATGACATTTTACTAAGATAAATGATTTTAATAACTTAATAGAAGAACACAATCAAATAATCTCATGATATTCTCCACGATATCTGGATAGATATGCCACCATGACAACATGCCAATGTTTTGGTAGATATTTTGGCTAAGTTAGTCATTTGTACTTTATTATAGTTTTGTACAATATTACTTGAAGATAAATGTACGTAGATTAGGAGGATATATTGGTTTTGAAGCGGTGATGATGTGGATTTAAGTGGATCCCTCTTGAATAGGGAACACATACCTTCACCACATCAATTGCCTAATTATATTGTCTCCCAAAACGTTAAGGAGAAATTTGTGGGACTTGAATTGAAATTGCAACTCTCCAGCTTTCATTTGATTAGATAGGCACAGTGAGCTCCCATGTGATTTTGTTTGTCTTCTCTAACGTTTTGAGTTTTTTTTTCTTTCCTTTTCTTGACAATTTAAAAAAAAAAATGTTGAAAATGTGTACTAACGACTAAAGAAAACTGTGAATACCGCCGATATACGAGTCATAATTGGTAGAATATTATATTTTTATTACTGCAAAACCCATCTATATATTAGAGCTTTTAGAGCAATCAAATGGGATTTTTCACCTTGAGTTTCTAAAATACATATATCTATATCTATATATAAATGTTAGTATTTGATTATGAGATTCTTGATCTTAAAATACTTTTGGTTGGATTTTCAGTAAATTTAAGAATTTTATAATTAAATAATAATGTATGTATATATGTATTTTGAAAAAATCATGGTAAAAATTTCTATTGGAAAATATGATAAACTCTGTGGATGATATATAGTCTCTCTACGACTCAGCTTTTACAGTTTCATGCATTTTTGTATATTTTTTTTAATACTTGATGATATAATGACACCGCATAGTTAGAACAATTTAATTAGTTTGATACGTCTCTATCGAACTTAACGTTGCAGTGGCACGTTACAGATCATATCTATGAAAATTTACGGAAGAGCCTTTCCTGAGTACGTTCGAGAAGAACATATAGGTCTTTGTTTTCTTCCTTGCAAACAAAATTTGTCATCTAGTTTATACCAAAAAATACATGTAAGCCAGAAAACGACGTCACTTCATAGCACAAACGACGACGAACAATGTAAAGTGGATCCAAGCTCCAGCCTCCAACCATTCTGTAATTCCGTAACGTTTTGGGAGTGTCGGTGCTTCAGCCTACTTTACATTGTAGATTAAACAGCAAACGTTTTTCATTTATCCTTCATACGTTTTCATTTATTAAAATGTACATTTATCATGTATAAAACTTTACCAGAAGTGAGAACATTTTTTCTGCTATATATATATATATTGTCTGATCAAAGGTAGAAACACTATATGGTTACTTGGATAATGGTTTCTTGCTGTTTTTCACTTATGCGATATTAAAAAGGGGGAAATATTTAAGAAAAAAAAAAAAGAGTGAAACGATGAGTAAAGCACAAGTGACTGGGAACCAATTTGACCCGCCAGTTTTGGCGTAACCAAACATTTCGCACCAACAAGATCTTCTCTTTATTGTAGCTTTTCGCACTTTTACTAAAGTAATTTGAGCAACAAAAGTGTAACAAAAACTAAAGTTTCAATAATTACCAGTTACCACCAATCCAACCTCTCTCATAATGAACACACATGCTACACATCATCATATATGTGCATATATAGGAAAATATACTATCATTAAATGAAAAGTATATTAAGCTGGTGTGAGATAAGCACAAGGACTTATTATTGTTAGACCGTAAATTCATAAATTCATCTTTGCCAAAAAATAATAATTCATAAATACATATAAAAGTGTTGTTGCTCAAAAACATTCCTTTGAAATAATGCCGTTTCTCCAGTTGATAACAATTTTCCCATTGCACTCACACGGGGATGAGTATTTTGATGTCGCCAAAATTCACAGAGATCAAATGTTCTCACCGTTTGATCATGTGATCGATTGTTAGCATGTCGTTGGATAATCATTCTGTACACACAAAAAAAAATAATATAACTTCAATGGTAAGTTAAAATGGTCAACTCTATTTTCAATATAAATAAATAGACCATTTACCAAAAAAAAACAATGACTATTCTTTGAGGCTTCATGAGAAGGTGAAAACCCCCTATCAGTTTACTACAAATTTGTTTCATCATCAACCAGCTGTCATATTAGTGTTATCCAGCAAACATTAGGTTAATTGATCTTACATACTTCGTATAGGATTCTTTATATAGTTATATACATGTACATTTGGATGTTGCAATCGGTTTTTAACATATGCCGATATGCGTGTTCAAGAACACAGACATCTATGTACTCCAAAGTGAAATATCAAATATGTAGCGAACACTTAATTCTATTTTCATAACTATGGTGGTGCATGTGAGAAATTTTAATATGATTGATGATGATTTATTTCAACAAAGTTTGTTACATTTGTTATATATAATCATAATGAAACACCCTATAGTTAAAATATTTCTAGTGTTTGGAAAATATGGAACCCACCGAATTAGAATGGGCTGAGAGACGTGGACCCATGGATCATGGATGAGTTTAGCCGTAATATTACAAACAATACCAAAAAAAATGTTACTTACAATACTCTGAGTCTGAAGCTCGATTGGGTAGGAGAAAATAACTTTTGTGTATTTGGGTTAGGAAACATGATATCATTAATACGTCTAAGTATAGTAAGGCTGAGTCTGAGGGGGTAAAATAGTATTACAAAAAGCGTGAGAAAAAACTTGACATTATGATGAGTATTGGTTGTTGCATGGGAACATTATTTGTGCTCCCTATAAAGGTATTTACAACCAGATTTTAATCAATGGGATTTATTTACATATAGCTAAAAAACTTAATTTCATGCTAGACATCATTGCAACATTTATAAAAAAATTACATTCAAAATTAACTTATATCAGAATATACAATTATTTACTAACTCTTTTATAAATGCGGTGCAAATTAACTGGACTACGAGCTAGTAAAGATACCCTAGACTACAAGCTAGTATATCTATGAATGATTCAAAGAAGAAGTCATAGTATATTATTTCTAGACCGGTCTGGAAAATGATTTGTTTGATTTGTTCTTTTAAATTGCTTTCACAATAAATTTCCATTGTGCTTTTAATCAATTTGACCAAATTTATTGAGCACCCAGTTAGTTTACAAGTGATAAGCAGTGAGAACATGTTGAAACTTCTTTGGATGTCTCGTCAACGACTCAACGCGTATTCTTTAAGTTCTTGGTGACTTATCTTTCTTTCTAAGCCGTGATTAACGCCTCCGGAAAATCAATGACTGTAGAAGAGTATACGCTTTCACGGGAAAAAAATATTAATTTATAATTGAAAATCTTAATGTTAGCATATACTTCAATACCCGCTAATTCAGCAGGAAACTATGACAACTGGTTTCCGTACACGGACTCTCTTTCTCTTGCTTGTATTTTTTACTGATGACGTGTCACTACAAAGTCTACAATCAAAGGAAAAATAAAATAAAAGTTAATAGCTTTATTTATTTTCTGCTTCAGTCATATTCACTTGCTGTTAATGCGAAAGTGAAAGCATTAGTTAGTTCAAAGCCAATTAACTTCTTCATCTTCTTTTTGCTTCAGTCATATTCGAAGTCATTGATTTGATTTATTCATAGGTCAATAGTTAGTCGATTACCATTTTATTTCATAAGGTGAGATTTGAAATTCGTGGCCATTCCAGTTAATCTATAACTACTACTACTCATAAGCTAAACTACTCGGGTTTATTGACGGTAGGTACAATAGCGTGATACAATTGTAGTATATCATTTGATTAATGCATATTAAAAAATGTCGCTAGAGAATAAATTTTAGTTTTAGAACTTAGAATAGGTTCTAACTAATATATAAAGATTAAAGAGTAAACTTACTTTTTGTTTACAACTTTTTGTCAGCAAAATTTTGAAAATCTGTCTTTTGATTTACTCGCTGGTTAACTCAGTATTAACTAAGATATTTTACATTTTTACTATTAAGTTTAAACTCCAAATGATAAATATTTGTTATTGGTGGAAAAATTGATAAATATATTCATTTTTCTCGTCAAAACATATTTACATAAAGTAGAATAGGGGAGAAAACGTTTTAAAACTTATGCTTACAATTTATCATGAAAATATTGAATTATTTATGTGAGTCTTTAATTCTAGACTAGTAGTTTTTTAGAAACAAATATATAGAAGTACTAGTTTATATTTAGACATATGTTCACTAAAGTTTGAAAAAAAACAATATCACTCCTAATAGAAATATGTATATAATCATCATTTGTCTTTGCTTAAAAAGGTCGGATGTTTACTGAGAGTATGATTACTAAAGTCTAAACAAAGCATAATACTATGTTATTTTGTCTATCGATTAATTACATACATGAAAGGGGAAAAAAAGGTATTCGTTGGCAAAATTATTAAAGCGTGCGAGGTTTGTAAATCACACGCTTGAGCAGTTAGTGGCGGTTAGAACGGTAAATAAAGAGGTTGAGTTAACAACTAATCACGTTAAAAAGGCAAATGAAATTGTAGTAGACGACGTCGTATGGAATAGTTACATAACGGCCGTTTTAACGGCTCCTTTTTGTGTCGTCTTCTTTTTTTCCACTCTCCAAGATTCTATAAGAAGGCCAGTATATCTCCAAACTCGTACATTCACTGTCTTTTATCTCTCTCTCTCACACACACTTCTCTGTTCTAATTCTCTCGGACCATAAAGAACACTCTGTTCAGCTTCTGCTCCAATGGCGGTTCTTCCGACATGGATTTTAGCTATGTTGTGTCTACTCTTCCTCGTCGGAGCAATGGACAACAGTACACACGACAAGATCTCATCTCTCTCCAGGTTTTTATCTTTACAACTCTCTGTTTTTTCGTATGATTTGTTATTTCCGATACAGAGAAATTTATTTTATTAATTTGTTTTACATGATTAATACGTTACAATGTTCATCCTCGAGCTACATTTTCGCCAGATTCTAAAAAATAATCCATCTTTTTCAATGACGTCGTATGTTTTGAAATTTTAACATTTATTAAAAAAACATTTAAAATTTTAGTTATTAATGTATTATTTTTCGTTGTTAAATATTTCTCATAATTACGAATCAATAAGATTGTTATAAAAATAAACCATTTACATTAATGCACTAAAAATATAAAAAATGTATCTTTCAATTTTTTTTTAAATATCATTTTTCCAGAATAGGTGGATTATTTATTTTCACTGTTTTATTTCTTTTTCAACCGACAAAATTAGCAGCAATGAGAAATTAGTTTTCTTTTTACCTTTTCGATTTCTACTACATTATACTAGCTCCACCATTCTTTAAGTAAGTAACCTGAGCCGTTGGATTTTGTGTTGTGATCCAGATCTAACGATCTTGACCGTACATTCTGCCTTTTTAGTTGCATTACGTACACTCATGAGTCAACGACACTTGACTCTGTTGTAATTTACCGCTCTGACCTTAGAAAAATGGCTACTCTGTTATGCTCGTCTGAATTGTTCGATAGGGTTAGTATCGTCACTCAAAAAATTATGTCTGAAAAATTAACGTGTTTCTCCGGATAGCGAATTTTATGGAGCAGTGTAGTGTGTGCAATTCTCCAATGATTAAATTTATTTTTAAAACATTACTATAATGTCAATCATTAACTATCTCTAGATTCTCAATTTTAGATTTCTATATCTGTAAATGACTTTCCTGTTTTTTTTTTTAGATCGGACGAAAATGAATGGAACAAGCACGCAGTGACGAATCCAGATGAAGTAGCGGACGAAGTTATCGCCTTGGCTGAAATGTAAGTTAATATATCTCAAAATTATTATGTGAAAATATATAAAGTAGTAGTGGAAAAAGTCATAAAAAATCAATAATATTGGGTATGGTCCAATGAGTACTAACTACAGTTGGATCAAGATCCATCATACAAATACTGGCACATTTATTTCTTCTCTAACTAACTTAATTCTAACTCCATATTCACACTATCCATAAACTATGACAAAAATAGTGTTTAATTAATCTATTCCTGTAACTAGTGGGATCTAGTCCCGTGAACATTGGCACTAATTATTTCTGCCAGGATCATTTCTTTTAAGGAATTTTTTCATGAAACCAGATATTTCTTGTGCCTTTTCTTTCCTTTTTATTCTTTCTCTAAAAAAGTATACATATTTATATCACCTACTACATCATTTCATGCATTGAAGTTGTAAAAGTTAAATTTCATTATAATTCTTCTCAATATAGTATTTTATTACAATTTAATACTATTCATAATAATTCTTATTTTTTTTTCCTATTTCTTTGTCAATTGTTGTTGAACTCATACTTCTAGCAGACTGTTTTCACCGCAAACACCACATGCACTAACTAATGCTAGGCAGATCCGCGTCCAATGCATTATTGCATTTATACGTATATCATGTCTCCCACAAAATTAAATTTATCTTTCACATCACCAACCATCTGTATACGGATGAGTACACACTGCGAATTCGTTAAAATTTACTTCCAAAGTAGGTACAATAAATTTTTTTAAATAAACATCCATATTTTTTGGTTTTTTATATCCTTGTGTATTTTTACTATAAGTTTTGAAAAGAAAAAAAATATTTAATTATTTTGGACAGTTCCCATGTGGTCGTAACAGAACAATGTACACTTTATACGGTCAAGAAACCAATAAGATCCCAAAACGGTATCCGTTAAACTGGACGGACTTGAACGTCGCTATCCAACGGCAATATCTTGTTTGGCCTTATTTAACGGTTCTCTGTAACGTCGTTTGCTTCAAGAATCTTAGCCAGAGAACCTAATCCCACCGACACAGGTCTATGCAAAAAAGTCTAAAATACTATTCATCATCAACAATGTCATGTGCACATGTTCTGATGTGATTTTGATTTTTTCTAATAATTTATTTTAAGTTTGTGAGGAAGATCCGGTTCAATAAAAAAATGAAACTAATCTAAACCGGGTATGATTTTACAGGAGTGTAAGAAACCATACCGAGAGGAGGAAGCTAGGTTACTTTACTTGCGGAACAGGCAACCCGATCGACGATTGTTGGCGTTGCGATCGCAACTGGCACAAGAACCGCAAACGCCTAGCGGACTGTGGAATCGGGTTCGGAAGAAACGCGATTGGTGGACGCGACGGGCGTTTCTACGTAGTCACTGACCCAAATGACGACAACCCGGTTAACCCTAGACCGGGTACACTACGTCACGCCGTGATCCAAGACCGACCACTATGGATCGTTTTCAAACGCGATATGGTGATTCAGCTAAAACAAGAACTGATCGTTAACAGCTTCAAAACGATAGACGGACGCGGCGCAAACGTTCACATCGCTAACGGCGGTTGCATCACGATTCAGTACGTGACGAACGTCATCGTTCATGGGTTGCATATTCATGATTGTAAACCGACGGGTAACGCCATGGTGAGAAGCTCGGAGACGCACTTTGGGTGGAGGACGATGGCTGATGGTGACGCCATTTCCATCTTTGGATCGAGTCATGTTTGGATTGATCACAACTCGTTGTCTCATTGTGCTGATGGGCTTGTGGATGCTGTCATGGGCTCGACCGCGATTACCATCTCTAACAACCACATGACTCACCACAACGAGGTTATGTTGCTCGGACATAGTGATTCTTACACGAGGGATAAAGCTATGCAAGTTACCATTGCTTATAACCATTTTGGAGTTGGACTTATTCAAAGAATGCCTAGGTATGTCTAAAGACATAACAAAAACAGAGTGCTCTGTTTTTACTCTGTTTCTATGATTTGTATTCTCTGACCAATGTGGTTAACTTTTCTTGTAGGTGTCGACATGGGTACTTCCATGTAGTGAACAATGACTACACTCACTGGGAAATGTACGCCATTGGTGGAAGCGCAAACCCTACAATCAACAGTCAAGGAAACCGCTACGCCGCTCCTAAAAACCCATTTGCTAAAGAGGTAAAAAAAACTAATCATAATCAGTGAAACCAAAGAATGGTTTTGTGACATTACGGTGATGAATGTTTTTAATAGGTGACGAAGAGAGTGGACACACCGGCGAGTAACTGGAAAGGATGGAACTGGAGATCGGAAGGAGATTTGCTACAGAACGGAGCTTACTTCACTTCTTCAGGAGCCGCTGCATCTGGTAGCTACGCACGTGCCTCTAGCCTCGCTGCTAAATCTTCTTCATTGGTTGCGACCATTACTAACAACGCTGGAGCTTTACCTTGTCGCAGAGGACGTCAATGTACCTCGTAGTTGTTTTTAACCTCCTCCCAAACACCATTACCACCAAAATTCAAAACCATCTTCAATTATATTTTAGACAAAAGTGTACATTTTCACACATTTGTCATTTAAAAGCCAATTATCTTCTTCTTTTTTGTGTGTGTTTTTGTGTCGATTTTTCTCAACCTCGGGTTTGCTTGCTTCAACCGCAAGAAAAAGGGAAACAAACCAACCTTTCATGTATAAGAGAAAGTCCGAAGTGTTGTTGTTGGTTCTGTCTGATAAACTCAGGTTGTTCTTCCTTTGTTTCTGTATCTTTCATGTATTTCTTGGGGTTTATAATTTAATATAGGGTCTAAATGATTTGTGAATCTTTCTACTTATCTTCGTTTGCTGGATTTGTTCCCCATGTCATTGTAACTTGTCATGATTGGTACTTTTTAGCTTTAAAAGCAAGCAACCAATACTAATTGGCGGTTTATAAAAACTTTACATTAATGTTACTTTCATAACACTAGAAAAAGGTTTAACAGTGACAGATTCGAACCCGCAAATGTTTTGCCTTCCTCCTACCACATTAACCTTTAGGGAAAAAAATTATCATATTCAAACTGTTTATGCAACTAGCATTACAAGAAATAAATTAGCAAAAAAGCTTGTAAATAGTAGTGTGTATTTTAAAATTATAGAGACCGTTATAACATGTTAGTGAATCTTCACAAATCTTAAACTTGGTCTTTTTCTTGGTGTAAGAAACAATTATACAATATAATATTGATTAACACGTATTCCTTTTCCTTTTTAAAAGCATATCTTTTGTTGGGAAGAAAAATTAGCATATCTATTTTTATTTGGCTTTTTTGCATTGGAAAGTTGATACTTAACATGAAAAGCAAGAGAAGCCTAAACACGCTTAATCGGATCCATGTGCTCACACATGACAAAAAGAAGTATAAAATCACAGGCAAAATGTTCCGACAGATAATGATAACCTTTTATTTTCACCATCATTAAGGTTTTGTTGAGACTAATTATTGTTTATTTACAACTAATTAACAGACAAGTCAGGAGAGCATATCTTATCTGCGATTTAGGCTTTAAGTTTTAAGAATCCTCTATATATACAAATATATAAAAGAAAATTTACGTTTATAATAACTCATTAGAACATAACAGTTCAAAAAAAAAAAAATCATTAGAACATAAATATTGTTCGTACAGCGATGGATAACACATTAATCATTTTTATAAAAACATTCAGTAATTACCTTTACAGCTTTACTCAACCATATCAATTAAAATAAGTCATTTTATTCTTCCTTCCAACACAAGTATCAATCATCTTCAAGACACCATACATCGTATTTGCATTATTATGCTACAAAAGCTGAGGTCGAGTAAAGCTGTCCAGATAATTTAGGGCATCATTATCCCTAAAATCTCATTACGAGTTCTTATTTTTTTTTTTTTGCTGTTTAAAAAAAAAATTTAAAAACGAACTAATCACGGGTCGCCACGTGTCAGTGGGACCCGCAAACAATGTAAGAAACTCTCTAAAACCGATTCTTATTTAGTAGTTTTTAGAAGCGCTTCTTGCACTGTTCATGAGTCCCACATGTCAGTGGGACCCGCGAACAGTGCAAGAAACCCTCATAAAAAACCCGGATAATCATGCTCTTACAAAAGATATATTTGGTTTGGTTTCCATTTATTTCGACATATGAGTTTCAACTTTTTATTTTTTCTGCTTTTAAGAAAACTAATAACCAGTAGTATAAGAAAACAAAAACAAAACCTAGACGGTTTATTTAGTCAGAAATATCATTGAATCGGATCACTAGTTCCCAAATGAAGTTTGCAAATATTTTGAATACTACTTAGTTTATTGAAAAACAAATTTAATATTCTTAAGTAGTGACTAATCACCACCAAGAATTTTATTTTTGATGATAGCAGTAGCGTTTTTGGCTGTGCCCAAAACTCCAGATACAGATCCTTTAGCTTTCTCAGTGATAGAATCCGTTGTCTCGGTAACTTTCTCGGTCACATCCTTTGTCATCTTACTCACCTAATTGACCAAATCAGTGAACCATCAAATTAAATATATGAATATATATAGTTAAACGGAATAATCAAATAATTAAATATGTGAACCGGTTAATTACACGGCCAGCCGTAGTAGAAGCGACATCTTGGATATACTCGGTGGTTTCCTTGACCGCCTGGGCTCCTTCCTTCACCGCCTCTGCTGCTTCTTTCACCTTTTGGCATTGCTCTGCCTCTTCTTTTCCCTTTTTCATTTACCATAACCAATCAAAAATAAGAAGTATGCAACATATATATATATGAACATATGATAATGAAACTGTCTGCCCTATATGCATAACTTTCAGCAATCTTATTGAAGGTTTTGATTGGTAGCATTGAAAAAATAGCGAATTCATAACAAATTAGTATGTGAAATAAAAATGAAAATTCATGTGAAACAATGATATTTCTTGTATTTCTGTTGTTAATCTTACAAAATAGCGGGATTACTGAATATAAATCGCAATTTATACATGATCCTATATAGTCGTTATACGAGTTTCCAAGCCATATGTACTAAGTTTATATCGACATATTATATCTTATAGTTAAATTAAATTCTTATACTACTGGAATGTAAATTTTTGTTTGTAAAAAACACATAATTTTCAAAAGATCATGAGTTTTCCATTTTACTTGAAACTTTGAAAAATCCTTGTTTTTTTCTAAATCTTCATGGCTACAAAAATCAAATGAACAATAACAACTCTGGTTAAATAAAGCTGTTAACTGAGAACATATATCAATTGGTTCTTACTTGTAAGGGCCTTGACGCTGAAACGAATGCCCTGCAGAGTGGAAAACTCCTTGCCGTTTTTCCACTATAGATCATAACTTCGGCCAGTTTTGATGAAAGCATCATCGAATGCATAGTAACTTTTGTAGAAGATAATAGTAACGTTAGAGAGAATAATTGAACCCCTCACAAAATCAGAACTTCTGATTAAAATCATGTGACATAAACTCTAGCTAGGAGCTTTATTTATATATGATAATTGCTTCCATCGCGGTCTCAGTTCTCATCGTTCGGTTATGAGCAATTATCGGTTTCTTTCTGGTTTGTCTTTAATATAAGACACATCTAATCTCAAACCCCATTTGTTCGGCTATAGACTTGTTCTTATTTTTTCTTTAAGTTATACAAACATATGTTTTCTTTTGGTTACTGATATCAACACGATAAATTAAATACAACTTTTTGAATATGCAAATTGATATATATATATATATATATATATATATATATATATTTGTTTGTTTTCTTTTGTAGTTTACAACGAAAACATGACAGACGAATTTGCACGTTAAATTAAAAGTTAAAGTAAACCTCATGATTTCTACAATATAACGAATTAAATAATTTGTTTATATAATGATGAAAACATAAATTAATTTGATATTAAAATATAATGAAAAAATAATGATTTTGTGTGGATTCTAACACTCGTTTTTTAATTATTTATTTTTTTGCAAAATAATAATAAATGATGTAATAACTGGGTTGTGATGAGAGGGACAAAAATTAATGAATATACGATTTGCATGTCAAACACTTGTTGTGCCATTTCATGCATCGTCCTCTCTGCAGTCTATCTCACTCTTACATTTACATCTCATGCTGTCAAGCAATTAATTACGCCCAAATTTGCTATTCTTTTTCCTCTTTTGGACTTGTACTAATGTTAAATATGTAACGACAGTATAGTATAGAGAGAGAGACCTCAGCTGCTACAGTTCGTAAGTTTGTTTCAGAGCTTCTGAATTTGACAAAGGAGTTGATATTGAATGCCAAGGTATCTTCAGGATTCATGTTAATCATAAAGCTTGTTAATTAACATATCTTCTATTCAAATTCCATCTTCCTACTTGTGTGTATTTTGGTAAGCATAATTACACTGGGAGTTAGGGCATCATTATCTCTAGGGTGTTAAATTTTTTTTTTTTTTTTTTTGCTGCTTAAAAAAAAAGGAAAAAAGATTTAAAAAACGAACCAATCGCGGGCCGCCACGTGTCAGTGAGGCCCGCAAACAGTGTAAAAAACTCTCCAAAACCGGTTCTTATTTATTAGTTTTTAGAAGCGGTTCTTGCACTGTTTATGTTTATGGGCCCCACATGTCAGTAGGGCCCGCAAACAGTGCAAGAACCCCTCCTAAGAAATCCGGATAATCATGCTCTTACATCGCTGAGTGAATTGGGTATGCTTGCTGCAATAAATGGTGGTAATCTTGTGACAATTCTTAATACATCATGGAAGGGTGTGATTACATTACTTCAGATATACAAGCACACATTGGCATCTAAGGTAGATGTAGGAGAACAATGTTTCTCAACCCAAGTTTGTAAGAAACAGGGCCATGATTCGCAGATTGTCTTTATCTTTTGAATCAGCTACAAGTGCCAGAGTTTTGCTCCTGGCCCAAGTTGTATATTTTCAGTCTGTCATGAGGTATTCTTCTGAGCTTGAAGAAGATGCAAAGCTTGCAGTCCCCAGAAAGCTGCAATGGCTTCTCGACATATTAACCGACGATGAGGTTTAAATCTTCAGTCCTTTTCTTCTCAGCTACCAATGAAAGATGGTTCTGGAAAGACAATAATCTGGGAATCGATGTTTTCAGCTCTGCTTCTATCTTTCAAAACCCTTATGATTACTCTGTCTTCATCTACTGCCTGGGAAGAGCTTGAAACATTCTTACTCCAGAATCTCTTGCATCCCCACTTCTTGTGCTGTCAGATAGTTATGGAACTCTGGTGCTTACAGTTGCCAAGAGATGGATATGGTTATAACAGAGCTTCAAAGACTTTTCATTTCAGAAACTAATCATCATCTCAATAAATCAGAACCAAGCCTTGCTCTCTTCTTGTCAGGACTTATCAAATACAAGATGTCTGCAACGGAAACCTGTCCAAAGAGCCTGGCGGTCTGGGAACTCTACCATCTGCTTCTCAGGCAACGCCACTGGGCTTTGGTACACCACGAGGTTACACCGTTTGGGTATTTCTGTGCACGTACGAGCTGTAGCCAGCTATGGAGGTTCTTACCTGATGACGCTGCTCTAGCTTTCGATATAGCTTCTGGAAAAGAAGCAAAAACAGAGGGGTTCATGTCGGAACCAAAGATGTTCTTGGAGAAAGAAAAAGCGCTTCTCTCGACCACTCCTTCACAAGAGGAACTCGAGTTACTTTCGAAAGAAGGCATGGAGGTTGAAGCAACAGTGCAGGAGCTTCTAGAAGAAAGAAAGCGGCAGAGATCAGTGGATGCAGAGAAACAACCAAACAAGAGAAGGAAACTTCATGAAGGAATTTGCAGAGGAGTGGGGTTATTGCTTAAGGGAATGAAAAGGATCAACGAAGGTTTAAGTGAGATGAAATCTGATGAGAGTGAAGAGTTTCATAAGAGTTTACTGAATCAGTTTTCGTGTCTTGAAGATTTGGTATCTCATTTGGTAAGCCTCGCTACATCCAAATAAGATATTGTAACATATGTTTGTGATGATGAATGTTAATAGATGATATAAAAGTGTTACAAATCTCAAATCAAATGCATTGAAAGAGAACTTTAAGAACGTACTATTAGTCGTTGTCCTCCAGGGTGTCTAAAATGGCTGAAGGATCTTCCTTCCACACAACATCATCATATGAAAACACTTTGGCCAAACAGGAAACCAACTGCTCATGAACCACTTCTTCGGACGGAAGCAGAGCATCCGTCTCTCTTCTCAGAGATGTAACTTCTTTATCAGCAATCCCACAGGGAACAATGTGCTCAAAGTACTTCATATCAGGATCTATGTTGAAGGCCAAACCATGACAAGTGACTCCAGAGGATATACGAACCCCAATAGCACCAATCTTTCTATCCCCAACCCAAACCCCAGTCTCACATTTGTTTCCTGCACGAGCTTTCACCCCATAAAGAGAAGCAAATTCGATCATTGACCTCTCCAATGTCTCTACATAGTTCCTAGCACCAATACCAATGCTGCGTAAGGAAACAATGGGGTATAAGACAGCTTGGTGAGGGCCATGGAAAGTGATATCTCCTCCTCTTTGAGTATAATGAAGCTCTGCTCCAATGTTCTTGAGTTCGGCTTCAGGGATCAGTAGATTGTGATCGGTTCTGCGTTTTCCGAGAGTGTAAGTTGGTGGATGCTGAAGCGAGAGGAGTGTATCCGGGATTCGGTTAGCTTTTCTCTCGGAAACTAACTTGTCTTGAAGTTTAAGGGACTTTAAATAGTTGACAGTGCCTAGCTTCCAGACCTCCAGTGTTCTAGGGGATCTCATTTTCCTACACACCATCCATCATTATTCACTTCAGTTCTAGATATTTACGTCTGAATAGGAAGGTAATTACTAGGTACTTGCCACCACAATCTTAATACTATTGATAGGATCTAAATACATGACCAACAAGTTTTCCAAAAAGCAACAAAGCTAAAGTTGAATCAAATCTGAAGAGCTGGGATACAAACTCTAAAGACAGAGCGTTCTGGATCCAAGTCTGTGAGGCATTTCATCAAACACGTAACGTGCACACACAACAGACACATTATAAAAGAATTAATCGATAAAGTCAGAGACTTTGAAGAAGTTTAGAGGATACATACCGTTTCGATTCTTCTCCTCCACCGAAGAGTTTGACCTCAGAGATAATTGCTCCGCCAGATTATATATTTTTTTGGGTTTTTAATTTCACGAATATTTGCACTTGTACCCTTTAGTTTACGAATGATCTCACAGAAATATCATTATTTTAGAATAATAAGGGGAGAATTGGAAACTTTTAAAACTCAGGGGTGAAATTCAAAAAACTCGAGTTATTACAACAGTTTGAGCTTATCTAAACACTTATTCATCTCTCGAATCTCCTCTTCAGACAATCCTTTACCAGACTGATTAAACTTCTCCGTCTCACACTTCAAGGCCGCGTCTCTACACGCTCTGATACAACCGCTGATATCGAGCAAGTTAAACACCACCGGGCAGTTCCCGATGCTTCTAACCAGCGTCATCGCCGACCAAACTTGTCTGTGTTCCTCTCTCGATGATCTTACA
Source organism: Moricandia moricandioides (assembly GCA_905132885.1). Lineage (NCBI taxonomy): Eukaryota > Viridiplantae > Streptophyta > Magnoliopsida > Brassicales > Brassicaceae > Moricandia > Moricandia moricandioides. The sequence continues at coordinate 91,318 of CAJHQQ010000472.1, forward strand.
ATGCATAGCTTCGTGACCGGGTTCACATACGCGACGTGGAAGGATCCGAGACAAGAGGCCAGACCGCACTCGCCGAAATTGACGAGGATACTGTCTTTGATAGCTTCGGAGAGATTGAGTTTCGTGAGAATAACGGGAGTTCCTTCCCCGAGAAGATCCTTGTCTGGGTCGAGATAAACCTCCATCAACATGTACCTGTTCTTAAATGCCACCATGATTGAGAGGAAACACAAGCGGCGGCTGAAGAATAGATTCGGAAAACTTAGGGGTTTAATATTTAAAGAAGACGAAGAAGAAGACAGTCACGTGACTCCACGTGATTTACGTATAAAATGGGCTTGGGCCTTAAAAGCCTAGTTATTTAACTATGTTATTTCTTCTGAACCCGTAGAAGACTCGGTTAGTAAAATCGAAGAAGAAGGCAGTCACGTGACCCACGTGGGCTTGGGCCCTTAAAAGCCCAGTTCGGTAACTGTCATTTCGTCTGAATCCCTTGAATACTCAGGTTAGAGCAAAATCGAATCGGATCTCAGTGATCAGAGTCAAATCGATCGAGCGAAGATGACGGAGGCGATGATACGGAAGAAGCCAGGGATGGCGAGTGTGAAGGATATGCCGCTGCTTCAGGATGGTCCGCCACCGGGTGGATTCGCGCCGGTGCGATATGCTCGTCGGATATCCAACACGGGTCCTAGCGCCATGGCGATTTTTCTCACCGTTTCTGGTGCCTTTGCTTGGGGAATGTATCAGGTCGGGCAAGGAAATAAAATCCGCAGGTATGAATGAGTGAGATTCCTATAGCCGATAAGCTTTCAATTTGGTGCCCACCCTGGTCTTTAGAAATGGCTAATTCTCCTTTAAAGTTATAAACTTTTGTTTGTGTGTAGAGGTAAAAACATAAACTTTTTGTTCGTTATATGTTTAAACTTAAGGTAATAAAAACATAAACTTTTGGTTCGTTAATTGTTTAAACTTAAGGTAATAAAAACATAAACTTTAGAAATGGCTAACCTATGGAAGTATAGCCATTTTGTTTGCTAAATGCTGATTTCAAATCTTGTTCAGTTACTTTTTTTGTGTGTGTGTTTGGTTAGTGTTCCATGGCATTTTGATTGAAGCTTAATGAGCGCAAGTTTTGCCTTTAGAATTTGTGTTTATATGACGGATATAGTATTAGGAGATGTGAGAAATGTACAACCCTTTAAGCCACTATCGTTAGGCTGCGATGAAGAAAGCAATATCGTTGCAAGTTGATAGTAGATTGTTAGTCATTTAGTGGTATATGATCCGTTAACATTTATTTGCAATGTTTTTCTAGTGAACAAGAAAAAATGGTATCGTATTGTTTGCCATTGACTTCCTTAGCTTCTCATCAGAAACACGTTTACTTCGTTATCAGTAAGTTGTTAGTAAGATTGATTTTTGATGTGTAGGGCGTTGAAGGAAGAGAAATATGCTGCTCGTAGAGCAATACTTCCCATTCTTCAAGCTGAAGAGGATGAAAGGTAATGACTTTCTCTTTTAAAATAAAAGTCTTTGTTTTTGCAACCTTCAGACAGTGAGTAATCCCGGCTTGTATTCTCTGTCTTGTTAATAGGTTTGTGTCTGAGTGGAAGAAGTATCTGGACTACGAGGCTGATGTGATGAAGGATGTTCCGGGATGGAAAGTTGGTGAGAACGTTTACAATTCTGGTCGTTGGATGCCACCGGCAACTGGAGAACTCCGTCCTGATGTCTGGTGATCTCTTCTTAGGCTGATGATGATGATGAATGAATGTTTCTTTGAGGACTAATAATATGTTCTTGTTTTATCTTTTTCTTCGGGTGATACGAGAAAGAATGATTCAACAGACAGTTGTTCTTGTTTTGGTTTTGCTTGAATATCAATCTGTATTTTTATTTTTGTTTCAATTGTAAAATGAGACAAAGGAAGAGGTTCATCAGACCTGAAATAAAAAAAAACCTTCAGTCCGGTTTAGAATTGGATTTCGAGGTCGGTTACTCTTTAACCGGTTGTGTTATTGGTCTGTGATTTTGACTCTTATCATCTTACAAGAGGAATATCAAGTTCAAAAGCAAAAATATCTTTTCTCTCTCTCAGTGGGCAAACATGATTACTGTCACCTCCAAGCTCTCTCTCCTCCCTCCATTCTTCTCTGTCGTTAACTCTTCTTCTTCTTCTTCTTCTTCTTCTTCTTCTTCTTCTTCACGTTCCAAAGGTTCTCACTTTTTCCTGCCTCTATATCTCTCTCTGTGTTGTTATCTGCTTACACATGTCATAGATTCTTCAATTTCTTTAAAGACCCGTCTTTTTCGTTAACCCTTCAGAGCAAAACGATCCTTGAAATTGTGTGAAAGATTCTGGAGAATTTTGGTGGTTTTATTTCTTCTCAAACCTGCATGAAGTTTTATTCTGTTCTTCAACTGTAGATGTGAATACAGAGCCAAAAAGGAAAGTGAAACTACGAGAAGACTGGAGGGAAAAGTCCAAACCTATACCTCCCGGAGGCACCTATCCAGCCAAAGATCATTGCAGGTTCTGTTTATTTTTGTTTAACTCCTTATTTTGGCCTTGTTCTTATCAGAAATATTGGTTCTTTTAATGGGGTTCTGCAGTCGATGCGGGCTATGTGACACCTACTACATTGCTCATGTGAAGGATGCATGTGCATTTCTTGGAGATGGAATGTCAAGGATTGAGGTAACGTCCGTATGGCCTTGAAATGGACTAGGTGTGTTAGATTTTTGATTGATGAGCTGAGATTCTTATTTTGGTTAAACATTTTGTGTAGAGCTTGGAGCCTATTGTGCATGGTAGAGGAAGGAAAGCAGATTCCTTAGAAGATACATATTTTGGGGTTCATCAAGAGCAGCTCTATGCTCGTAAGCTGAAGCCTGTTGAAGGTACACTGATGCTTGGCCATTTTTGTGCCTCGTTTAAGATGACAAAGCTTTGTGTTTTTGGCTTCAGTGCATCACTTTTCTTGTTTCTTTTTATACAATGTCTTCAGAAGAAGCTCAGAAACATTTTTTTTTGGTTGTGATCCTAAAACTCTTCTTGAAAGCTATGTAACATTTTCGTTCTACCTTGAGTTGCAGGAGCACAGTGGACTGGAATTGTCACAACAATAGCCATTGAGATGCTGAAGTCTAACATGGTTGAGGCTGTTGTTTGTGTGCAGAGGTATAAACTAGTTTTTAATTTTCAGTAATGGACTAAGGAAGACAATTATCAACTGCGTTATAGATTTTCGATCCAATCATGTAAATGATTTGTTGAATTAACAGTGACCCTGAAGATAGATTGTCTCCAAGACCAGTATTAGCCAGGTTTTCCACCTTCCTTCTGTGATTTATTTGAGGCCCTTTCTTTGTGGGTCCATATTCTGGTATTACTGTGAATTTGAAGGCCTCTTGATGTTTATTTATTTTCATTCTAAGGACACCTGAAGAAGTTTTGGCCGCAAGAGGCGTCAAACCAACTCTGTCTCCTAATCTGAATACTCTTGAGTTAATCGAGGTTATTTACAGATCCTTATTTCTTGCATGTGTTCACTATCACTTTATCCATTTCAAATATTTTAAAAGTTGCATTGTGACAGTCTTCCGGAGTAAAACGTCTTCTTTTTTGCGGTGTGGGTTGCCAAGTGCAAGGTATGTCTCTGACATGCTTCTTTTTATATTAGATTTTTTCAAGTTCCTGCATACCATTACTCACAGTGTTATAATGCAGAGTGATTTCTTATACTGCAGCATTGAGATCAGTGGAGCAGCATCTGAATCTTGAAAAGCTGTATGTTCTAGGCACTAATTGTGGTAATTTACTCATCCTTCCTAGAAATGCCTGTTACATGTTTTCAACAAGTACTAATGGTATATTGTGAATAAATAGTGGACAATGGAACACGGGAGGGACTTGACAAGTTTCTTAAAGCGGCTAGTAAGGAGCCAGAAACTGTTCTCCACTACGAGTTTATGCAAGATTACAAGGTTAGATACATACCGCTATCTATAGTTTTCCTACACTTTCAGCGATGAGCATTTGCTTCCTGTTTTGACTTCTCTTGCAGGTCCAACTTAAACACCTGGATGGACACATCGAAGAGGTTTAAATCACTTAAAATACTGTATTGCTTCTGCGATGTTGCAGCTTTAAGCCCCTTTTAAAAATCTGTTTGGCTAAAACAGGTTCCCTACTTCTCTCTACCAGCAAACGATTTAGTTGATGTCATAGCTCCATCTTGTTATAGGTAATGCCTAGAAAGTTTCGAAGTTTGTGTATAATCAATGTGTTGACGCTGTGACCTTTCTATAAAACCCTTTTTCTTTTCTATTCTGCAGCTGCTTTGATTACACAAATGCATTAGCGGTGAGTGTTTCTCTAGCAATTAAGATGTCATTCCATTTAGTTTAGAGTCTGACCTATTTTGAAACGCCTCCTTATAACTCTATGTATGGTTACAGGATTTGGTTATTGGTTATATGGGTGTCCCAAAGTATTCAGGTGTGAACATGACTGACCATCCGCAGTATATTACCGTGAGGTCAGTACTTCTATAAACCTTTCTATTTTCAATATGAACCACATAGTCTAGTGAGGTTGGCCAAAATTAGTGTTGGTTATGCATAAATCTACAGGAATGAGCGAGGGAAAGAAATGCTAAGCTTAGTAGAAAACCTTTTGGAGATCTCTCCAACAATCAGTAGCGTAAGACTTTTAATATCTATCTTACTTTTAAGAGATCTAGTTAACTGAAAAATCTAACAAACATATATTTTTGTTGTTTGTTCAGGGTGATCGGCGACCTTTTGTGACAGAGACCGTTAAGGCAGACGATGCTGCTAAGTTCGGTATGTTTTCAAACTTATTTGAAATTCTTTTGTTTCTTGAATCAGCTCTGCTTAAAGCCACGTTCTTGTTAAAGCAATGCAAGATGCCAAACATTTCTCACAATGAAACTTATGCAGCTATCATTTGTCTTGAAGTAATCTAAATATTCGCTTCTCTATATTTTCTCAGGTCAAGGTCCTTCTCAGCCGGCGCCACTATTTGTTGGAAACATTATAGCATTCATCTTAAGTTTGGTAAAGCTCTCTCTTTATAAACACAACATGGAAGTAACTTCATAGCAAAAAGTCTTAATTGGATAAATGCATTCTTGCTTCAGGTTGGTCCTAAGGGTCTAGAATTTGCTCGGTACTCACTGGATTACCATACCATCAGAAACTATTTGCACGTCAACCGAAAATGGGGAAAGGAAAGGTAAAAATCTGAAACACATTCATAGAGATAAACGTTTATATTAACTGTTGTTATCAAATTGCCTTGTAATAACCAAAGTGGCATTATCATCTGCAGAGCCAACAGTCACATGCCTTCATATTCCAAAAAGATAGTAGAAATGTATAACAAAAACGGCCAAATAGATCAAATGCTCTCTAAGAAATGAACATGTAAGGTCTTTACTTTGCTCATGTAAGTTTACAAATGTTGCACTCATTCTACAGTGAGTAATGTACATTGGTCCTACTGTATCTCAACTTGTAGTATGTTAGTAATATCCAAACTATTTCTCTTGTGAATCTGGTAAGACACCGGCAAAAAAAGATTGGGTCGGTTTGGTGTTTTATTTTGACAGAGAAGAGAGAACAGTCTAAATCGGCGGCTGAATCCAAATTCACCCATGTGGTTACCTTCCTCCATATCTTAAAGTTAAGGTGATGTCTGAGTAAAAGGTTGCAGGGTTCTGTGTGAGAACATGAATAACTGTTTTAAGAGGATGGGAACCAGACATATACACAGTTAGCTTTTAATGTTTTCTGTTTGGACCAGAGAATGAAGGAACCATAGTTTCTAGCCTTAACTCACTCACTCACTTATCACCACAAATCAAAAATACAAACGCTTTGCCTGCAGAGTCTCAGACCTCAAATAAAACTTGATACTCATAAATGTCTGATCTCTTTGCACCAGAGTTTAGTTTTTTTCAGGAGATGCTTTGTCCATATACAGAGTATGTTAAAAGTTTTGTTTTTTATATTTGGTGGAAATAAAGCTACTCTGCCACCTGAAATTATTTTGAAGTGCAATTTGACAAATGAAAAACTTAAATAATGTAGAAAATATTATTTATTTACATATTGCATATTTCGGATCTGAATCCATTTCAAATATATAGATTTGCAATCCTTTAAAAAATTGATCTATATCATATATGCTGCCCTTTTTCATTGATAGTTTCCTATACATTATCAAATTAATTCATGATATGTATTAAACAAAAACTTTATAATTATTTTCTTAATGGATAGATGTTTTGTATGTAGATATGCATTTTGCTTAATTTTTCATGGTTATAAGATCAAAGTGCATCCTTATTGGATTTTGCATATCCTACATAAATCATTAATGCATGTTTTGTTCCCTGGGATATGAGTAATTATGTTATTTTGTATTAATGGTCCAAGATAATCATGTGGTAATCAATCATTTGACAAATGAAATCATTACAAAATAGTATAATGATTCCTAAAACACCTAAATAACAGCTCTTAACGAATGAGAGTATTCTTTCAATAATGAAACAGCATGATATTAGTTGTTTCTTTCTTTCTTCCTTATTTTGCTTAATCAATTAAAAAAATCATCAAGATAAAAAAAAAACATAATAACATTTGTCATATTAGATTAAGCAAAACTTCTTACAGAGTTCAAAATCTAAATGAAGAAGAAAAACAATACACAATAACAAGAAAATAAAGCACTCTCAAATATATAACAAGCCACATCTTCCTTAAAACAAAGAAAAAAACCCTAAATATTTTTGTATTTTTCACATTTTTGTTTTCGGGTTTCTTCTTCAGAGGAGAGGGCTTATTGATCTCTTTGATATTATTTTGTTCACATTCTCCATTTTGTTTTTTTTTTTGGTTGCCCTAATATAATTTTTTTTTGGACCAAACTAGAAATGTGAGATACATCGACGATGACGAGCAGCAGCAGTTTTATTCTGTTGCTTAGATTCTTCTTTCCACCTGTTAGCAATATCGTGAGCCACACTCATCGCGTCCAGCGACGCGCCGAACAATCCTTTTCTCGTGAACCCGACCGCATACAATCCCGCCTCTCCTTTCCACCCGTTTGGAAACGGGTTTTTCGGTATCCCATCATCGGAAAAGAAGTCATTGTCCTGCAAATATTATAATTTAAAGCCACTTCAATTAGTACCACGTTTCTTTTCATCTTTTCTATGTTTCTACATTTATAGCTCACATGTGTGTTTGAGTCCGGGTTTCACTAAACTCGGACCGGGTCGGGTGGGTATTCATGTTTTTTCCTTCCGACATCATTAAATGTTACGTTTAGATCTTTAAAGAAACAATGATGTCTAGATTACTACCTTAAGCCATGAAGGGACGTTGCTTCTGTATCCAGTAGCTAGAATAACGGAATCAATCTCAAGAACACGTCCATCGACTAGCTCAACCATTCCTCGACCGAACTTTATGATTCCTGGGACGATCTTGATCTTTCCCGCTCTGATTTTTGGTAGTGCTCCGATGTCAAGAACCGGTGTTTTACCTTCCTTGTTCTTTAGCTCCAACGGTCCTATTTTCGGTCTTTTCAGACCGTATTTGTCGGTATTCCCCAGCACTATCCTAGCTAGTAGGAGCAGTGTCTTGTCCGCGAGCCAAACCGGCATCCATTTCATCATTGTCACTCCTAGTTCGAACGTGGACTTCCCAAGAATCTCCCTTGGTAACACATGAACCTGTTATAAGCAAAAAAAAACAGAGTATAAGACGCTCTGTTTTTTAGAAACAGAGTAGGTAAAAACAGGGGATGCTCTGTTTTTCGGGCTTGGAACTTACCGAGCTACGAACGACCATTGATGGGCTTGCTCCGTGATTGTAGAGATCGAGAGAGACTTCCATGCCTGAGTTTCCACATCCCACGACCAGAACTTTCTTCCCTTGGTACCTTCCACCGGATTTGTAGTCCCCGGCGTGGAGAACATCTCCGCCAAAGTCCTCAAGACCTTCAAAATCCGGCACAACTTTCTCAGCATTCTCACCAGTAGCCACCACAAGCCACCTGCAGATATACTCAAACTCGCAAGAACCGAGCTGCCCGCTCTTGGATATGGTCTTAACCCGCCACAGCCCGAACGTCTCGTCGTATTTCGCTGATTGGACTGTCTCGTTGTACTTAGGGTTGATGTCGAAGTGTGTTGCGTACTCCTCAAGGTACTGAATGAACTGAAACTTGGTAGGGTATTCCGGGTAGTCCTCCGGGAAGGGGAAGTTGGGTAGCTGGCAAAACTGTTTAGGGAGATGGAGTTTGAGACGGTCGTACGTTCTGTTTTGCCACAGAGAAGCAATACAGTTAGCTCGCTCGAGGATTATAAACGGCACTCCTTCACGTTTCAAGCCCGCAGCTACGGCTAAGCCCGATGGGCCAGCTCCGACGATGACCGGACCGTTGACCCAAATGCAGCGTCGGGAGAAAATGTTGCTGTCCGGGATGAAGTTTTGGAACATGCTTGAGATGTCCAGAGGCTTCTTGTTATTATTTCTATACATCTTAAAAACAGAGTTTTGAAGTTACTTCTGAATAACAAAAACAAAGGAATGAGTTAAAAAAAAAAGTTATTCAGATTATTGAAAGCTTTCTACAAGAGGATGGAAGGTTTAGTGTATATGTGTGTGTCTTTTGTTGGAATGGAGAAAGATGTATATATAGAGAAGAAGACTTGAAGCAAATTGGTATTTTGTAAAATTAGTTAATTGTTTTTTATTTCAAAATGATTAGTGTTATTTAATTCTCAAATGATAAGCTTGCAGCCCACTATTATTTGTTTATTTTTTCCCTCATATGTTCTACTTATTGCTATTAATTTGATCCTCGTCCAACTACAATAATTAGTGACAAGAAAAGTGGTTCAATATTTTTTCAACCTCTTTCTTTGCATGTCTTATACGAACTACGTATACTAGATGGAGATAATCGCTTTCAATTACTAAGAGAAGTGGTCATATGTTTAAAATTCTGGTTTTATGTTTTCGATCTAGTTAACGTGAACAATTTCATTCATCACTAATCTATATTACAACCCTATTTAAATTGATGTCAGTGAATGTTAGAGATAAATTACATCCCTTAAACAAGCCTATCGAATAAGTAGACTTCGGTTCAATAAGTCGAAGTCGGTTAGGTTTTTACGCTGATTAAGGGCATAATGAAAAGATCTATTGATTATATAAAAAGAAGACATTAACAAACATAAGAGATACGACACAAAAATTAAGATTTACATAAGTCTTATTGTTATTGTCGAGTTATTTAAAGATCTAAATTCATTAAATCTCTTTATAATCACTTTGTGATCATTCAATAAACATCTTTAAGCTAATCCATATCAAATTTGTGTCTACAATATTCAATACTACACTGAATTTAGATTAAACAGTGAGAAAGAAGTTCATAGCGTATTTAAAGGAGAGACATGACTTTGGATATACACTTGAGAAGGGAAAGAAAACAAGATAATTAAGTTTTGATGTCAGCTTGCTACCAACGTGGGGATCAAGTAAAAAAAAGAGTGATACATACATATATGTTACTTGTATGATCGATTCTAATGAAGAGACATGACAACGCATTTTGCTACATGATCATGTATACGTATAAACATGAAAGGTCATTGGGGTTCTTTTTGGTCCCTTTCTAGGGAAAATAGGTAACTGTGATTTTTTCGTTAAAAATATCGCAGTTGTCACTTAAAAGCTATTCATCAAAACTAAAACTTGTTCACATACAAATGTATATAAGTAGTTTTTTTTATTAATATACATTTTAGATATAATTTTTATTTTGTTGTATCAACGTTTTTTTTTCAGAATACATATTCTTGTGGAAAGTTATTTAATTTGGTAATTTACTAAGTAATTAGTTAATCTTTCTACACTAAAAGATTTATGGCACGTTTTTCTGTTCTGACAACTTAAAATTAATAGAGGTAAGTTTTAGAAAAAAAATTAACTGATGCAAGTGATACAAGTATGATTATTCACCGCGGTTAAATATTATAATATATAGTTGTACATAACAAATGTAGTACAAAGAAATTATGCTTGTTGTAGATCTTAGTAAAGTAGATAAACTTGACAATAGAAAAATACTAGTATTGATGACCAAAAATACTGTATTTTGTAAACTTTAATAATGTATAGATAAAAATTCAAACGACAAACAAAATACTATATTTTTATTTCCCCATCCCCTCATTCTATATATGTATGTTATAGTCTTTTTTTTTTTGGAAAGAGCTTTAATGTTAAGTATGTTATAGTCTTGATCTTGTAAAAATTTACTGTATTTGGAACACGACTCCCATAAATGATTTTTGGAGTAAAACATAGAGGATAATATACTGAAGTAAAGAGTTTATAGTCCAGTCGTTGATACAGTTTAAGTTTAAAATTGTTTGTCTTCTTTTTCTTTAAATCAAATTTATTTTCTTTCAAAAGATAAAATTTAGAAATCTGCGAAGCTGTGGAATTGAGGCAACGTGGTTAAACCTCCATCAGGAGTGGCTACACATCCCACAGACTTCCCAAGTCCACAGAATAATAAATTAATTTCATGAAAAAATGAAATGGATCTCACCCCAAACATATACATAAAAATAACAATAGTTTGTGGCTTTTGATTGACCTAGGGTTCAACGGATATCGCCACATCAAAGATTATCTTGTGTTCATTAAAAGACTAGTAACAATTTAATGATCACATGTGTGTTTTGGTAGAACTTTTACTCAAACTGAATTTTGGTTTATTATAGTTTTGGCTGTAACTAAACGCATAAATCCTACTTCAGTGGATTTTATATTTTACTTCGTTTACAGTGATTTATTCTGATATAAAACAAAAAAAAAAACCATTTTTGGCAACTCACATGACAGAATACTTACTTACACCTCGAGAGCCATTACCGACTTTATGCATATTGCATACTCTGATACTCGAGTTTTAAATAATAAGGTTGTGATAGGTAACTTATATTGCTAGATTAGTAGATTATATTTAGTTCTATATATCGCTCTCTCTCGATATATAGCTTTCTAGTATGGTTAGTTATAAAATATATTTATCTGTCCTAATGATGGTTAGTTAGGACTTGATCAATGTATGTGACCGAGTGAGATGATTGAGCTAACCGTTTAAACCAAAACGCCAAATAATTTGTATATTGTTGCACATATTATAAGGGAAAACTCTCTTTAAAAAAATATAAGGGAAAACTCGAATATTATAAAAAGAATAATATAAGCCGTTACACCCATTTATTCGACCTTCGTATTAACATACTTGCAAAAAGAATCTAGAAACACTGAATTTTAAAAAGATTTATCGTATAACATTTGTAGTTTTCCGTTTTTTTTGTGTGTGTGGTGAAGAGAAACTGTTGTCAAGATCCAATGAACCTATCTATTCTTATAAGTGTATAATTTGGTTGTTAAGACATTCATTGGAATGTTGCATATTTCCAAATTAGACGTACAAATTTATTGGAATAAGCAACAAGCATGAATGTTCGAACAAATTGACTTTATTTGTATACGAATGGGTATATAATTCAGAAAAAAAAATCATTGAAAGATGTTAACTTTTTCTTAATTGAGAAAATGACACGATTGTTCAATCTCCCATTAGTGATACGAACTTAGAGTGCCAATGAGAACCTGTAAGATTTAATACCAATCAACTACCAATGGTGATGAATAGGAATCAAATTATAGTTGGTACCATACTATAAAAGTATCTGACGATCCTTGTCTGTAATATCCACTGTTGTTTGATAAACAATTTGTTACAGTCAAAACTAGTAAATTTATTGTATAGAACATTACAAAATATAATTGTTAAGAAGAATTAATATTACCTAATCAATACTCTTTATAGTCTGTTACTTTACACAATTCATTAGAAATTTTTGTAAGAAACACACTCATATAGTTTCGATCAAATTAATGAAGTAAGTCATTTTTCTTTTAGTCTACGTAAAAATTAATCGATATTTATTGAAATAATGAACTATGAAAAGACAGTATAATTTACTATGATTAAGGTCTCTTATATTTGTATTTATAATATATGCTAATCAAAATATCTTTTTATATGCACCAATCTAGAGGAGAACCAACATGCGCTTGCTTTGGCAGGGAATTTAATTAATTTAACTTCATCATATATAATCGGATGATAAACGAAATTGAATAGAAGTTCTCGAGAATATTCGGGTGTTCTTACCTTTAGCTTCACCGACCATTTGTACAGAATAATATCATAACTCGTTTACCAAAATATCACATTTATCAAAAATCACATATCGTTAATATGTAACTGTATATAATTACACGTTAGAATGATTCATAAAAATCACATATCCTCCTAATATCATGCTTTTGATTTGTAGTCCCACGAAATGAATTGTAGAAGTTGGCAATACATACCAAAGTTTATGTTGGTTTACAATCGTGACATAGGCGTATCTAAATTACAAAGTGAGAAAAAATAATAAAAGGATTGACATATTCTACATATTGTAACTTTTATTAAATGATGATTTCATTTACACACATATTACACTTGTGTATGGATAAAGGTAGTTGCTGAATGTTTCTTGGAATATACGCTATCTTTTTGGTTAATCTGATGCAGAGAATCAAACTGAAGGCGTGTTCGATTCACGTTGATTGAGAAATTATAAAGTGAAAACTAAAAAGATTTAGGGAACTGATCACATTTACCATATTCCAAGACTTGGGTAATGGTGTGTTCTCGTTTCCTAGAAACCTCGAGAATTAACATTAATGCACCGATAGCAGCATACATATTTTAATTTTTTTATTATGTTTAGTGTACTGTTCTGATTTACTGCGTGTATATATGATATACGTGCATGCTTTTGTTCCATATGTTTTTTTTAAAAAGAAAAAAATAATGTTACATACTATGTAACATATATATCATGATCCGTTAGCTTTAAAACTAACCTGCAAACAAATTACTAGATGGTAATTCGTAACATACTGATGAATAAGTTAGATTTAACTTCAAAAGTATAACTACTTAACCTTAATTCAGGATGCTAAAAAAAGTTAAATTCATTAGATACAAGTAAGTACATACTATAATTTATATAGTGGACAATAAAATCTTCTCGAGTGGGCGGCGAATATAGGATTTTGCTTGTGGTTTATTCGAAAATAATAAGTAAGAGAGAAATATTTATAGGGGATACGATTGTGAAGCAGAATATGTGTATATCATATCACATGGAAACATGGAAAATGGAATAACAAACTCCTCTAGGCTAATCAGGAAATTATCTCTTTAAAAACTCATTTGACTTTGTGATCTTGAGTTTGACCATTAGCAAAACCAACCCATATTTGCTTCTCATGATATTAACCAACTTGTGTTACGCGCCGCACCATGAATTATATAATATTTCAATATTTATACCATAATATAATCTACGAGAACAAAACTAAAGGTGATGTCCAATATAATTGGTTTTATATGAACATCAGTAACTTTTCTTAGTTATATTTGTGTAAGTTTGTTTAGTATGTTATTCTACTATTCTTCAAAAATTATTACATTTTAAATTGACTCAAACTTCTTTTTCTGAAAGAATAAATTGACACAAATTAGGATACAATATATTTATTTTTAACTTTTATTAATTTATTAGCACTTAATGTATATAGTTTTATAAGCCACTAACTAAATGAAAATAAAAGGACTAAATAAAAATAAACTGACATGACATTATGACACTATCAGCCAAATTTTGGTCAAATCTTTTGGTGGGTATATATGTAATGCCAATCATTTCTAGCATCTGAAAATTATTTGGTAAGACAATAAAAAAATACATTTTATATTTTCGTAAACTAAGATTACAATTCCTTTCTTCCAATAAGTGTCATTATTGCCAGAGAATCACGCAACGAAAAAAATGAAGTCATTAAACATAAAACTATACGAGAGAAAAGGACAAATTATTGCTAGCAATAGTGGAATTGCCAAAATATTTTCTGCTTTTTTTTAGAACAAATATTTTTCTGCTTGTGAATATATACAACCACATTCTTTCTATTTTCATTAATCAGATTCGATCGGTAGCGTCAGCTGCTTAATCATGTGACTTAATAAAAAAACAAATATAACTGATTAGGACCCAAAATCCCATGTTACAATTTTAAATCTAGCCTAAAAGCCTACCTAATATCATGCGGTCTCTCTATTGTATTATTACCTTTTTTCCTGTACATTTTATGAGTATAGTTGAATATATATTGGCAACATGAAAATATTCCAGCATTTATTTTCTTTTTAGCGTTATCTGTATTCTGTGAATTACTGCTTGTTTGACCAACTTTTATATTATTGAAGTCACTAAAAACTCAATATAACTAGACGTTGACTTCTCGAGATTAGGCGCATGCAGTGCAGGTGCTACTCACTTAGAAAAACCACAATTATGAAATTCATACAGGGTATGTAATGATCCATCCTATAGAACTTAAAATTGACAAATAGTTATAGCTTGATGAATATTTAGTCCATTTTATTTGTCAGCACTCAAATGTGACATTTTTTCTTAGTAATTAATCGACTGGAAATGGTGTATGAAGCGTAAGCTGATGGACTAGTTCGCGTACCACATAAATATAACTAAATTTATATAATTTACAAATTGATATTACTAATATATATATATATATATTTTTGCTAGTATAATAATTTTAAATAGCAATCTACATGACATGCATATTTAATTAAAATTGTCGATTAAAGATTTATATTCTTAGCTCTGAAATCTAATGGGTTTAAATGCTATCCATGTTTACATTCTTAATTATGCATAGCACCAATAATAATAAATATGTTATGAAAAAATGATGGAATTCAATTTTTAAAAAGAAAAATAATGGTAGTACAAGATGGATTACTAAAGTGCCAATCGTCTATAAAAGATTTATATTCTTAGCTCTGAAGTCTAATGGGTTTACATTCTTAATTATGCATAGCACCAATAATAATAAATATGTTATGAAAAAATGATGGAATTCAATTTTTAAAAAGAAAAATAATGGTAGTACAAGATGGATTACTAAAGTGCAAATGGAAGAAAGAGATGCAACTAACTCCATAACTGTAATAACTGAAAGGGTATGGAAATATAATAAATGATTTGAGTCAAATGGTTCCCTTAGAAAGAAAAAGAGAAAAAGTGTGATAGTGAAAGATGGGAAGTCCATGTGACCACATGTTTTTTCTGAATACCATCAACCTCAGGTGTCTTCTTGACCTTTGGTGAACTCTTTTTTTTCTTCAACTGTAGAACTTAGTTTAAATCAAGGGAAATAGTTTAGTTTATTTTAAGCGTCATGCATCGTGTCACACTTGAAAGGCGGCATGTGGTAGCTAACAAAGATGATTAGTAATCGTTGCAAAAACAAATCACAATATAATGAATGAAATTAAGAAGGACAAATCTCTCAAATAGTTTTTTTGAAGTTTTTGTCACAAAAATAGAATGAGAGAAAAAATAACCAAAATAGCACTTCTTTATTTTAAAAATTTTAATATTTTTAAAATTTTAAAATTTTTAAACTTTAACTCTAAAACTCCACCCCATAACTCTAAACCCTAAGTTTAGATTAGTTAACCAAAGGGTATAAATATACATTTACATTCTTTAATAAAGTTTTTTTGGTCATTTTTTTCTTTGAGTGCTATTTTTAGGACAAAAACTTTTTAAAGTCTATTTTAGTCTTTATCTCAATTAAAGAATACACATATTTGTTACCAAAAAAAATTAAGAATACATAGCATCATGATATATTAGATGAATTTTAGAGAAAAATGTTATTTAGGTAAACCAAAAGTAAATAAAAAGAATTTTCTTTTTAAAAAAACTTTAAAAGAATGTTACAGTACTTTTTTTTGTAATTGAAAATAATGTTATCTAGGTAGACAATCTATACATTATTTACTACAGTCACCACCAAAATCTCGCCATAAAAAATACAGTTTTCCTTTTTCTTTAACAATATGTTATGTAGGTAAATAACTGATTTATACATAAGTTACTGACAATAATTTACAGGTTTTGGGTTAATATTCGTAGCACTAGAGCCCTAGAAAACAAAAGCGATTAGGATTAAGAGTGAGCTTTTTTTTTTCTATTTTGTATTTGTGCTTATGTGGTATGAATATAGTAATTAATTCGAAGTCTAACACTAGTAATAATTATATACAACATGGATGGAAGTGGCTAAGTATGGCAAAGTGTTTAAAACTTTAATTGTCTTGGGTTAAGATGCTTCGAACAACGTGTAAATATAGCTTAGTTTAAACCATCTTCCAATATTCTTGCAGATGTACATTGCATCTTTCTTTTGGCGTCTTATTTTTTTATATAGTTCAGACCTACTTTAATTTTATGACTCAGTTACTATTATTATTGTTTTTGCTTCAGTAGGTGTCTATTACTAAAAAAAAGTTTATACGTGGTAGTCCATTGTTATCGTTTCTTTACCTTTTTCTTAAATTCTTCGATATTATACTTTAAGTTTTCACCCAGAAAGAAAAGAATGGTAATATAATTCTCAGAAAGTCTGCCCTTGCATCAATCTCATGTTATCTGCAGAGACAAACCGGTTTGTAACCAGCTTGATCGTTAAGCACTCAGACTTCAGTTTATTTAAACCACTGTAATCTGTGGTGACGAATCAAAAATCCTAATATGACTATATGAGCCCAAAGCGGAGAATCATGATATGATTCCTAAATTATCCTAATGGCCCAATTATTTTACTGAGCCCATTGTTTAATCATAATGGGCCAATTGTTTAATCCTAATGGGCTAATTCAGTTTACATAAGAGAGAGAAGCGCCTTTGTGGTTCGTTAGTGGGCCAATTGTTTTAGCCCGATGGGTCAATTGTTTTGTACTAAGGGGCTACATACTAATAATGGTTTCACTCTAAAACCTCAGTCTTCCTTCTCCTTCCAGCTCCGATGGCGGGTTTGAGTGCTCTAATTCATAGAACGCCTCTGAAACGCGCCGTTGCTAGAGCAACCGGCAACCTAGCAGCGCCGTTAGTTACTGTTTGTTCCGGGCGAAACCTCTTCAACGGAGGTAATGGTAAGTATCGCTGATGAATTACACTCTGAACATAGTTGTCATCATTTATTTTGGTGTAAAATGCTAGCTGGTTGGAATCTTAGTTAAACCTTCGGTATCTATCTCTATATGCAAATCCAAATGAAACATTAGCTCCCGTCCCATAATTTTTGAAGAAAATTACATAGACATAGGCCCGGATTTGTATAAGAAATTTTTATTACCAAATCGCCTACTGCCCCAAAAATCTAAGAGCAGGTTCTGTCTCTATGGCATATGATTTAATTTGAAAGTTATTGGGTGTAGGTGAGCAAGGAATGTTTTCTCATTTCAATGGAATAAGGTAAAATGCTTGGATTGGGTCCTTCACGTGTTTGCTGAATATAATAGCTCTCTCTGATGCTTATACCATTCTTTTTTCCAGTAATCATCACATACCCATTCGTACAAGTTCTTTTCATCATCTTCTTGGGGTAAGTTTTTCACCTTTTTTTTTTGTCTTCTAAAATTTCGAAAAACACTAGTAGTCGCCATAGAAGCGTATAAATATACCGCATGTCTGGTTTTTATTTTAGTTTCTATTTGTATACATCTCTTTTTCTCAGGTCAATCAAACAAACAAGCCCGCTTTTTTAAGGGTCCAATCCATGAGCTATCAGTTTGTGGCTGATTCCCATGCATCTCATACACCTTCTCTGGAAACTGAGGTGAGATTGGCTTTGTGTTTTATTGCATTTGTCTTAAAGTGAGGTTAATTTATGTTTTCTTTTCAGACAGGTCTTATAGATATCCAATTACATAAAATATAAGCTATACCAGTACCACGTGCATAATATATTCTCCTGAAATGTTTGTATCCTCTCAGTAGATTCTTACAGTCAAATACAGAACTGACATTTCTAATGATCAAAATAATTTCTTTGATCCATATACTTTTGGTTAGCAATTTCCTGAGAATTGTGCCTCTCATTGTTTATTCTCGCGTTACTTGTCACTACCGAGTCCTTGGGATGCGTATTTTTCCTCTTGATGTAGGATGAGCAAGATGTTGAGGAGGAAAATGCTGAAACCCCTAGGAAGCATCAAACTGGGGAGAACATACCCAAGAAGGATAAAATAAAGTTTCTTGTGAATACTGTAAGCAAAAAAAAAGTTTAAATTCTTCAGATATGCCGTTTGCCTTTACTAATGGTTTGTCAGTGATGGGAATTTACATTTTCTTGTTCAACTTTGGTTGCTTGTTTGTATTGTCATTGGCTTATCTGTACAAACTGCAGCTTCTTGATATCGAAGATAACAAAGAGGCTGTCTATGGAGCTCTGGATGCTTGGGTTGCTTGGGAACGCAATTTCCCCATTGCTTCACTCAAAAGAGTAATAGCTATTCTTGAAAAGGAACATCAGTGGCATCGAATGGTTCAGGTATGTGTCACCCAAATGCCTCTCTCTTCTTTTCTTTTATTTGAAACTCATGAACCGTGATTAATCAAACACCGAAGTACATATCCTCTAGTTTACAGTATCTGAAAAAAGTTGAAGAGAATCTGGAAGAGGTTTTTTATTTATTTTCTCTCCTGTTTAATTGCTTGTAGGTAATTAAGTGGATTCTAAGTAAGGGCCAAGGGAACACGATGGGAACATATGGACAGTTGATAAGGGCATTAGATATGGATAGTAGAGCAGAAGAGGCGCATGCAATCTGGCGTAAGAAAATAGGGAATGATCTGCATTCCGTGCCTTGGCAATTATGCTTACAAATGATCCGCATATATTTCCGGAACAACATGTTACAACATCTTGTAAAGGTTTGTTTTTCTTTTCCTTCGGTGACCTAGTAAGGTATCATGTCCTAGTTTTTATTTCGTGCTAACATTGAACCTGTGTTGTGTTGTGGATTATGAAGCTGTTTAAGGATCTGGAGAGTTATGACCGTAAGCCTACGGATAAAAAGATAGTGCAGTCAGTGGCGGACGCTTACGAGCTTTTAGGAATGCTTGAGGAGAAAGAAAGAGTATTGACTAAGTATAGCAATCTGTTCCTCGGTACAGCATCAGATGATAAATCAAGAAGATCAAGGAAGAAGAAGAAACCAGGTACATGAGATGATTTGGCACATTAAATATCCTCTCAACCAGCTAAAGCCATTTATACATTCTTGCACAAAACCGCATGATTTGTAACTGGCTAGATTTTTGGTTTCAGGAGTGATGATCCCTGAAGCAACCACAGTGGATGGAGCAGAAGATGAGTTACAAGTAGGGTTCAGAGAAAATGTGGAGAATCACCAAGAATCAGAGAAACGATTCGAACATGGAGCATAAGTTGTGTACTGGTAATATTATGTAACTGAGAATTCGAGTTTGTGAAAATCTCAATCATCTTGCATCAACCCAACTAGAACATATATGCCTTGTTTGATTAATTCATATACGTCACAATATTAACTAGACTAACGAAGCATAAAGCCTCAACATAAATGCTTATTTGATTAACTTTTATACGTCACAATATAACTAGATTAATCAAAAACATTAGGTTGACAAAAAATACTAATCTATTCAGACTGTCCATATCTAGCGGCTGCTTCGGTTCCAGATCACGACATTGTTACCCAAATTGTGAAAGGAGATGGGCAACTGATTCATGAAAACCAAACGAATGGAGTTTCCATAAACCGAAGATGGAGAAATCAATCACACTAAAGTCGCAGTTTAGGTAAGCAGTGAAAGAGAGAGAGATCACTCATTTTCACCTAAATATATAAATGCACCGTGACGTATTCCTCGTCAACAATTAGAATCCCATTGAAACGAAGCTTTTATCCTTTAGGTTGTCTTTTTCAGTTTTAAACTATATAAATCCATCACTTGAATCAGCATCGCTTTGTCACACTCACCTATACGTAGCAAACTCTTCTACTATAAGTATTAACGTTTAGAGTTGACTTGTGTAGATAAGCTTAAGTGTCCACTTTCCCATTTTTCGTTTTCCGTATCGTGTCGAAATTGATATGTGTCGCTATAAAGAACCTATGCTTCAGTCACCCCTCTCGCGGTTACTAGAAAAGGTTAGCTCATTTTCTTTGTCCAGAGTTTTCTAAAACCTGAGAACCTCATGCAGCTAACTATTGTCGTCCTTGTTTTTGATTAGTGTGGCAAGAAAATGGCGTGTCAAGATTTGGTGTTTGCTGTTAACGGAGAGAAATTTGAAGTCTTATCTGTGGATCCTTCTACTACTTTACTTGAGTTCTTGCGTTCCAACACTCCCTTTAAGAGCCTCAAGTTCAGCTGTGGCGAAGGTACACGTAACTGGCAGTTTTCTAATGAATATTGTTATTTTTTCTGTGCTTTTATTCGGTTTGTATCTTGCACTTCTATGTTTGAACCTCAGATTCATGTCTAGAAGCTTCTTGTGAGTGTGTGTGTGTGTGTGTGTGTGTGTGTTCCACTCGCTGACTGTTAGATTTCTCGTGCAGGGGGTTGTGGTGCTTGCATCGTGGTTCTATCAAAATACGATCCAGTGTCAGACAAAGTCGAGGAATACTCTATAAACTCTTGCCTGACCCTTCTTTGCAGCATAAATGGGTGTTCCATAACCACATCCGATGGACTAGGAAACACCGAAAGAGGTTTCCATCCAATACACAAAAGATTTGCTGGGTTCCATGCCTCACAATGTGGTTTTTGTACCCCGGGGATGTGCATCTCTCTTTACTCCGCTCTTTCAAACGCACATAACTCATATCCTCCGGACTACCTCACTGCCTCTGCAGCAGAGAAGTCTATTTCTGGCAACCTCTGTCGCTGCACCGGTTATCGTCCCATTGCTGATGCTTGCAAGAGCTTTGCTGCAGATGTCGACATAGAGGATTTGGGTTTCAACTCTTTTTGGAGGAAAGGGGAAAGCAGAGAAGAGATGTTGAAGAAACTGCCTCCTTACAATCCTGGTAAAGATCTTGTCGCTTTTCCGGACTTCTTGAAGGAAAATATAAAGCGTCAACGTAATGTTTTGGATCAGACAAGGTATCATTGGAGCACCCCTGGTAGCGTCGAGGAGCTTCAGGAAATATTGGCAACAACCAACCCTGGCGGTGTTAGAGGTTTGGTGAAACTAGTTGTTGGTAACACAGGAACAGGTTACTACAAAGAAGAGAAACAATATGGTAGATATATTGATATTAGCCACATTCCAGAGATGTCAATGATCAAGAAAGATGATAGAGGAATTGAAATTGGAGCTGTTGTTACCATATCTAAAGTTATCGATGCTTTGATGGATGAAACTACGTCTGGTTATGTTTTCAAGAAAATAGGTATTCATATGGAGAAGGTGGCCAACCATTTTATCAGAAACTCAGGGAGTATCGGTGGTAATCTGGTGATGGCACAGAGCAAGAACTTCCCTTCAGACATAACCACACTTTTGCTCGCGGCAGATGCGTCTGTGCATATGGTAAATGCTGGGAGACACGAGAGGCGTAGGATAGGAGAGTTTCTTGTGTCGCCTCCAATAATTGACACTAGAACCGTTCTTTTAAAGGTTCAAATTCCTAGCTGGACTGCTTCTTCCACTACTGGTTTGCTTTTCGAAACGTATAGAGCTGCACCTCGCCCTTTCGGAAGTGCATTGCCTTATATTAACGCTGCTTTCTTAGCAGTAGTCTCTCACGATGCATCATCAAGAGGCATCATTGTGGATAAATGCCGGTTGGCATTTGGCTCTTTTGGTGGGTATCATTCAATCAGGGCGAGGGAGGTTGAGGATTTCTTGACGGGTAAATTACTTAGTCACAGTGTTTTATTTGAAGCTGTGAGGTTACTTAAAGGGATCATAGTGCCCAGCATAGATACCTCATACACTGAGTATAAGAAAAGCTTGGCCGCTGGGTTTCTCTTTGATTTTCTGTACCCTCTGATGGAGAGTGGCAGCTGGGATCATATCGATGGGCACGTTGATCCAACATTATCTCTGCCTACGTTGTCATCTGCACAGCAGGTGTTTGAAAGTAAAGAGTTTCACCCTGTTGGTGAAGCCATTATCAAATATGGAGCTGAAATGCAGGCATCTGGTTAGTACTATATTGTTGCTTTTATTGTTTTTAATGGCGTTGAAAGACTCAAACCAGAAATGCTTTTAGATCTTTGGTCATTATGTATTTCTAATAACATGAGCGTCTGTTTTTGCAGGTGAAGCTGTTTACGTTGATGATATTCCATCGTTACCCAATTGTCTACATGGAGCATTCATTTATAGCACAAAGGCATTGGCTAGGATAAAGAGCGTTGGTTTCAGAGGAAATGTGGCACCGGTGGGAGTTTTGTCAGTTATTACTTTCAAGGATATTCCTCAAGCGGGGCAAAACATTGGTTACATATCTATGTTTGGCACAGGGCTTCTATTTGCAGATGAAGTTACTATCTGTGCCGGACAAATCATTGCTCTTGTGGTAAGTCCAACTTCTAACGTCTGCTTTTGTGATAGATTAGACTCCAAAGAGAGTAATAAGAAAAATAGAATACATTTATTTGTGTCTGTCTTTCTTGAAGATTAGTCCATTTTGGTGACCTCTCAGGTTGCAGACACACAAAAACATGCAGATTTGGCAGTAAAGCTTGCAGTAGTTGAGTACGATTTAAAGAACATTGAAACACCAGTATTATCTGTGGAGGATGCAGTCAACAGGTCCAGCCTTTTTGAGGTTCCTTCCCAGTATAGACCTGAACCCGTTGGCGATGTTTCAAAAGGAATGGCTGAAGCTGATCGCAAGATACGCTCAGTAGAGGTACTGGAACTCTCTTTCCCTCTCTTCATTTTGATCTATTCAAAACCAATTTTTTAAAAACATTCTTACAGTCATGTTTGCGCTGTTTGATTCGGTTATGCAGTTGAGACTCGGGTCACAATACTTCTTCTATATGGAGACACAAACGGCACTTGCCTTACCAGATGAAGACAAATATATAGTGGTTTACAGTTCAACTCAAGCAACCGAGTATACACAAGCAGTGATTGCTACATGTCTTGGCATCTCAGAGAATAACGTGCGAGTCATCACCAGAAGACTTGGAGGTGGATTTGGTGGAAAAGCTATAAAGTCAATGCCTGTAAGTACTATTTCTTTTCTTGATATAAGTCATTAAGAGAGTAACAAGAGACCTGTCTTGTCCATTGTACTTTTGTAATAATGTTGTTGAGATGATTTCAGTTTGCCACAGCATGTGCGCTTGCTGCACAAAAGTTGCAGCGCCCTGTAAGGATTTACCTCAACCGCAAGACTGATATGATAACGGTAGGAGGAAGGCACCCCATGAAAATAACTTACAGTGTTGGTTTCAGATCTGACGGTAAACTCACAGCACTAGAGATAACTATACTAATAGATGCAGGGATAGATGTGGATGTAAGTCCAATACTTCCAAAGAATATAGTGAACTCCCTGAAGAAATACGACTGGGGTGCATTGTCATTTGACATTAAAGTGTGTAAGACAAACCGTCCGAGCAGAACGTCTTTGAGGGCACCCGGTGAGGTACAAGGTTCATATATCGCTGAATCCATCGTTGAGAAGGTAGCATATTCCCTGAACATGGACGTGGATGTCGTGAGAAGGATAAATTTTCACACTTACGAAAGCCTCAACAAGTTTTATAAGGAGTCTGCTGGTGAGCCTGATGAATATACTTTGCCTTTGTTATGGGACAAACTTGAGATATCTTCAGATTTCAAGCGAAGGGCTGAATCAGTGAAAGAGTTTAACCTTGGTAACGTATGGCGCAAGAGAGGGATCTCTAGAGTACCAATCGTCTATCACGTTATGAATAGGCCAACTCCAGGAAGAGTAAGCATTTTGGGCGATGGTTCGGTTGTGGTCGAGGTTGCAGGTGTTGAGATGGGTCAAGGGTTATGGACAAAGGTGCAACAGATGGTGGCTTATGGTCTTGGTATGATCAAGTGTGACGGAAGTCAAGATCTTCTTGAGAGAATTCGGCTTCTTCAGACCGACACACTGAGTATGACTCAAACTAGTTACACTGCGGGTAGCACAACATCGGAGAACTGTTGTGAAGCAGTTAGGCTTTGCTGTGCTATCTTGGTAGAGAGGCTGAAAGCTACCATGAATGAGATTCTGGAGAACGCTCGATCGGTGACATGGGACATGCTCATTCAACAGGTATAACTTAATTACCTGACCATCATTCTCATCATATACCAATTGAGTTTACGAGGGAAAGCTTATGTCAAAACTGCAGGCAAATGCTCAATCTGTGGACTTATCCGCGCGTACTTTTTATAAACCAGAGTCCTCTTCTGCAGATTATCTAAACTACGGAGTTGGAGCTAGTGAGGTGAATCTTATAACCCATAGTTTTAACCGTTCTCTTAAAACTACATCAGTAACATATACTGTGCTGTAGGTGGAGGTTGATATTGTGACAGGAAGAACAGAGATTATAAGATCAGATATCATTTACGACTGTGGAAGAAGCCTTAACCCTGCTGTTGATTTGGGACAGGTACCAAGTTTTGTTGTGGATTCTTGATGTGCACTTTGATTGATTGTCTTTTTTCTTTTTCTGGTGAGAAGATTGAAGGAGCGTTTGTGCAAGGAATCGGGTATTTCATGTATGAAGAGTATACAACAGATGAAAACGGGCTAGTGATTCAAGAAGGCACATGGGACTACAAAATCCCTACAATAGACACAATCCCCAAACAATTCAACGTTCAGATTCTCAACAGTGGTCATCACAAGAACCGTGTTCTCTCCTCTAAAGGTTTTTTTTAGCAAGACTCGAAATGAAACCCATTTTTTGTTTTCTTTGTTTGGTTGAATGTTGTCTTCTTCTACTTCTGATGCAGCTTCAGGTGAACCTCCGTTGCTAGGTGCTACTTCTGTGCATTGTGCTACAAGATCAGCCATTAGAGAAGCTCGAAAACAGTACTTTTCTTGGAAGTGCGGTAATGGTGATCACAGAGAGGATTCTGATAGTGGTTTTGAGTTGCCGGTTCCAGCGATTATGCCGGTAGTGAAGCAGCTTTGTGGTCTTGACAGCGTTGACAAGTACTTGGAATGGAAAACGTATCCGTTAGAGTAAAATACATATGAGATATGTACTAACGTAGTGATCAATTCTATCATGTTGTCGTGTTAGTCGAACCAAATTTAAGACGTTTGGGATGTGTATGACTATCTTATGACTAAGTTGGCATGTAACTTTGGGGTAACATGTTGTTATATGGTTATATGATCAGTTTATGCATCGAGTTATATGGTTTTACTAGATTTTACATGTTCCCTTAAAATAAAACAATATTCAATAACGCCTCCTAAATCTTTTGCGTAACGAAGTCGTTGTGTGATTGGTTAAGATATTATCTTTGTTTGTAGTTATGATGTAAATAACGAATAACTAGTAAGTAAATTGTAAACCACATAATCGAAGTAGAAACTCAAGTCCCTATTAGAAAGTGTTGTGGTCACTACTCGTTACCGACGTACCGTTCAACCTATGGAGACAACAAAGTCTTGAAAACAAAACTGTGTACTAGTGATCAATATTTACGGGTCGACTTGAAATAAAAAAATATTAAAAATTATTTAATCTCTTATTCTTTTTGTGATAGAGAATGTCATAACAACTTTAGTGAGAAGTCATAATCAAATCAGATATGAGTCATTAAAGAAAATTGTAGAGATTGAACGAAGGAAGACACAAGCCTCCACCCGAATCTAAGGCCATCATTATCCCTAGAACTCCTAATGGGGGTTCTTAAATTTTTTTTTTGTTTTTTTTGCTGCTTAAAAAAAAATTAAAAAAATAATTAAAAAACGAACCAATCACGGGCCGCCACGTGTCAGTGAGGCCTGCAAACAGTGTAAGAAACTCTCTAAAACCGGTTCTTATTTAGTAGTTTTTAGAAGCGGTTCTTACACTGTTCATGGACCCCACTGACGCGAACAGTGCAAGAAACCCTCCTAAGAACCCCGGATAATCATGCTCTAAGGACAAAGCTCCTTCTCCTCTTTCCTTTTTCTAATTTCATAAGACAGTCGAATTTTCTCTGTGGGCCCGATCTGTGAGCTTCTAAATTTTTTTAATAAGCAACATATTCTCACACTTATGGGTTTTGACTGGTTTTCCCGCTACCACCCACAAACGCAGCTTTTGCGGTTGGTAGCGGTTGTTGGCGTTTTGTAACAATTATACAAAACGCTACAAATCGCTTCAAACCGCTTCAAACCGCTATAAACCTCTAAAATTCAAAAGCTGGTTCCAGCTAGCGTTTGCGGTTGCGGACGGTAGCGAGAGAGTAAAAAATTATTTTTTTTTCAAAAAATTGTATAAATAAAAAATAAAAATATTCAATTAAAATTTTAAATTGAAATAATATAAATACTAATTTATATATATATATATATATTATATTTTAATTTTATTTTATAAAACTTTAAAGAAAAATATTTCTATATTTTTTTATTAAAATTAATAGTATAATTTTATAAATATAATTTTTTATATTTATTATAATAATATGATTTTCAGTATTTTTATAATTATATAAAATATAAATATTGTTCATTTATATTTAACAACTGTTGTATTTGGTGGTTAATCAGTCATAAGTATCCCGCAAACGCAATAATTTTTGACTGCTTTACCAATCGTCCAAATCTCTTAATAACGCATAAAACCGCAACTACCTGCATCCGCAAACGTCCGCAACCGCAGCCGCAACCGCTGCGGTTACACGAGTTGGCCCCTTAATATCAACTAGTTTGATATCAATTTAAATAGTTTGATATTGTTTTAAATTCTAAATCTTCGTCTATATAATTTATTTTAAATTTTAAATACCAACTGGCTAAATTTTCGTCTATATAATTTCAAATTTAAATTTTTAAAAATAAATAGATTCATATATTTAAATTGTCTACGTTTACAATAATCATAAAATATGTTAAATTTGTAGTATATAATATTTGGTTTAAAAATATGTTGTTTACCCATCACTCTAAAGCCTTGACAACCGTTGGTTGGTTAATTAACCTAAATAAACACGTTACAATATCTATTCCTTAATCATCTGTGGAAGACAACTTTTGGAGAGTTTTGTCTCCTTCTCACTACTTCTCTACACGCTTCTAGATCCCCCATCTGCCTCTCCTCTCTTCAAGATTTCATTTTTCATTTTCTTTTTTGTTTGTTTGTCTCGAAATCTTAATTCGTCTGTCTCCTTGTGGATTCAACGATCCTAAAGAGTTTGCACCCAAAGTTACATAAACACCCCACCGTTACATACAAAGCTCGTGACAACTTTTCTTCTTCGTCTATGTGTTAACAAACCCCAAAGCTTTCTCCTTTCTCCTCCTCTGTTTTCATCTCTCTGAAACCTTTTAAGATTCACAATGATAAATCCTTTATTATCAATCCAGAACTCCCCAAACACGTTCTTCAAACCATCATTTTCCTTCTTTAATACGAAACTACAACAACAACAAGGGAAGCAGAACAAGAACTATACCTTTTTCACGGTGGAAACCAAATCAAGAAAAGCTACAACCTTCGCATGTCTCTCCATCTCCAGAAAAAGGAGAAACAATAGTGTGTCTGAATCTGAAGAAACGGCGAGGTATGAACAAATGGGTGGTGGAGGAATCTCTGTTTTGTGTGGGTTAGGTTATTGGGTACAAGGCTCTAGATGTTTCCCATGGCTTGCACTTAACTTCCACATGGTTCACACCCTTGGACTCCAACCATCTACCCTTCAGCTTGTGCAGTACTCTTGCCTTCTCCCCATGGTGGCTAAACCTCTCTATGGAGTTCTCTCAGATGTTCTTTACATCGGTAGTGGTCGTAGAGTTCCTTACATCTCCATTGGAGGTTAGCTTATACTTTATACCAAAGTCTCTGTCTTTCTCTAGCTCCTTGGAGCATGGTCTGAATGTTTTCAATGTGTTGTCAGTGTCTCTGCAGGTATTAGCATGGGGTTCAATGGCGATGTTCCAAGGAGCTAGAGAAGTTCTTCCTTCTCTTATAGCATGTGCCTTGCTTAGCAACCTTGGAGCATCCATCACCGAGGTTGCAAAAGATGCTCTCGTTGCCGAATACGGTTTGAGATATAGAATAAACGGTCTCCAGTCTTATGCCCTCATGGCTTCAGCAGCTGGTGGAGTCCTAGGAAACTTGCTTGGAGGATATCTCTTACTCAGAACACCTCCTAAGATCTCCTTCCTTGTTTTCACCGCGGTCTTGTCTCTGCAACTCCTTGTCTCTTTATCTTCCAGAGAAGAATCTTTTGGTTTGCCACGGATAACAGAGACGAGCTCGGTTTTGATGAGCGTGAAGAAACAGTTATCTAATCTCGTGGAAGCAATTCAGGAGGATGAAATCTCACAGCCTATGATTTGGGCAGTAGCATCCATCTCAATGGTTCCACTACTCTCGGGGTCAGTCTTCTGTTACCAAACACAAGTTCTAAACCTCGACCCTTCGGTTATAGGAACGTCTAAAGTGATTGGACAAGTAGTGCTTCTTTGTCTAACCGTTGTCTATGACCGATACTTAAAGACACTTCCCATGAGACCACTGATCTATGTAGTCCAGCTCTTGTACGCATTATCCATCCTCCTCGACTATGTTTTGGTGAAGCAAATAAATCTTGGACTCGGTATCTCCAACGAGGTCTTTGTGCTTTGTTTCTCTAGCTTAGCAGAGATCCTCGCACAGTTCAAGATCCTTCCGTTTGCAGTTAGATTAGCTAACATGTGTCCTCAAGGCTGTGAAGGATCGGTCACATCGTTTCTTGCTTCATCTCTGTGTCTATCACAAATAGTTAGTGCATTCTTAGGCGTGGGATTGGCTAATGTAATAGGTATAACGTCAAGTAACTATTCAAACCTGTCTTCAGGGATTATAGTACAGTCTCTAGCAGCTTTGGTACCTCTGTGTTTCATGCACTTTGTCCCAATGTCAGAACCTGTGATTGAGAAAGTAGTGAAAAGAGGTTCAAGTACAAGAAGCAGGAGAAGCAGAAGAGTTGGGAGAGTAGTACGTCAAGAAACTATAGCTTATCGAGGAGGAAGAGAGTCGGAAGAAGCACAAAGATAGCGTAAGCAACAAGTAGATTACACATTAGAATCGTGTGTATGTTGTTTATAATGAGATTTTTCATTTTTTTCCGTTTCTTTGGTTCGCATAACAAACACAAATCCATAAACTAACAAAGGAACACAAAAGGTTCATCAGATCTATGGAAGAACATTATTACATAAACTGATAAGGTAAAAAAAAGGTACCTACAAAGGCTACAACTTATTATCCAAATTATAAGACTACATAAACACACACATCGACTCTAAACGGCCATGGTGGTTCCAGCACCAGCCTTGTGCTCGCCTGCGTGAGTGCCTGGTACATGACCTTGACCGGTAGCGTAGTCACGATCTCTATATCCAGGACCATACTTGCTACTGAACGCACCAGCATGGATCAACAAAAGGTAAAGCAACTGCGTGAACGTCAGGATTATAATGAAGGCTTCAATGATCCTCAATCTCCACCCTCTCCATCCTCCTATGTTTATTTGCTTGCATGCCAGCCTTAGTCCCAACACACAGAAAAAAAACAAAATGATATTTCACTTTGATATAAAGACTACTTATGCACAAAGATGATAGATAAGTTACCCCATGGCAAGAGCGGTGACGGCCCATGCAACAATAGAGGAAGATCCGGCTGCTGCAAGACTATCATTCCTCCAGAACCTGATATGGTTAGCTCCGGCTAGCTTTGACGCTATCCCTATAACGGCTGCTAAGATCGAAAACGTCAAGAAGAAGGGTGTTGCTCCATTGCCTCCAAAACCTAGTTAGTTTTGAACAAAATATAACGTCAGTAACAATACTAATGATCATACATATACAAATGGAGAGAGATTCAGAGAGAAGTTTACTTGGGTGGTTAGTTTGGCCGTTGATGTATCTGTTGAGACACCAACTTGCGAAACCAAGTACAATGAGGTACATAACTAGATTCAAGAACAGTAATGGTGCTGCTATGTTTCTTCCCACCGTCGCCATTTTTCTCCTCTTAAAACCTTTACTTCTTTGCTACGCTTATACAAATCCAATGAAAGCTTTACTTGTTTGGTGATGATCGGTTCGAGATGGTATGCGACATAGTTTTATAACACCAAATTTAGACGGTTTGTTGGCAAGGAACACGTGTAGTGCACAGAGGAGCTTCTGTGTTTAGGTGGTTACAGGTGGTGGAACACGTGCCGCGAGAATGGTCCAAAGTGTTGGATATAGCCAGTGTTGTCACTGCGCTCGACTCTCCAAGTTATGTTATCTTCTTATGCTTTTATCATATTAAATGTTTGAGGCTGCCAGATTTTGTCAGTGAAGTATTTATAATAATTCGCCTGAAGTTAATTAACATGCAATTATATAGGAGAGCCATATACTGGTGGGAGTGGGAGTATTATTTTCTAGTATTGATTGACTATGTGATCTTTGATCATTTACTGAATGTTGTTTGGTGTAAACAAGTTTGTGAAGTATAATGTAGGAAACATTACATGTCTTAAGATTATTTCCTTTCAAGCACTGTGTATGTGTATTACACTACACGAATGTTTTCTGAGACATAAATGTTACATATTTAGTAGCAGCAAGCCATGATAGATCTTCTTGAGAGTTAGTTAGTTAGTGTGTCTTATGATGTTTTGGATGAAGAAAGTCCACCGGTTTTCTCAAGATCACGTTGTCTTGCTCTTTCCATCTTCCGCTTTCTCCATTCTTCCAATGCTATAGAAGAACATTTAATAACAACAGATCAAAAGCTTCACATGGAGTTTGTTTCTGATCTAAATGTCATAGCACAAACAAAAAAAAGATTATTACCTTTCAAGCTGGAGGCATCGTTTAGGGAGCGAAAATCCTTGAGGCGTTTAGAGAGATCAACGGCAGTGTTCTGCTTCACATCTTTCTCCTGCTCTGTTTCTTGTCCCGTGGATGACTCCTCTTCGATTTCTCGGACCTATCATTTAAAGAAGATAATGTTTTCTTTCATTTGGCTTTTAAAATGCTAAGAGTGAAAGCTCTGCAGATAGTGAACAGTGTTGTAAGCTTACTCTTTTGATAAGCTCTAAAGGTTGCATGGAGAGTCTAATCTCTTCGGCTTCCTTCACATACCGAAGCTGAGCTGCATTTATCAAAGGGTGAAACCTTATATATCAAGAGTCTCCCAATAAGAGAGATGACATTCAAAGTTTGAGTTTTTAACCGACATAAAATGTCAAAATCCAGACAACAGTTCCATGGAAGAAGCAACAACTCTTTAAGTGTGTACTAGATTCAGCTCAACAGATCAAAACAAATCTAGAACCAGTTAATCTAGAAAGAAGGAATCAAAAGCGATATCGAAATCTAGTAAGCAACAAGGCTGTATGAACAGATCCGAGAGAGACCCATCTCAAAGCACCAAACTTTAAATCGAAATCCGATGCCTTTCTAGAGAGAGTAACAAACCTGAAACGAGTCGGCTAGAGGAGGAAGTGAAAAAGCCCTGAAGGAGGAAGAGGAAGATGAGAAGGTTGACGAGAGTGAGAGCAATTGTTGCGTTCTTGAAAGATAATCTCATACGCCATTGATGATGATGATCCATTCTCTTAATTCTATTTCTAATTGCGATTTTACAAAGCTTTTGAATTTATGAAAGATCTCATATCAATCTTCTTCTTCTACAGACTTAGACTAGACAGCTGTTTTGACTTTAGTTTCTTTTTTTCTTTGGACTCATCTTCTTATCCTTTGGTTGGACTCTTTCTTTTCTAGGTAACCATTTAACTATAAAAAAATTATAACTTTTGATTAGGTAACATGAATCCAAAACATTTCTTCTTTCTGTATTTCCCTTAATTTAAATGTTCAAAACTGGATTATCCTTTTATATTATCAGATAATACAATCTATCATATTATTAAGAAACAACATAGATAATTATTTAACAATTTTTTGAATGAAGAATTTGTTTTTCAAAAATAAAATACACACAAATGAATCAAACCATATTAAGGAAGTGAGTTTCATTTCTTTGGAATCAAGAACAGAAAAAACACAAGAAACCAGAACTCTTAATACACATTAGATAGCTTCAACTATTTACAATAATAAAGAAAAGACCATTCTCTCTGAGAAGTGAGACTACTGATACACCGAGAAAGAAGTAACATCTGGAAGAAGAAACAAAGACCAAAAAACTACTTACTGAGTGACCACCTAAAGAAATTCCAAACCTGAAATAACATGATTAATATCAAACCTAAGCTTCAGCTTTTACCGGTAATACTTTCTTCAAAAAAAAGTATGGAGTAGCTTGCCAAACTCAAAAAAGAAACCATAACAATGCCATCTTTGTAAGGGAGGGAAGCTAAACAGGGCTGTTTCTTTGTCTCTCCTTCTGTTCTCGATGTCTTGGAGCTGCATTAAGAAAGTTTCAATCAGATTATTCTTTATTTGGTCGAGAAGAGAATTGAATACACCAGAAGAATGATCTTTGAAAGACATACCAAGTCCATTAGCTTCCGATGTTCCCATGATCCGAAGCCTTTTCACCGAAGTGACAAACATTCTAGTAATAAGATAGGTCTTAATAAGACTAATAATATAGATTCGAATACCTAAGTAGTTATTTCTCAAATCTTACCTCCAAGGAACGTCGCCCACAAGCATCCAATCACCTTCCTTATCTTCATAAGTCAGTACAAACTCTGATGATCCATCTAAAAGTCGTAAAGGTTTCTTCACCTTTTCCCGTGAAGTAGTAGTAGTAGTACCTGATGATTACAATAATGTCAGTCGAAACGAATCCCTCTCTCAAGTATAAAGCAGTACTGACCTTTCATTCCGAAGAACATTTCCTCAAGCGTCTGAGCCAAGTTTTCATAAGAAGAATAAGCTCTCATATCCACTTTTCTCCCTATACCAACTCCATCCATATTCGCTTTAACATACCCTAAACCCTTAACTGAGACATCTTTAGGCTCATCATTCTTCTTTTTCCCATCTTCTTCTTCCGCTTTGGCCGCCTTCATAGCTTGCTTGTTCTTCCTGTGTGACCCAATTGGTGGCCATCCCACTATCTGACTGCTACCCCAAAACCAAAAAAAAGTTTCACTCACTCGCAATCATAAAAACAAGCATCTTACTATGAGCATATGCATGAATGATTCCATAGGGAAAGTATATATATATCAGGACAAGAAGCTAAAAGCTCATCAGTTTTGCAACATACCAAAGTCTGATTCAGGCCAGGGTATACTACTAGGACAGGAGCTAACATGTTCAAATCATGCAACATAGAAACAAACCAAAAGATTTGAGCTTTATTATAAAAAAAAGGATGAACCTTGAACGAGGAGGAGAAGCTCCTTGGTGAGAGGAAGAGTGAGCAGCTCGTTTAGAGCCAACAGAAGGAAAATCCTCAGCCGTTAGAATCCTCCCACGTTCTTTCCACGCGCCACCGCCAATGCTGAGTCCTAATCCCAGCTCCAGCTCACTCTCAGCCGGAAGATTACTATTCCCTACCTTCAGTTCTGACGCTCCACGCATATCAAACTAAGAATCCAAAGATGTCAAAGAGAGAGTCTTTTCAATGGACCGTTCAAGAGAAAGAGGCACAGATGTATGGAAGACAAAAGAAGATAGCGTGAGGGTATTTAGGGTTTCTTCAAGCGTACTTGAGAGATGATGAAAACAGAGTAAAAGCGAGAGTGATGAGAATTGAGACCCATCTGTCATGTAAAAACATTTCAATTGGGGGTTCTATTTCCGAGTTCTATATACTTTACTATATAATTATTAGATTTTTAATTTTCTTGAAAATCTATTTCAAAAGTTTTACAAAAATACTTTAAATTGTATTTGTCACAAAATTAAAAATTTATAATTAAATATTACTCCTTATGTTTTATAATAATGTATGTTTTAAAATTTGTACGCATATTAATAAAACATATGAAATTTGAATTACCAATGCATAAATTTTTGTAACTTACTATTTTCCATAACTTTTATCTAATAGAATTTTAAGAACTTTATAAAAGTTTACAATTTATCATTAACTATTACATTGAAAATGTAAAAAATAAAACATTTTGAAACAACATTTTTTACTAAAATATGAATCTTTTGGGAACAGAGTAAGTAATATTTAATATATATATATATATTTAAAGATTTACCGAAGCTAAAACCTTCCATTTGTGACCACACCCTAAGGGCATGTGCAATGGGGGTGCTTAGTGGGTTGCTTAACGGGTGGGCCCCACTAGCACCCCCTAAAACCACTTCTTATTTCTCTTAATTAAGCACCCTCTTTGGTTAGTTGCTTGCACTATTTGCGGGCTCCACTGACACGTGGCGGCCCGCAATTGGTTCTTTCTTTTTTTTTTTCTTTTTTTTTTTAAAAAAAAAATCAAAAAAAAAATCAAAAAAAAAAAAAAAAATTTAAGCACCCCAATTAGGGATCCTAGGTTGAAGGTGCTCTAATGCCAATTTTTCTAACAAAAGTCTTCTCTTTTTGTTTTTAAATACTAATTTTCTGAAAAGTTTAGTTCCCGACATCATCAAACCTGTCGTGCTCTCGTTGCGTTATAGTTGGTTCAAGCAACTAGAGAAAGAGAGTCCCAAGAAACTTATTTTACAGTTGTGTGTGTGTGTGCATAACAAATTGTTATAATATCAGCTACGTTCTGCTTTTTGTTACATCATTCTTGTTCTTTTCCTTTTTCCCACTTGTATATATTTTTGGTGTATACAGGATAGAATATTGTAATGCTTTCGGTTGAGAAGTCATTGTTTTATTACATCATGTTTTAGTAAGGGTCTTTGTCAAAAAAAAATGTTTTAGTGAGGGCTACTAATCAAAAATATAAGGGTTGACTACCTAAAATCTCATGTAAATATAACTATCTTATTTATTCTCTCCACAACTACCAAGTTCATGACAAATCCAATTAAACTTATGATTTATCTTTAGATCTCCCTCTTAAGTTTTTATTCTCCTCTCTCTAATTCAATTTCAAGATCGAGACTAAAGAGAAATTAACTATGTTATGTAATTAGTTTGAATTTGTCATGAGCTTAGTAGTTGAGGAGAGAATAGATAAGATAGTTATATTTACATGGGGTTTTAGGTAGTCAACCCAAAATCTAAAAATGCTTAGGGCATGTTTATTGTAGGTCTCTTAGCATGAGATTATTAGCTTTTCTAAGAGATAATTCTTAATTTTTAACTAAGAAAACCTAAGAACCGTTCTCTTAAATAAGAGACGTCTCTTAACGGAAAAGAAAAAAAATGTGAAATTATAAATTAAGAATCATGTTTAAGAGATCGTGGATAAACATGTCGTTATGGATTATAATATATAGTTAAGATGGATTATAATATATAGTTAAAGGGCATCGGATAATGGGGCAGTTCTTTTCAAACGCTCCAAAAGTTTCAAAGAGTTTACACAGACAAAACTGTATTTCGATTAACAATAAATAATTATTTATATTTATTTCACGTAGATGTTTTTCCTTGAAAGCATGATTCTTGTCGAGCAATATGAAAATTAAGATAAAATAAAAGAGAGAAAAGGAAATTGATGGGAAAATATGCATTAGTATAAAATCGTGGTGATGAGATATATTCATCATTCATCATGATGTTTGATGATGATCCATTGAAAACTTTTGCAGGCGCATATTGATTTGTGGAAATTAGTTACACTTTTAATCAGCATTATTATTATCAAAGGAGCACACTAATCTCATGCTCTAATCCATAGCTCTCATGTCTTATTGACTTGTATTTTTTTCTGTAGAAACAAATGAAAGACCATCACCAAAACTCACACACTCTTATATTTTCATAATTAATATTATGAAGAATGATTTATCACCAACGGTAATAAGATAAATAAATCGTTTACAAGAGCCATTGTTGTGTTATTCACCACTCCAACATTTTTCCACCCCTCCAAAAAAATGAAATAAAATAATATAACGGTCGATCCAAAAAATAATATGAATATGTAAATATCACAAAGAGCTCAAATCATCAGCAGAGTACGTGCGATGCATGCGACGAGCCCTACCTTTCCTCGACTCGTCATGATCCATATCACCACCACCGCATGTGAAACCGCATTCCACGCCGCAAATTTTACTAAAACACGAGAAAAGTCCATTACCTCCGTCCGTATGCCTACGGCTATGCTTCTTCACCGCTGGAGCTTTACGTCTCGAACTTCTTCCTCCAGTGGCGGCTGGGACGATACTCGAACCGTCGTACTCAGTGCTGCTTACTTGGCTTGATCCTATGTCATACAATGGTGGTAACTCCGTACGCCATCTCTCTAGTTTTGAACGTAATCCCTCGACGCTAGTTTCATCGATGCTCCACTCGCTGAGTATCGAGCTTTCCGTGTCGTTAGCGTGAGACCTTTCTTTTGCGATCTTCTCAGCGACTTCTGATGGTGATGGACCTAACTCCGACTCGGTTAAGATTCTTCTCCCACCAAAGTTCGATGTCCTCATCGGTGTTGTCATGTAGTTTGGTCTCATTGGAGTTGTTGATCTAAGCACGTTGGAACGCATTGGTGTTTGCATGGGAGTCATGTTGGAACGCATTGGTGTCTGCATGGGAGTCATGTTGGAACGCAGTGGTGTCTGCATGGGAGTCATGTTGGAACGCATCGGAGACATGGCGACAATGTTAGATCTCATCGGTGTTGACCTGACCCCGTTAGGTTGTATCGGTGTAGATGCGACGATGTTAGATCTCAACGGTGTTCCATGTCTTGACAAGTACGGTGAAGCTCGAGCCTTAACCGGTCTTTGTGTCTCGTTCATTGTCACTTTTCTAGGTGTTTTACGTGAAGACTGATGGTATGATACATCGTGACTCTCTCTTCTCGTGACCACCACTTTTGGTGATGGATCTATGAAGTCTGGTTCGTATATTTGCCTAGGTCCATTCTCTTTTATTATCTCCGTGGCATCAGTATCCGTGGTGGTTGGTTCAGTTTCAGATTCTTCGCTGCTTACTAATGCACTTGCTGGCTGTCTAGCTACCCGGCTACGTTCAGCTCTGCTTAGAAGATCAGAAACAACCATTGAACTCGTATCACTCTTTGTACGACGAAGCTCTGGTCTCGATACTACAGACTGAAACTGTCTTGAAGATGGAGATTGTGGATTCTTGGAGCTTCCTTTGTTACTATTCAAATGCAAATGTTGTAGATGACGATCTTCTTCACCAAGAAGATCTCTATATCCCACAGCAGAGGAGTCCATATGTGTATAAAGCGGCATGCTCCTCATGGAACCATCAAGCACTCCAACACCAATGTTGAGAATCCCCTGAGGACGACCCGAGGCACGACGAACCTGAAGCGCCACGAATCTCATTCCCGGTGGTGGCGTGCGATGGTACTCGTTGGTGCTGGTTCTGTACCCTGGACGGCGACTAGGTGGGATGAGGTTGCTGATGAGGACACGTACTGTCCCTACGTGAACGTCTCGGAACCAATGCAAAGCGTAGATTTCGATGACGACCGCGGAAGTGTCTGCGTAAAGAAACTCGTCGTTGACTCTGAACACGAACTTGTCGTTCCATGTTGGGTTTGTTCCGCCGTTGTAGTCAACGCGTGTGGTGAGTTTACGCTCGGGGTGGACCCATGCGACAGCGTAAGTCTTTGTCTTGCGGGAGACAGGAGCTATGTCTTGAGCTGAGATTATGTTCAGCTCTAGTAGCTGAAATGATGGGAATATCATCGACATTTGTGAAGAATTAGAGCTCTTTCTCTCAGCAATTCTTGATTCAAGATTTTGAGACGTTGAATGATGAAGATGAGAAAGATTATTTGGTCAATGGTGGCAGCTTCCTTAAGATTTGGGAGGAAGAAAGGTAATAAGAACCATTGTTTTTTGTTTTGTTTTGCCAACTTTATAATAAGACTAATGTTGGGTTTACGCTGATGAGAAAGACAACGAATCTATGAGAAGAAGTGTGGTGTTATTCAGCTAAGGTTTTGCTTATATTAGGAGACGATTCGTAAGAATTAAGTTGGCATTAATTAATGATCAACCTATTCATCAAAGCATACGGTTTCTTTTTTTGTGCTGTAAACAGTGTGAGAATTTCTAGAATTCTATTTTTAGAAAGATTGGAATGGATTTTAAGACCAAAACACATGGTCCAAAATGAAACTTTTGAACACGTTATTTTGTCTTTGTACTCATTGATTACTTACTTGTTTACTACAATGGGCTTTTTTTTTGTGGACTATTGGATCTTGAAAACTAGTCTAGTTATGGATTTGACTTACGGGGTCAAAAGCGAGTTCATGTGAGGAGCGAATCGTGCGGCCAAGATAAAGGGCTAAAGCAAACTCATGTGGATGTCCCCCTCCTTTGTTTTTCTAAACCATGAATAAGGACACAGTTTTCAAAATCTTAGCTCAAAACCCAAACTAATCAATAAGTAATTTACAAATGCTATTTGAAATAGGATTTTTTTAAAAATCCACAAAGTAAAAGCACTGTAATATACTCCATAAAAGGAAAAGTGAAGTAAACTTATTAGAACTAGTTGGCATTGATTGGAGTGATGATGGGTCAAATAAAAAGAAAGCAAACTTAATAGAGACATTTGTAAAGAATAAAATATTATAAGGGTACTTTGCGGAGGTTCCATGAAATCTAATCAAAAACTTATCCTCTCGCTTCCCTTGTATGCCTGTCTGAGAGTCACCTAAAGTATTGTCTTCGTTCAATCGTTGTCTCTGGGGTCCTCCGAATCAATGTCCACTAATCAAACTTGAGGAATAACACGATTCCTTCCAAAAACGACGACCCACCAAAAAAAAAAGATTGAATTTTGAAACCAAAGTTGAAGACTTTAAGCTAGAGAGAATTATCTGAAAAGATGCTAAAGAGCGAGCCATCTCTCTCAATCTACTGCGAATCCGTAGATGGGCTCAAACCCGAAGACCCGGTTACTGTAGTCGAGGAGAAGAAGTTAGATAGGACGGTTTCGATTGGTGATTCCGTTGACGCCGACTTCAGCTTTGCTAAGCACAACATCGATACCTTGTCCATCAAGGAAGAGGCTAGTCAAGGTGAGAGAGGAGGCGATGAACAAAGCTTTGAGATTGATAGACCACCAAGTCCTCCTATGCATTTAGCTGCAGGGCTTGGGATTGATAAGTTCGATCTGTATGTTAGTGAGATCAAATTCGATTTACCGAGTTTCGATGATGAGAGTTGTGGTGATTACTACAAAAGGATGCTCGAGGAGTATCCATTGCATCCTCTGCTTCTCAGAAACTATGCCAACTTCTTGGAGGTACTTTGATCCAACTCATGTCTTAATCTTGTGTCTTGTAATGACTCTGTTTTTGTCATTGTGGATTACAGTACAAAGGAGATCTTAGTGGAGCAGAAGAGTATTATCATAAGTGTACTGTGGTTGAGCCTAGTGATGGAGTTGCTTTAGCTAACTATGGTAGATTGGTGATGAAGCTTCACCAGGATGAAGCCAAAGCATCTAGCTACTTTGAACGCGCTGTTCAAGCATCTCCTGAGGATAGGTTCTGTTGGAACATTCATCTTTGTTACAAAACAATTGGTTGCTCTATGGTAATAATCAACCTGAGTGTATTTGTGTGTTTTTCTTCTTATTTTCAGCAATGTTCTTGGAGCATATGCTAGTTTCCTCTGGGAGATAAATGATGAGGATGACGATGAGGTTGATGACTCTTTCGGAGACAGAACTCTGCAAGGAAAAGAAGACTTTGAGGTCTGGTTTTCATTCTCCTGATCAATGAACCTAATTATCCTCCATTCATTCTTGTAGACATCTTAACTCAAAGTAGTGGGTTTTACATGTATATGGATTCGAGTTTTGTTCTTGTCCAGCCTGAGGCAGGGGAAAAACGCAGCTCAAGGTTGTCTGAAACAGAAGATGGAGAAACGCTATGCAGATATGCGAAAGCGTTTTGGAGTATTAATGGTGACCAGGAGAAGGCCTTGTTCTATTTCGAGAAGGCCGTTGAAGCCTCTCCCAATGACAGGTACAGTTACAAGTATGAAATCTCTCTTTACACAAACTCTTACTGAAAATTGCGACCACCATCTTCTTCTGTGTTTGGGCAGCATTATACTTGGAGACTACGCTCGGTTCTTATGGGAGATAGAAGAATGATGATCATCAATGAGAAGAAAACATCTCCAGCTGTTGAAAAGTCTATCTAAGGCTCATATTATCTCTCTTCACTCGTTCATGTTGTGGCTTGTATCCTCAAAAATGACAGAACCTGTGTTTTAAATTCCTTTTATATCTCTCGCATGTTCGGATGTTTTCACAGAATGAACCTAATCAATGTATTGTAATGTAAATGCTTCTTGATACGCTCGGACCCACTTTATAATATCACATGGTTTAAATGAAACAGACTATTCACTTTCCTTCTTAAGTGGTCAATTAAGATAGTCTAAGAAAAAATGTAAACTATATTTATGGTAATAACTGGTGGAGATGAAATAGTTAGTATAACAGATTGAGAATAAACAAAATCCTTTTTCTTCACATTTTTTTCTGGAAAGTATTTTTTGAACATTTTAATGGTCTTTGCATCAACCACAGAATCCTACCTCCCAAGAATCTGAAATAACTAGAACAAAATAACAATCTTCATAAAATTAAACGGTTTGGACTAGGGAATCTAGTAGCACCTCCAAAAGAAAAAAGAAAAAATAAACTTGTGCCTCTCTTTGAAGGGATTAGACTCTTTTTTGTTCTCTTCCTCCTCAAATCTTCAATAGTCTGCCAAAAAGATATCATTACTAATTATTCTTCATCACATGTGCATGTGTTTTGTATGCATGCATGTTTACAAATATTAGAATTATCAAAGGTACCGTCATGTTTCTTCTTCATCAAGTTTTTGGCAAAAAGCAAGCAAATGACAAGAAAGCCAACACCAGCAGCTCCTCCCACTATTATTGCCACCGTCTTCCCTGTTGCTCCTGCCCATTTATTTTTTTATTTATTATTTTGTTATCAACTATTATTATCTATATTCATGAACCCTAGTGGAGATCTTATCAAAGTACTTTTGAAGAAAATAATTAGTGGTAGACCATTTCTAGGGAATGATCTTTAATGGAACAGATTTAATAATTAATTTTTTCAAGACATGGGTAGAAAAAGTATTTAATGAAAGCCTGATAAATATAGAGTACACTATTAACTGAAGTGCATACATACCCATATGGGTTAGGAATCATATGAAGTAATTGAAATCTCCAAGGAATAACTTAACTGTTACCAATTAATGATAGAAAAAAAAAAGCAAACAATTTATCTTTCGTTGAAATAACAATTACTACTTTAATCCTCCTTAAACTGAAGCATTCGAATTAAAGTGAAGATCAACTTCAAGATTGATGTAAAAGTTAGTAACTTTAAGAGTTTAGTAAATCTATAGAGATAGAGAGGATAGAAAGGTCACCTGTAGAAGAAGAAGGATCTGAAGGGGAAGAACCAGAGCTGGACGAGGAGTCAGAAGAAGAAGAAGAAGATCTCCTAGGGACACCATTTGGGTAATAGCTATAAGCGATGAAGCACTTATGAAGATAAATCTGACCGGAGATTGCACTTCCACACTCGACCTGAGCTTTCTCCAGTGCGGTCTTAACGCAGCTACTGCAATCTGAATCTCCGACATCGCCTTCGCATTGTCCTAAAACGTACACAGACTCGTACGTAGTCGCATAGAATCCATGCCCTGAAACGACACCGTTTTGCATCACTCCAAACGCTGTGTCTCTCCTCTCCTCGAACCCTGTTCCTGCTATGTTGTTCTTCCCACATGTCTTGAACAGCATCTCCATCCCTGTCATAATTTAAACCGGAAAATTGATGTTAAAAACAAAACCAAACCGGAAATTAATGTTAAAGAGTAACTAAACCGGAAATTGATGTTAAAGAAAAAACTAAACCGGAAATTGATGTTAACCCTCAGACACAGCCAGGTGCGGCGGTTCACATAATTAACCGACCAATTGGTTAGAAAGAATAAACCGAGGAGCCTTAATATCCGGTTTGATTAGAGTTAGAAAGGGTTAACCTGAGATTTGAGAAAAGCCAGCGACTTCATAGAGAAGATAACAGCCGGAGAGCTGAACTCTTGAGGCGATGGTTTTGCCGCAGAGCTTGTCGGAGAGGACAGGAAGGCGACTAACACAGTTGTAACAGTCGTGGTTGGTTAAATCTCCTCTACACTGGAAGAGACCAGTGATTGTGGTTTGGCTTGTTCCAGTAGTGGTCTTGTAGAATCTTGTTTTAGTGGACTGAGTGACCAATGAGCCGAACATAGCAGAGAGAGCTTGTGAGTATAAACCTGATGGATCTGAGAACTGCTGTTTCGCGCATCCTTTGTAGATTAAGGTTGTGTACTCGGTTGTTGCAGATTCTATGACATTGAGATCTGAAAACAGTAGAGTCATCAAGAAGAAGATGTTACTGAGTAATGAGATTGAAAGACCCATTTTTTGTGTGGATTCTTTGGGTGGTTGTGTGGTTGGTCTCTTTATCTTTGGGGGGAAGAAAAGATTGGGAAGATCAAATCATTGGCTTTCTCATTGTAGGTATTGAAAGATGGAATCTTTGTGTTTCTTGGAGTGTTGGTTTTTATGGGTTTTTGAGTTTTTATGTAATTGGTTGCTTGGTGGCTCAGTAAAGCTTTTAGTTTTTGTTTCTGTCTTCTAGGTTTCTGGGTTCTTGTTTTTGGATTTGGGTGGCCACTCTTTCTCTCTCTAAC
The DNA here is from genome assembly GCA_905132885.1 of Moricandia moricandioides. NCBI lineage: Eukaryota > Viridiplantae > Streptophyta > Magnoliopsida > Brassicales > Brassicaceae > Moricandia > Moricandia moricandioides. The sequence goes on from CAJHQQ010000472.1 coordinate 134,404, forward strand.
ACATGTGACAAGAGATTAGGAGAAAAATAAAGAGTCCTTTTTTCCTTTAAATGCTTCCGAGTCATTCAGTTCTGAGACTCTAGAAGTTTGATTTTACTACTGCAGCAAAACAAATATTTCCTCTGGTTCATATGATATTAAATGTAGTTGTATTTTTTTTTTTACAAAATAAGTGTTGTTGTAGTATTTTAATGCAAAATTTATTAACTTTATTCTCTAGTTTATTTTTCTATTTGTTGAAATATGATTAAATGTAGGGCAAATTTCTCAAATAACTCATTTTTAAGTTTTTGTCACAAAAATAGAATTTGAAAGAAAAAATGACCAAAGTAGACCCTTTTTATTTTGGAAATTTTAATATTTTTAATTTTTTTAAATTTTTAAACTTCAACTCCAAAACTCCACCCCATAACTCTAAACCCTAAATTTAGATTAGTTAACCCAAGGGTATAAATATATATTTACATTCTTTAATAAAGTTTATTTTGGTTATTTTTCTCCTTGAGTGCTATTTTTGGAACAAAACTTTTTAAGGTCTATTTTGGTCTTTATCTCTTAAATGTATGAATAATGATGTTTTTATATTAAAAATATGTAAAATTAAATGTTTTTTAATAAACGACACTTAAAATAAAATAGATAGAGTAATAAATATTGATTAACAGTTTTTAATTGCTTAGCCACCTTTTAAGCTTTATCTAGTGGCCCTTTTGAATCTAATTCAAAGTTAAAAAGTCATTTGCAGTGGACTTACTCTGGTTGAGTGGTTGGTTATTTTGGGAATTGGGTATGGAAAGATACAAACTCTCTTGCACTTGATTGTTGATCTCTAAATATGTTAATGAAAAATTAACTAATAACGGAATTACAAAAGGGGCTATAACTGAAAAATGAGAGAGAGACAGTTTTTGAGGGACGCGAAAAGGAATCTGAGAGATTGGTGGGAGAATGGGAAGATTGTGAAGTGTGTTTTGACCAGAGTACAGTCAAAATCTCTGTACTGCCTCAGTGTTTTCTAATTCCTATGAACACCTTCACCTTTTTCTTTTGTCTTCATTTCATTGTCATAAGAAAAAGACTCGTAATCATGTGCTTGTCTGCAAGGATAATTGTAATATAGCGAGAGAGCTAACTTTCTCTCTGAAACATGAAAAACTTTTTATGAATTCTCTCAAAACAAAGAGACAAAGATGAAGTGTAGATCCTTACCCTTGATGATGTTATAGGATCTTTTTGATAAAGAGACAGAAGGAGCTAAGGTGTGAATCTGATTGTGAAAAGACCAAACAGGAATTTTAAAGATACAACATAAATAGAGGGAATTGGGAGGAATTTAGCTACTCTTGACGGTGAGACTTGGGAGGAATATCTATTCATGAATCTTGTGCAGAATCTTCAGTGCTGTCATTGCTAGGTAAACCGAATATCCTGAGATTACGGTCCATTGAACCGACTGCTACGTATTTGGCATCGGGACCAAACTTAACACATGTTGCTCTACCTGCAAGTTCATAGATTTTCAATGTCTGCATAAATGACTCCAAGAAAAAAAGGAAGAGAAGAACAGTGAGTTTAAAAGCTTAATCATAAGACATACCTGTACCGGATAGATCAGGAAGTGTCTTGACTGGATTCCATTCTGCTTTTACACTGGCCGTTTGGAATACTCTGAAACGTTGAAACGCACAAGTGTTAATTATTATTAGTACGACCCGCGAAGAAGCATATACGGCATTTCTATTCATCACAGTTCTTGAATTTTCACAACTCTCTTTGAATATTTAGTTATCGAAGTGAACCTTACCTAATATCTGACGCAGCAATGCCAAGATAAGATCCGCTATGGTCAAACTCCACTGCACAATAAATTTCATTCATGTCTTAGAATTGAATACCACAACCAACAAAATGGACTGGTGTGAGGTGCTCAGATAGTTGAGTACCTGAGTTTGCATTTGGAAATTCAAATGTTCGGAAGTTCTTTAGCTTGCGCAGGTCCCACAATCTAACACCATCCAGCGCAGATGTCTGAAAATTTTCAAGAAGAAAGAAAAAAACAGGTCAGTAAAAGGGGACGCCGGTGGTATTCTTCTTTCTGTTTTAGTTGGGTCAAAGTACCAACCGCGAGGAAATAACCATTTTCAGAAAATGATACAGATGTGATTTCTCCAGTGTGTCCACCGAACTTCGCCACGTTTGCCTATTCGCCAATAGATATAAATGAAATTAACGTGGGAACAAATGGAGGATACTAAGAACGTTTGAGGATCTCAAGAGTTGATGGACAAGGAAGATCAAGGGGTTTTACCTGACTCTTTACATCCCAAATTTTGACAATAGATTGAGCGGTACCAGTTCCAAGAATGAGACCATCAGGATGGAAAGCGGCAGCCGTGTAATCCACCTTTTCGGAATCATCTGTTACCTGAATAATTATAATAAAGCATGATAAAGACACATCTAAGAATAGGTTTTTTTTTTCTTACGTCTTCTTTTAGATCACCATTGTACAACTAATGTTTCTCAGGTTTTCTATAAACATTGTACCAAGAGAAAATTGGAGCTGGAATAATAGGTATCAGTGGCTTGTGGATAAGAGGTTTGCGAACCTGGGCAAGGCATAAACCAGAGGACATATCATAGAAGCACCACGTACTGTCAAGCGATGCGGACACAAAGTATTTGTTCGTTGCATGGACAGTGACAGCTCGCACCTGAAAAGCACATCATTGTTTTACATTATAACACAACAAATACAGTACTACAGGTAAAATTGTATGTGACTGTAGTCTATGTTCTTCAATTTAGTCCTTACCTCTGCAGTGTGATCTTTCAATGTGTGTCTACAAGCATAGTTCCCATCCTCTGAACTCCCCCAGATACGGACTGTCTGCAGTGTGTCAAGAAACCAAAATCAGACGACCAGTGATGCATATCATTATGATCAAATCGAACATAGAGAGACGGCAATGTGAAACAAAATCTATGAACGTAATGCATCAAGCTAGGTATTTAAACAGAGATACCATCACGAGATATAAGATAAGTCAACTTTTTATAAGGACGTGTATCACCAGGATCACTCTAGGTAGTCTAATCAGTTTTTCAAAGATGATATGATGACTTTTACAAGAACTAGATTTCCCAGAAAGCTGTGTGAACAGAAACTAAAAACATTTCTATACTACTTGTTAAGATCATGCAATACTCAACAAAGGACGATAAATTCCTACAGAGATGTTGTACAAGCACTACAAACAGGAAAAAAACCCCATCGAATTTCAGGCCTGTACATAACAATTTGGGCATACCTTGTCTGATGAAGCAGTCAAAACAAGATCGATGTCACCTACAAACTTAATACTAGTAACCTGCAAAGCGAACAATGCATGTAAAGCACAAAACTAAAGTGGAAAGTTAGATGAAAAAATTAGAAAATACGGCAAAATACATACTTTCTTTGAATGACCAGTCAACGTTGACAAGATTTGTCCTGACGGACGATCAAAGAGAACGGCAGTTGTATCCATTCCTCCAGTCGCAATGACATCCTGAGTACCAATTCAACGCAGTGACTTCCCACAACAGATAACAACATCAAGTGATGAGTGAAAAATGAGAAAGTTACGGGTGTCAAACCTTAGAATGTAGGATGTCCATTGAAAATATACCAGGTTTGCTGGTCTTGTGAAGTGGGTGGCTTGAGAGTTGAGTGAACTTCTCCAGAGCATCAATTGAAGTCAAAGTTGGAGGGATCTAGCGAGCCAAGAAGGAAAAAGTATCAAGACAAAATGGCCACGCGCAGAATCTAATAAACACACAAACTACAAACTCCAGATCCGTTAAACGGTATGAACAACAAAATACAGAGTTCGCATATAATTCTCTCATGAGTTCTACTTTTCGACCAAGATACTAATAGATCTGAAGCTATATGTATTACCTGTCTCTTTTTACGCTGCTGGGAAAGAGCAGCATTACAATCCGTCAGTTCTGTAATAACTTCACCCGAAATTCCAAGACGCATTTTCTTTGCATCGGGACCTTGTTCACCACCATCAGCAGCTATTTGCAACAATAAACATAGCAATTTGTTACAAGAAAATTGACTACATAGCCAACTTATTTTGATAAGAAAATGCACAGACATGTAATGTGTAGGCATACCTCGTTTACCATTACTAAGAGTAGCATTCTCTGTGGCAACTTCGGGGGCTGCAGGTAACTGCCTTTCAGCCTCTGCAAGCAATTGTCGTGCCTCGTCTCTTTCTTTTTTAAGCCTAGCAATCACACGACAAGCAGCATCATGCTGCAAACAGAAGGAAAGGCGTACCCCAATAAAATTCATCAAACACCTTTATCAATACTAATTAATGGAAACATCCAGAAAATAAAACTGTAGTACATAAGCAATATTCATAAAAATCATCTTAGGTGGTGTCACAGGTAGTCAAGCAGTTGATGATAATTACCTGATACAAAGCATGACTTAGCTCTTGCCTTGCAGTATGCAGTTGTTGTTCAAGTGAAAAATTTGATAGCATCAAACTATCCCATTCCTGAAAGCACAAAATATATATGAACTTGTGCATTTAGTTTGCAGAATTCAGCATAATAGTGCACAATCATGTTTAATAGCAGTAACAAATGAACGAATGAGTCAATCACCAGCTGAAGTAAAGAGTAGAGTGCAAATCTGCTATGTCAAATAACCTAAAGAGACACGTTGACCTAACCCTGTATAATTAATCAAGTGCTTAGATCCATGTAATAGAAGTCTACAAAATTCTTAATAGACAGAGAGGAAATGTTACAGATTGAACAAAAAGGAAAGCAAGCATAAAGCCACGAGAAGAAGGTATGGTAAAAGAAAATAGCAAACAATATAAAAAGCTTACAGTCTGGAACGTTCCGAGCAATCCAGGGATGCTAGCTGTGTGTAGTGGTTTTGGTTTTACTATCTGAAAAATGTTCCCAGAGAGCGAATCAGGCTATAAAAACTTTCTACAAACACTGCTCTGTGAGAAATAATCCAAACAGCTGTGTTACCTTTCCAGTTTTGATGGCAACAATGTCATCAATGGTATGCGGTTCACCAGTAACCGGGCATTTCCCAAAATCCTACAAGGTATCAGTATCACAATTCACAAGCACTTAACAAACTATAACCAGACAAAATCGTTAACCTACACACAACCAGTTTTTATCTTGAAACCCGGATACAAAGTTTCAACATTTGACCTTTATAAGCTGATAAGGACCTTACTAGTTACCACAATCTCACCAACCAAAATTTTTGAAAAAAACGCAGATCATAGAGAGAATAAAAGCGAATAAACAGCTGAGAAACCCTAGATAAGAGTCTAATCACGAAGAAAAACGAAGAGCTTACCGATATATGCCTCTCGATTAGGCGCTTCTCGTAGAGCAAACCAGACTTCTTCGAAACCACAGGCTCCACCGGAACTTCGCCGGAAACTGTACGAGAAACAAACCACAGTGTAACCAACGGATACCACACAAAATAAAACCCTAAATCGGCAAATAGAGAAGAATGAGAGAAGCGAAAAGAAGTCTTACTTGCACAGTTCATCTTAGTATGAAACGAAGAAGAGGACGAAGCAACAGAAGACCGATTGGAATTGGAATAAGAAGACGCAGCTGGTGAGCTAGGGTTTATCAATCTACTCAGGTCCGGCGCTAACTACACAAAATCGCGGAAGCTGAGAGGAGGAAGCAAGGCGAATCGATAAAAGAGGCAAACAATGTTACGTTCGAGATTTCTTACTAAACACATTTGGGCTTTTTTTATTGCACGATTTGAGCGAATATGGGCTTTTTATCAAGCCCATTAATAAACGGGGGCGGTTCCCATTCTTATAGAAAGAAGAGAATTGATAATACGCAAACAAAAATTTATAAATCGAAATGAGGATTCTCATCACACATAATAGTATAGATTATAGTTAAAAAAATAGTATAGAATAAATACGAATTGATAAGGAATTTTTTTTTCTTGACTAAATCAATATAGTTCCTTTGATAGTTAAAAGGAAATTGTTTTTTTTTTTAGTATAAAATGAAGCTTTTAGAGAAGAACAAAGGGCTGCTATGCTTATTTATTGTCTTCCCAGCTATAGGTTTTAGATTCTGATTACGAAACATACAGAATCTTATCATTATTAGTCCCGTTGTAATAGCATACAGCATGCTAATTGTTAATCAATCTATGTTATTAAAATTAATGTATGTTACCAAATATTATTAAATCAATCACTGATCATTGTATAGTGTTAATAAATTACTGATAGTTTGAAAAATATTTAATTAATATATAAAAGGACATGGGTAATCTATTTAAAATTAGTTAATTTTAAATTGAAAACACATTTAACTTAAAATTGTATTAGAATCACTCAACGTTGGATAATTCTGTGTATGTTGTTTTTATAATTGCCAATTCATAAACATGCGTGAGAAAATTAATAAACGAGTCTTGTAAATCGTAACTGAATAAATAATTAACTAATATAAGAAAAAGTATAACCAATTCACTTATCATAAATTAATTTTATGTTGGAGGTCGATGATGATCTCGGATTTAACATATATCATCTTCCTTGTAGGATCGTTAAAAATTAAGCACCATGTGTCTACCTTTCTTTGATGTAGTGTTCAGTTAATATAGGAATCATGAAGTTCTTATTTAGTTATTTTGAAAGAATGGTTAAAGTATCATGCATGTTTTTAAAATTGTATCATATAGTTTTGATGGAATAGTTTAAATGACATAGATATGCCGGTACCTTACGTTACCTCGATCAATATTCTTTTCTGAAGGACCTGGATCAGTATTCAGATCTAAAAACTTATCTTTCATATGTCATCAACAGTTCATCTTTGGTTATGGTTGTGAGATAAACAACAATAAAAGAAAATGACAACTCGAAGCATGCATGGTATGCTAAAATATCATTATCGTATCTCTTAATCTGTAATCCATAGGGAACCATTTTGATATAAAAATTTCAGTTTCGAATTTAGTCAAGCATCACGTAACTGTTTTGATGGTAGAGAATATATTTATTTTGTACGTTCCAAATTATTTAATTTCTCTATATTTCACTGACCCAGTCTTTTTATCTTTCTACTTCTCATCACTTATCAGCATGAAAAACTCAGCCAAGTAAATAAATTAAAATATAAAAGAAAAATAAACATTACTAAATATAAAATAGAAATGCCAATTCTATAATTTCTATTTGCCATTCTATAAATAAAAAATCTTATTTTAGTAAAACTTCCAGTCTAAAAGGTCAAAATAATCGGAAACAAAAGAATTAGGTCAAACTCTATAACAGGTCAACCAAGTCACCACTTAGGTGGGACCATATTTCCACGTCAACTCAAAATATATAAGTTTTCACCAATAATAACACGCCACGTCACGTTAATAAGAAACTCTAGGACCAGCGCGTTTCACGTTTAATTCCCACGTGGCATTTCTCAAGGCCTTGTTACATTTACTCTCACCAGCTTTACATAAATCATGCAGATACGTACACATATACACACATTTAACAAAAAAAAAAATATAAATAAATTGGTTACGTAACTTCCATAACCTCTAATTAGTTTTTTTTTTCTCCAGAAAGCTATAAGAAGTTTTCTTCTCATGTATCAAACATAATTGTTTTTTTTTTCTTTTTTTGTTTTGTTTAATTGATTATTATCCATTTTTGCTCAGTATTTTTTAATTGTGTAGATTTTCTTGTTCAGACATCACTCCTCCCACATTCCACATTCTTGGGTAATCTTGGTATCACGTTGGAGTCCATAAAGAAACACATAACCATGTCGCAGGACGTGATTTCGTCTCATGAGCAGCTCTCCATGGTAATTCTTTGCTTTTTCTTCTTCTTCATTTACTATCATCGTTTCTTTTCTTGTGCTTTCATCCAAAACCTAATATATAAATTCTGAATGTGTTGATTAATTAGGTATAAAAAGTTATAAGTATATCTTACTTTTCTTGAACGGCAAGAACATTTTATTCTAAAAACATTGTATGATATAGAGAATTAATTCTGTTTTATATCATTGATGAATTAATTAAAAAAAGTTAATGGATGTATAAAAAAGGTTATTGTTTGTATTTATGCCTTAGTATCAAATGTTGGTTCTTACCAGGCAATGTTTTTAATTTCTGGACGCAAGAGAAACACCAGAATCCAAAAACTTTCCTTTTATGGAAACTCTCCCTCCTTGTCGTTAATTTGTATTTTATCTAAATTCCTCTTGATAAACACCAAAAAAATGTTCACTTCTCTCTAACCGACTCTCTTTAAGCTAAAACTTTTTTTTTTTGGGTGTGCGACAAGTTAAACCCTAGAAAATACGACTAAGTATCTTTTCATGCAACCCTTCAACGTATGTCTCAAGAACATTACATGTAACTATTTTACCAATGTTTTTGAGCTACTTCCATCTCATGATCTTGTTGTTTTGTTTTATAGGATGAGATCACAAGCCCTCTCACCGCACAAATCTTCGACTTTTGCGATCCACAGTTATTTCAAGAGACCTTTAATCAATCTTCTGAAGTGACCTCTGCTTCAAACTGTTGTGGCTATGTCGAAAACACCAACAACAATAACTTTCCAGACATATCCAAAAGCAGCTCGAATCAAGACAACAATAACGACAACAACAATAAGGACAAGGGGGACTTATCGATCATATTCGATTCACAAGACGATTTTGATAATGATATCACAGCTTCCATCGATTTCTCTTCATCTATTCAGTTCCCAGTCTCCGATCAACTCCAAGATCAGTTTGATTTCACCGGAGTTCAACTTCATCAGCCACAGAACATCCTCTACTCTCCATCTTCTTGTGATCCCCTGCCTCCTCCTTTATCGGTTTTCGAAGATGATTGTCTTTCTTCTGTCCCAAGTAACAATCTTGGCTCCCTAAACCCTAGTTCCCCTTTCTTGGCTAATTCCGGTTTACCAGCTTATATGGCTGTAACCCACAATATGATGAACACCGGTTTAGCCATTGAGAGATCTGGTTTTTACTCAGGGAGTGTCCATTTTGGTTCTGATTTTAAACCTTCACATGATCAATTAATGGAGATCCAGGCTGATAACGGTGGAGTGTTCTGCCAAGATTCGATTAAACCCATCTTCAAACCAGGAGATCATCATCTCCAGGTACAAGAAATGAAACCGGTTTGGTAATCCGGTTAAATATATGCACCTGGTACTTACTGGTTTGTTAATTTTTTTGTTCGAAATAGGCAATTGAAAGTGGAGAAAACCAGAACCACCTTCCCAAACCGGTTCTTTCGCAGTTAGGAACAGAGATAACCGGTTTAGATGACGCAAGTTTCAACAAAGTCAGCAAACTCACAGCTGAGGAGAGGAAAGAAAAGATTCATAGGTACATGAAGAAGAGAAATGAGAGGAATTTCAGCAAGAAAATTAAGGTTTCTATGCTTAACCATTAAAACCATATTAAACCATCGGTTATCAACATACCGTTTGTTAAAAATTTGTTTAAACAGTATGCATGTAGGAAGACACTGGCAGATAGTCGTCCAAGAGTTAGAGGAAGGTTTGCCAAGAACGATGAATTTTCTGAACCACATAGACAAGTTTCTTCAAGCCATCACGAAGAAGACGATGATGATGTAAGATTCATCCCGGTTCAACTATAGTTAAAACCTTATGAATATTTGGTGGTTTGATATGGTAAATGTTTTAAACTGGATTCCATTTGCAGGTGGGGGTAAAGGAAGAAGAACAACTGGTTGATTCTTCAGACATATTTTCACACATAAGTGGTGTCAACTCTTTCAAGTTCAACTATCCAATCCAGTCTTGGATTTGAGTTGATTACATATAGTCTTATAATCACAAAATAGTATTTTTATAGAGGTATATTTGTATATTTATTAGTGCATTTTTTTTGGCTATGACTCATATTTTGTCGGAATATTTAGAACATATAGATGAATAATGGGTTTAGGTAGGCCATGATAAATAAAACTATAGTGAGGGGAGAGTGTTTGTTTATGTTACATAGAACATTACAAAGTTTTGTAGATATAAACTTTATATATAGCATGAGATGATATTATAATGTCTGTTGTATTAGATGGGGGTTGTATAATAATAGCCATTTGAATATCATTTGTAATTCTTTACCTCTTTTATCATTTCTCATAACTAGCACCAATTCTGTTGATTAAATTATTTTCTAAATATAATGTATAATACTAGGAAACAATCTGAAACATGTTTTAAATATGATATATTGTCCTAAGCTTTTTTTGGGTATGAATGCATGGTATGAATCAACTCTTTCAAATTAGCCAAGAAATGGCCTCAGTGTGTATAGTATTACGCTTTCTAGATAAATTATTGAACTATGTCACAATAACGCGAGGGAAATAAATTAGTGAACTAAAATTTCAGAAAGGTTGTTTTATTATAGCGAGCTTGACAATTTAGATGATGCACAACGAGTAGCTCTTAAGTTTCCCACGTAACAGTCTAAGAAAACTTTCTCCCCTGCATTTTTAATATTACGACGATTTATACTTTCTACCTTTTTGTAATAGCATGTTAAACGTTGCCATGTATATAATTTCCTTCTTAAAACGTTGACCATATCTTCATATGATGCAAAACAGTGTACATAAAGATAAAATAATTATAAGTTAAGTGATAGTGATATGTGTGTTGAGTTTGATCCACCGAACACATACACGCATCTCACCTCCCACTAGAAGCCAATTAACCAAAAGTTGAGAAAACAAGACTTAAGTGGAAACAATGAAAAATTCAAAAATCTAATCAAAATAGATAAAAGTGGATACAACACGCTATGTTTATACAAATACCCATTTTCATAGATTCTCATATTATTTGTTTGCTTCCAAGCTTTGCCCACTTTCTTCTTACTCAATGATTCTTTAAGAGGAGAGGTAACACTTCTTATGCCTTAAAGTTGGTGAGACATCCAACGAAAGAGAAGCAATCATCCATAAGGTGAATTTTCATCTTAGCTGAATATATATAAGTCTGTTGATCCAGTTTTAATTAAGAATATGAAGCATCGCAATAAAAAGGTTAATGTCTTTTCTTTGCCTCGATGTTATCAAGTTAAACTGTCTGCTCAAGTCTTAATTGTCATTTGATCTTGAAGATCAATCTTAGGTTTAGTGATTTGTTATTATTCTTATAGTTTTTTTGTTCGTTTCAGTTGAAGAGCTTAATCATATACATTCCTTATAGGTAAAATAGGTATATCAAGAACTTTAGCTTTTTACCAAACATGTTCTGTACCTTTATTTTACGATTTGTATATTGTTTTTGAAGTTTGTATCCAACGTTAGATGCATTTGATTTTGAGTATATAATCTAGCAAATGATTTAATACTAATTAGATAAGAGTATATTCTTACACTATAGACTACAGTTCTAAATGGTAACCCAAAAAACAGTGGAAATAGTAAAATTCTGTTCAGTATTTATAAAGAATATCCATAAATAATAAATGTTCATATAATTCTGTCATTTATTTAAGAGAAATATCGTACTGTAGTCCATTCTTTTTTTATCACAACATAACTTTCTAATAGAAAAATAAAAAAACAAAGTTTTATTAAAATGTATAGATATACACTTATACCATTTGGGTTAACTAATCTAGACTTAGAGTTATAGGTATGGGGTAGAATTTTGGAGTTAAAGTTTATTTTTAAAAATAAAGATAAATATTAAAATTTGCAAAATAAAAAAAGATTATTTCAATTGTTTTTTTTGTTTTTTTAAAGCTATTTTTGTAACAAAAATTTGAAAATTGCTATTTGACAGAATTGTCTTTTAAAAAAAATTTAAAGAATTAAAAAACAAAGGTGTTTCTTATTAAAATTGAGAAAAAACAGAAAATTTGAAGTATTCTTTTTAATTTTCTTTCTTTGTTTTTTTTTTCTATTGTTTTAGTGTTTAAACCTTTTGTATACTGTCAGAATATTGGTTATTTATGCATTTATCTCTTTCAGATTTTGTATTGATTAGGAACCCTCTGGTGTGAATATAGAAGTTGCTCCGGGGTTATATCAAGCAAAGCAAAGCAAGGTGAAAGATGGAAAGTAACACTCCTGATGCTAAAAAGAATGAAGATCAATTGATGATGAATGTGAAGAATGATGTGAGCCCTTCAAGCCTATACGACTCATCAAAGTCGAGAAACTTGTTACGAAAGAAAGATGGACGATGCAGTGGGAAGTGTTTACAGATGTTTAAAAACAGCACCAAAGTATCATGTAGTGACGCCTTCTCTACTTCTTCTCCAAGTCATTTCTTGAGAAAACTTGAAGCAAACTTTAATGCTGGTCAATCTCGGATTCAATCCGAAAAGGTAATGTCTTTACCTAGCAACACCTTCTCGTCTCCACCTATACACTCTTCTCAAGGAACCCTTCAGTTCACTACGAGAGCCAATGGAATGCCTCGTTTTGTTTTCAAACTGGACAATCAAAGAGATGTTTATGTAGCCACAATGGTGAGCATTGTTGAGTATATGATTCACCTGCAAAGAGAATCATCTTCATCATCATCGCTTCTAATTGGTAGAATAAAGGTATCGACTTTGTCCTCGTTTTCATTGTTGAATGAGAGAAAGTTTGTTCTGTTCAGCAACAATGGTGAGCACTTGGAGATCCCTTGTCAAAAGAGAAACAGAGGATTGTCTAAAAAGGTAGTTGATGTGATGAGGAAGAACAATGAGAAGTTGCAACAACCAAACTTTGATCACGAGCAGGTGAATCTACTGGAAGACAACCTTCCAACAAATCTTGAAACGTTAGCTATTGTCATGAAACAAGAGTTTCCTGAAGAGGAAACTGGAGGTTGGGGATTGAAGTTCTTGAAGAAATCTTCGTTGGTCAAAACTGAAAGTGGGAGTATGGATGTTTTGATTCCATTAGGGATACATGGAGGGCCTGAAGATGGGCCTTCGAGTTTGATAGAGAGGTGGAAATCTCAAGGAAACTGTGACTGTGGAGGATGGGACTTGGGTTGTTCCTTGACCCTTCTTAAAGGCCGCCAGCCACGCAAAGATAATCTCTTGGAGCTATTCACAGAGGTAATAACATTTCTTCTTATTCTATATATATAGATCAAACTAGAATCTGATGGAGTCTTTGTGTTTCAGGGATCAAAACATGAGACCACTGTACTAAGGATTGTGAAACTTCAAAGAGGACGGTACTTTGTTCAATTCCACACTTGCCTCTCTGTTTTGCAATCTTTCTCGATTGCTATAGCATTCTTACACAGCCAGAGCGAGGAGCTACGACCATTGAATCTATAATCATCATCATATGTAATCATAACTTTTAAGACACAAAAGTAAAAACCATTGATTGATGTCTAAATAACCAAAATATTTGAATGTTTGAACATATTGTCAGAAAATCAAAATAGCATCTACCAAAATTCTCAAATTTGTTTTGAAAGATAATCAAACGCACGCCAACAAAGACAAGACAAGTGATTAGACAATGGCATTGGCAGCACTAGCAATCCTTGGCCAGAGATCAGCACACTCTTTACCAATGGGACCAGTGATTGCAGAACCTTTCATTTCTCCCTTGGGGTTCACAATGACTCCAGCATTATCTGTTCAATGGACAAAAACACATCACATAATAAGTATTTGCTTACAAGGAAACAAAAACCAAGTTTAAAGTGATATATATAGGGCCCATATGGAGCAGAAGCAAGCGTTCAAGCAATAAAGCATCTGTAACGAAGGACGCAATTCAGTTTCCCAGACTTGTAACCGTATCAACACCCTCTAAACGTGTCGGTGGATACTTGACTTAAGCCTGAGACGATATCCATCTAATATGAAGATGATTACAACTAAATATGAACAATAATCATAAGATACAAATGTCGAGTTCAATTGGAGCAGATACAAGCGTTTAAGCATTAGAGCATCTGTAACGATAGAACACATTTAGGTTTACCAGATCTTGTTTTGTATTAATACACCCTCAAAACGAGTTGGTTAATACATGACACAAGTCTGGAACATGTATGAATCTTGAATCTAAAACACCATTAAACCTAATTATTCACAGACAACATGTTTAAACAAACTAACTAACGATAATGTGAGTACATGACTTAAGTCTGGTCATGTCACTAAACATTTTGATTAGTGTATTTAAAGAAAGTAAATTTTACCTTCGAAGTACATGAAAACACCATCCTTTCGGCGCCATGGCTTCCTCTGCCTAACGATGACAGCTGGAAGAACCTTCTTCCTGAGATCAGGCTTACCCTTCTTGACTGTAGCCATCACCATGTCTCCGACGCAAGCAGAAGGTAAACGGTTAAGACGACCCTTGATTCCTTTCACCGAAATGATGTAAAGGTTCTTAGCACCGGTGTTGTCAGCACAGTTCACCGTCGCTGCCACGGGAAGACCCAGTGACATCCTGAACTTGTTACCCGACGTACCTCCACGTCCTATTCAAAACCCACATTAATTGAAGCAATATGAATGATTGATAAAGAGCATACATTTAAGATCTAATACGAAGAAGAAGAGTACGAACCTCGTTTCGACATTTTGGACGGCTTGAGCTGAACTCTGTTGTAAGAATATTAAGGTTTGCGGCTTTTATGATATTTAACGACGGATGCATAGTGCTAGGGTTTTCTCATTGTTTAAAGCCCAACTTTAAAAAGTATTTAAGGCCCATTAAAGCCCATGAAGAGTTATTTTATTGAACCAAAAGCGCGCCTTTATATTTGTTGAGAACAGTGTCCCATATCGGAACAGTGGGACTAACTAGCAGCGAAAGCTATCACTATAACTAAAGCTCTCCTTGGACGAGATCAAATTACGCAGCCATGTGGTGAGCACAAAGCGAACTATTCTTTCGCCTTTTACTAAAGAATACCGTGTGCTCTCCACTCTTAAGTGGCATACGCCTATTTTTGGAGGGTTTCCACTCAACAGTGGAACCCAACAACCTATTAAACAAGTTTTGATTTGTGTGCATTATTATTTTTGTATATTCGAATATTGTTGAATGTCCTTGTATGATGAGGTTCTTGTCTAATAGATGCAGAATGGTAAAAAGGCTTATTGTATGTTTAGATAATAATGAAATGGAATATCAATTTGGTGAAGAAGACTGTGTGTTACAGTGTTGACTGCCACCGCAGAAAAATGAAGGATTGTGAACTGTATCTTCTTAAAGCTAGTGAGACTTATTTTGAGTGGCTCTATACTCTTGTTAACCTTTCAAGATCATTTACTTTTTCAATCTTTTACAAAATTAAAGAGGTTAGTGAAACTCATCTCTTCTGTCTGTTTGAGAATTGGCAGGGGAAACTGCTGTAGACAGCATTGATACTGAGTAACGACCATAATCTTGTTTTATATTTTACAGACACATCAACAAACATGAATGTGTGTTGAGAAAGAAGCATCTAACTAAATTTCATTTGATGTTTTATGCTGGATTCTGTTGTTAACTAAGGTTAGGTTGGATTTTGTGTTTGTTTTATTTAAGGTAACACACACGGAATCTAAAAAGAAAAAAGATTACTTGGAATAGGAGATTTGCTAATTGTAGTGAGTCCTCCTAACTTTTCTCACATCCTCTCTCTCTTTCCTTAGGACAGAGAAGCTGGCTGTCTTTTAGCTTCTTCCAAGTTGTCTCCTCCTCCTTATTAAAACGAAGAACTCCTCTCTCCTCACTTTCTCTGGTTTTGATAAAATCTGAATCCATCTTTTGATATTTTTTATCCTCTTCCTTCCTGCCTCTCCCTCCGCGATGGCTCGTCATTCCCGGAGGGAGTCCTTCTCCGACATAGCCGCCTCTATAGTTTGTCCTGACACTGATCTTCTCTGGCCATTTGGGAAGCTTGATGGCCTTGATAAAGATGAAATACGTGAGACTGCGTATGAGATTTTCTTCGCGGCTTGTCGGTCATCACCTGGATTCGGAGGAAGAACTGCTCTCACGTTCTACTCAAAGCACAGTGGTGGTGACAACGAAGGAGACGGGTTAGGAGGAGGAGGGTCGAGTAAGGGTTCAGGGTTCGGGTCTTTAGGGAGGAAAGAGGTGGTGACAACACCAACAAGCCGAGTGAAACGAGCATTAGGGTTAAAAATGTTAAAAAGATCTCCCTCTAGGCGAATGTCGACAGCTGCAGGAGCCGTGTCTGCTCCTTCCTCCCCTGGTAATGGAAGCATAGGAGGTGGCTCTTCGGGTCACATTAGCCCTGGTGCTGGTTTCTTGACGGTCCCTCCTTCTCGTCCTAGACGACCGTTAACCTCTGCAGAGATCATGAGGCAACAAATGAGAGTGACGGAACAGGGTGACACTCGGTTACGGAAAACCCTAACTAGGACGCTTGTTGGCCAAGTAAGTTCCTCTGTTTATCTTTAAAAGAAAGAAACTCTGTTTTTAAATTGACTGAAGAGATTGAATGTTACTATTCTCCAGACGGGTAAGCGAGCAGAGACGATAATCCTTCCGTTAGAGCTTCTCCGACACGTGAAGATGTCGGAGTTTAGTGACGTACATGAGTATCAGATATGGCAGAGACGACAACTTAAAGTCCTTGAGGCTGGTCTTCTCCTTCACCCATCTGTCCCTCTTGAGAAAACCAACAACTTTGCAATGCGTCTACGAGAAGTCATCCGTCAGAGCGAGACCAAACCCATCGACACTGGAAAAACCTCAGAGACAATGGCGACACTCTGTAACGTTGTGGTCTCCTTGTCCTGCCGCAACACCAACCCTTCGAGCGATGTTTGCCACTGGGCTGATGGATACCCTCTTAACATTCATCTCTACGTGGCGCTTTTGCAGTCCATTTTCGACGTTCGTGATGAGACGTTAGTTCTTGATGAGATCGATGAGCTCTTGGAACTGATGAAGAAGACATGGTCAATGCTTGGAATCACGGGAAACGTGCATAACTTGTGTTTTACTTGGGTTTTGTTCCATCAATACATTGTGACCTCTCAGATGGAACCTGACTTGCTTGGTGCCTCTCATGCCATGTTGGCTGAAGTGGCTAATGATGCTAAGAAGTCTGATCGTGAGGCTCTTTACGTGAAGCTTTTGACCTCGACATTGGCTTCTATGCAAGGATGGACCGAGAAAAGGTTGTTGAGCTATCATGACTATTTCCAACGAGGGAACGTTGGATTGATTGAGAATCTTCTGCCATTAGCATTATCTTCGTCTAGGATTGTTGGGGAGGACGTGACGATATCTCAAGGGAATGGTCAAGGGAAAGGTGATGTGAAGCTGGTGGATACATCAGGGGAGCGTGTTGATTACTACATAAGAGCTTCTATCAAAAACGCTTTCTCAAAGGTAACTTGGACTACAAGTCATTTGTGATTTTCTTTGAGTTCATATTCGGTTGTAAATGTTTCAGGTGATTGAGAGCACGAAGGCCAAAGTTGCAGAAACAGAGGAAGGAGAAGAAGCTGCGAAGATGTTACTTCAGCTAGCTAAGGAGACAGAGGATCTTGCTTTGCGTGAGCGAGAGTGTTTCAGCCCTATACTTAAAAGATGGTATTCAGTTGCAGCTGGTGTCGCCTCGGTTTCATTACACCAATGTTACGGTTCGATCTTGATGCAGTACTTAGCTGGACGATCAACTATCACTAAAGAGACTGTGGAAGTTCTGCAAACAGCAGGGAAGCTGGAGAAGGTTCTTGTGCAGATGGTGGCTGAAGATTCAGAGGAATGTGAAGATGGAGGCAAAGGTCTTGTTAGAGAGATGGTTCCTTATGAAGTCGAATCGATTATATTGCGTCTTTTAAAGCAGTGGATTGATGAGAAGTTGAAAACAGTTCAAGAATGCTTGAGTAGGGCAAAGGAAGCTGAAGTAGGTTTATCAAAACATTACTTGTGTCTCAAGTAAACATATTGATCATATGCTAAAATCTTTATTTGTCTTTTATATAGACATGGAACCCTAAGTCAAAATCAGAACCATATGCTCAATCTGCTGGAGAGTTAATGAAGCTAGCTAACGATGCGATTGCTGAGTTCTTTGAGGTCCCTATTGGTATTACAGAGGATCTGGTTCATGATCTCGCTGAAGGGCTAGAACAACTCTTCCAAGAATACACCACCTTCGTTGCATCTTGTGGTGAGTGAAACAACACTGTAAAAATTATGGTCTAAAAATTGTTTTAGACAGCATCTAAGTCATCGAAACAATTTTCTTAAAATCCTATTTATACGATTCAGTTAGGTTTAAACTATTGTAAATCGGTTTAAATCGATCTAAGCTATAAATGTGTAAGTTAAGTTACCACCTAAAGATTTATTAAACATTGGTAAAAGTGTAAATGTCGTTTTATTCAACTCTGTTTATGATTTGGTCAGGTTCGAAACAGAGTTACATCCCTACGCTTCCACCTCTCACAAGATGTAACAGAGACTCAAAGTTCGTGAAGCTTTTGAAGAAAGCAACGCCGTGCACTGCCTCCAATGAAGATCTCAACAACCTCAGTGGCGGCGCCTTAGGTATCTTCGATGGCCACCACCCACGTCCCTCCACGAGCCGCGGCACTCAACGTCTCTACATTCGTCTCAACACTTTACATTTCCTAAGCTCTCAACTTCACTCTCTCAACAAAGCCCTCTCACTAAACCCTAGCGTCCTCCCCGCTACACGTAAACGCTACCGCGAACGCACAAACTCATCCTCTTACTTCGACTTCACGCAAGCGGGAATCGAAACCGCGTTCCAGCATGTCTCTGAGGTTGCAGCTTACAGACTCATCTTCCTCGACTCATACTCTGTCTTCTACGAGAGACTCTACCACGGAGACGTCGCTAACGCGAGGATCAAACCGGCGTTACGGATCTTGAAACAGAACTTAACGTTAATGACTGCGATCCTGGCGGATAGAGCGCAAGCTTTAGCGATGAGAGAAGTCATGAAAGCTTCTTTCGAAGTGGTTTTAACGGTTCTGTTAGCAGGAGGACACTCACGAGTGTTCTACCGAGCAGATCACGAGCTAATAGAGGAAGATTTCGAGAGTTTAAAGAAGGTTTATTGCACATGTGGTGAAGGTTTGATCCCTGAAGAGGTGGTGGATAGAGAGGCGGAGACGGTGGAAGGGGTGATAGAGCTGATGAGTCAACCAACGGAGCAGCTCGTGGAAGATTTTAGCATCGTGACGTGTGAAGCAAGTGGGATGGGACTTGTCGGGACGGGACAAAGGCTTCCTATGCCGCCAACGACTGGAAGATGGAACAGGTCGGATCCGAACACGATCTTGAGAGTTCTTTGTCATAGAGATGATCGTGTTGCGAATCGGTTTTTGAAGAAATCGTTTCAATTGGGTAAACGGAGATGATGACTAATTAGAAGTTGATCCATTGTGTGTAATAAAGTTATATAGCTAATACAATATGAGAGATATTCATATCCACACTGTTATCAGTGTAATCAACCACGAGGATAACATGTAATATAACTTGTCAAACAAAGATTATAATTATCATCCAACTGTGAAATTTAGAGAGAGTCACTTCCTCTTGCCGTTCCCAATAGTGAGGAACTCGAGCGTAACGTCAGGAGGAATTCTCGATGGTGCGGCTAAAGAGGAGGACGAAGGCGCAAACTGGATCCTTTGAGTTGTCGAGGACCGACCCTTGCTAGGGACGAGTCTGCTGGTTCGATTCTCTGCAAAATCAGCTGAAGAAGTAGCTCGAACACTTGACCCAGCAACTGCTTTTCTAGAAGAACTCTGGTTCCTAGACGAAGTGATTGGTCTCTCCTGGTTTAGCTGATTCAACAAAAAAAAAACATAAAGGTCTTAAGATGTTCAGGTTACCAAACAGTAATTTTAAGGTGTTAATATGATTAGTAACCGTGTCTCTAGATGCAAGAACATTCTCTGAGGTTCTTGGTCTACTAGACCGATCAGCTTGAAGGCCGGTTCCTGAGCCATTTCTTCTGGTGTATGCCTCGAAAACACCTCTGTATCTATCACGAGTGTCTTTCCTAGCTGCATATTTATTCAGAGAACATTTAGTTACATCTCTAACGTTTCTTCAACAACTATTTTTATAACGTCTCGGGTATGGCATAACGATAATGAGGAGAAATCTGATGCTTACCTGAAGGCTTTTCGACTTTCTCTGGTGCTGGAATATTCAGAGCTGGTCTTAGGCTCGGCTATTGAGAACAGAGGAAAAGAGTGAGAATGTTGATACTAACGATTCTGATCACATAGCTTCATGATAGTGGACTTACTCTTGGCTTGGAACTGGAACTGGAACTGGAGCTGGACCCGAACTGCGGATACTTCAATATCGTCCAGTCAAATACATAGTCAAACTGATAACCTGCACAAACAGTTCTTTTTGTTCTTTGAGTATCTTTTTGCTAAAATTCTATAAATATATGTACAGCAGGATAAGTAAAGTTCGACAGTTTCTAAACCTTCTCGGATGAATAGGTCTCTGAAAAGCCTCTTTAAGTATGAATAATCTGGTTTGTCTTCAAACCGTAATGAACGGACATAGAGGAAATACGAAGTGAACTCAGGTGGAAAGTTTTTACAAAGGACCTGCCAAAGACGGTACACTTCAGAACTTTGTATTCAACTTATCAAATGTAAAGGGAAACAGCAATACCTCCACTGGTGTAAGTCTTTTCTTTTCACTGATCTTGTCATACTTTTCCTTTTTGGTTCCTGCACGAAGGCCTTGCCAAGGAAGGCTGAAAACAGATGTGAAGGATCAAGGACAACTATAAATAATCCAAGGAAGAATAGAAAAAAAATGCAGATTTATCAATTATCACCTTCCTCGAAGAAAATACATAAGCATATAGCCAAGAGATTCCAGATCATCCCTCCTGCTTTGCTCTGTGTACGAGATGTTATATTAGAATTTTAGTTAAGAAACTGATGCAGTGCTAAGTCTCTCTCTCTCAAGTTCATGCAAGTTGATTGTAAAAGAACAGAAGAAAGTCTCCTCGTGCAAAAATGAGAAAAGAAAGAAAGAAATAAACTAACCAATTCCAAGATGGGTGTTAACACTTGCATATCGAGCTGTTCCTGTAAGATTCTTGTTTTCTCTGAGAAGCAACACTTCAGATTAGCAAAGTGAATGACATCTAAGAAAGGACCTGGATTCTTACATCATGAGGAAACAGAGTATGTACCTGTAAGGAATATGTTTGTGTGTTTGAAGATCTCTATACTTTTTCGCTAGTCCATAGTCAATGATGTACACCTGCAAAGGAACAAACAAAGATGTTTTAAGAAAATTGCCTAAGCTGTGAAACAGTAGTCATTTGACAAAAACTCACTTGGTTTGCTTTGCGTCCAACACCCATCAAAAAGTTATCTGGCTTAATATCACGATGAAGAAAGCCTCGCACATGCATATACTCGACTCTATTTATCTAGCGAAGTAGCATAGAGTATAAGTACATGCAAACAGATATAATAGCAGAAGAAAAGGAATATTCACCATCTGATCAGCGAGCATTAGAACCGTCTTGAGAGAGAAAGATCGACTGCAATAGTTGAAAAACTCCTCCAGACTAGGACCAAGAAGGTCGATCACCATACAGTTGTATTCACCCTCCACTCCAAACCATTTAAGGTGAGGAATACCAGCTTCAATAACACAATTATATAAACATAAGAAAGAAGATTGTATGGCCTTTTTAATGATTTCAAAAACCAAGAGTGAAAAAAACATACATCCTCCTTGGAGAAACATATAAATCTTTGACTCGTAGTGAAGCTGAGGATGCCTACTTCGAAGAGGTTCCTGGCATATATAAACAACACAAAGATGAGATATATTACTAGAGTTTAAATGCAACAATGAGGGCTACACAACCCAGCTTCACTATTAACTTTGAAGCATTACAACTTACGAGCTTAACAGCAACTTCATCTCCAGATTGTACATTCACCCCTGAGCCAAAAGCAACATTCATAAGAAGAAAAGAAAGGTTAGAGAAAAGCAAAGACAAAACAAGTTAACAAAGGAAGAAGAATAAAAAAACCTAGAAAGATTTCACCAAAGGATCCACTTCCAAGCTTTCGACCAAGCTTGAACTTGCCACCAACCACACGATCCATTTTTTTTTTTTTTTACAAATCTCCAATCAAAAAAGGTAACCTTTTTGCCTTATTCTGTGTATCTAAACCCCAATTCAATTCAATTCAATGAAGAATAACTCGTGCTCTAAGTAAACCTATAATCTCCGATCGAATGGATGAATGAATCAAATAACCACCTAAAGTAATCTACTTTACAACCGAACTGAAAATAACCCTTTTAGAAAACCATCATCATCGAGCTGTTACCGACATCTTACGAAACCAAGCTTCAGACTTTTAGACTTCAGATCAGAAACAGTGTTAAGAAAGAAAAAAATGATCTTGCAGGAACACCAATGAAGATCAAGGGACAGAGATAAGAAGAAAACTGCTACGGATAGAGCTGGACTTTTCGGAAAATAATCTTAATCAGACATATCGGTAAGAGATTTGTATCCATCCACCCCCACACATGGTAATAGAAACATAAGTTTTCACCTAATTTCTTGTTTTTTTTTAATTGTCCCTTTTGGCATTATTATTAGTGTTGATTGATTCTCCATTAAATAATAGAAAATTAACAAAAGGTCCATCATTTATCATTTATCATTTATCATTTATCATTTATCATTTATCATTTATCATTTATCATTAGTGTTTGGAATTGGATGCCTTGTAGTAGAGTAGCTTCTATATTAAAGTGTTAAAACAGTAATAAGCGAATAATTTGTTTTTCTTTTTTCGTTTCTTTCTTGGTGGGTATTCAAAGTATTTTTCCAGTGTCATGCACTAAGATATTTTAGAATTCTTTTTTTTAAATGAATGTAAAATTTATTTAATCAAATCCTTTGTACATCAAGTGCAACTGTTTTTATGTGTAAATAAACCAATGAATAAACTCTAAATGGCTATAAACAAAAATTTCCCTCATGGCACCAACTATCTAGACCCAAACCAAATGATCAATCTATCTTCAAGGTACTTTTGCCCCAGGCCCTTCACAGGAAGTGGTTTGAGTCGGACTGGTTTATCCACAAACTCGATGATGCTGCTCGCTGCTTGTAGATGTTCACCATGTCTTCTAGCATTTCGCTCTCTCCACCATTGCTTGAAAGGTGTATCGAACGAGAAACTTCTTTGTAGGTGGCAGTCTTGAGTTCGAGTAGTTACAGCTGAAAAATAGATGGTGGCAGGTTTCATTTGTTTCATTGCAAAGCACACATGTTGTATTAATTGCAACATCCATAGCTGCATCCTGTCACAGGTTTGTAAGCGTTGACACAGAGCCACCCATAAAAGGAAGTTACATATAAGGATAATATATTGCTCATGTGGTACAAAATCGAAATAAAACTACATAAAAAACATATGGGAATAAAACAATTTCTTTCTTTTATTTCCTCTTCTTCATCTGCTTTTGATTTGATTACTCAGTGTCCCTGAGGCTTTCACTGGTGAGCCACAGTTTCTTCTGGACAATAAAAACGACATTGTTCTCACCATCTTCACTCTCTTGGTCAAGTTCTGAACCTGCAGTTACTTTCTCCGATGCCAAAACCTCCCAGTGCAATGCTTTCATATACTTCTTGATCGATTCAACAACGCTCTGCTTATCTCTGATGATGATGAACCCTGTAGGTCTAAGAATCCTATCCATCTCAATCAACAGATCCTCTGCACTGCATCCTTTGCTTCTAATATCTGAGAAAACAGTCCACGCGTGCAAGAGATCGTATGTTCTCGGGTATGTAGAGAAAGCCTCACACCTACACAAAAAGGAATGGTGAAAATGTGAACTATTATTGTTAAAAAAAAGTTTTACAAGTTTCAGGTGTTTTACCAGTTATGATTTGTTCCGATTAAACCTCGGTCGTAGATGAGTTTAAGAGTGTTGGGACCGTCGGGAGAGACAACGTTCATAACCCACACATCTTTGTCTTTAAGAGCAACTGCAAAAGAACCCATGTGTGCTTTCATGTCCATTATGTTCCTCACTGTGTTTGACTTGACTTTTGACGACATTAGATTCCAGTAACTGTCCACTTGCTCTTTCCAAAGTTCCTGCAACACAAAGACATACAAAAACAATATGCTTCAGTTTCTTGCTTCTATAAGAATCTATCAAGATTGTTTCTGGTTTGAGTACCGTGTCTTTCTCAAACATATGTGTTGAATAACCAAAGTCTGCTAGACGAGGAGGAGGAGAAGTCATTCTAGCTGGCCATGGAGCTAACCCACTTCCCTTGGTCTTATGGTCATCTGTAGTAACAACATTAAACCAACTAATGTCTCTAAATCACATACTTTGACTCGATAAAAAAACTCAAAACATAGTTAAAAACCGATAAAACACACAGATATATCTCTATTCTTCTTTTTAAAATGAGCAAAAAGAACCTAAAAGCAAATGCAGAGCATGCTTACGTTTGGAGTAAGGAGTGATGCAAGCTTCCATTGACACACCATAAACCGCATCAGGATCAGCATCCGAGCGACAAAGAGGAGGTTGTGTCCCAGGCTCTCTCTCCAAGTAACAGTCATTACTCAACGGTTTCTGCCAAACAACAGTTTGGTTTCTTTTAGCAGCGATTCTCCAACACATTCTTTCCACAAGAGCACTCATCTCTTTCCATATCCTCAAATCTTCCTCGTCTTGCGCGTAAGCTTCAGGAGAGGAGTAAGCGAAGTAACCTCCAGGTCTTAGCACACGGTCGAGCTCGAGAAGAAGGATGCCGTCTCTTTGAAGCCAGTCGATCCTACACCGAGAGCAATGAGCTAGCTCGAATGATCTGCTCGGGTAAGGAAGTCTCTTGGTGCCTAGAACACCGAGGTAAGCAGGGATGCCTCTCTCTAGTGCAAACTGGATTTGGTTCTGATGAACGTCGTTAGGAGCTAATGACATTGCGATTATATCAGAGGAGAGAAGGTAAGCTCCAAAGCTAGCTACTCCACATCCAACATCAAGAACTGTTCTTAACCTCCCTTCATCGTTTAATACATTGTTGGAGAAGTTAAGCATCTGCAAACCACAAGAAACCATTAGAAACACACAATGTTCAAAAATATAGCTAGGTGGCATCTAAAGTCTTCGTATAAGCCTAACGAATTATTTATTTACTTAGTATATATTTTATTGATATAACCATACAATAATTTTCATTAATTACAAAAATTAAATTAGACAAATTTATGGACTTCCACTAACATTGTTGTGATTTAACCGATTTATAACTGAATGGTTTAAATCAGATTTTAAGAAAATTGTTTTTGTTTCGATTGATCTAAGCGATTTTAAAACATTGGTCAAACAAATATTATTATTAATGAAAAGTTTTAAAGTAAGAAGCTTACATTAGCGATGGATGCAATGTATTTATCAGCTCCATAATGGAAATGAGTGCCACCACCTGGGAAGTTGATTTTATCGCCTTTGACAACCATCCAGTTCTGATCAGACTTCTCTTTAGCAAGGTGATTGTGAGGTATGTTTGCTTGCCACACTTCATCTCTGCTCTTAGGCCACTTAATAGGAACCTTGTAGCCAGATGGAGGAGGAATCAAGCAGTTAAACTTTCTTTCAGGAGGAGGACAATGACGTTCATAATGTTCCATTAGAGATAGATCCAGCTTCAACCTCATTTGGTAGATGAAGTTCCTATCTAAGCAAGGGATGATCTCTGAGTGCCGATCATCACACACCTTAAAGATAATACCAAACGTTAGCTAAAATTAACATAAACTTTGAGATTTGGATAAAGAAACTTTACAGGGAAGCTTTTGGCGACAACAAGACTGTCTTCTTCACTGGTCACAGATCCGTTCTGTTTGTTATCATCATCAGCATCATCATCTCCACCCAAATAAGAAGATCCGAGTTTTCTCAATGATCTTCCATACTCCAATGCTGATGCACCTTGGTTAGAGGAACCATAGTACATATACAAGAAACAGAGGAATAAAGCCACGGCGCAGAAAGAAGCAATAAGCCGCTTCTTTTGGCCACCATCAGATCTCCCTCTCATCATCCAAACACAATAAGCAAAAGGCTTTTCTCCCTCTCTCTATATGTGAGTTTCTCTGCATAAATACAAAACAGAACAAGCATTAGACTTTAAACAGTCAAAAGTCTGAGATACTTAAGCATAAAGTTTGGTGGATAGCCACTGACAACAAATTTTCAAAGCTATCAATAAATTAAGGAATAAAAACACAGACTTTGAAGATTCAGATCCGTGTTTATTGGGTCAGAAACCACACATTAGCATCTTAATAAGAACATAAAGTTAAAGTGGGATCCAAGCAACTATTTAATGTTGGTGGAAACATAATGGCCACCGACAAGTTATGTTCTTTCTCAATTCAAAAGATCTAAAATGAACTAGTAGATCTGGGAGTATAGAGTAGTAGTATCGTTTCCATTTTCTCTGGAAAGCTTTTAATGAAAGTTATCAACTTTACCAGGAAAGCTGAAACATTCATTGATTAGAAAAAATAACGGAAACACTCAACAGACAGAGAATGAAACCTCAATAGCTCAAAAAAAAGCGAAACACACACTTCAAAAATCAAATCCCGACAAGAAAACTCACAGAACAAGAAGGAGTCGTGCCAGAGAGATCCGAGAATGGGAGTGAGTGAAGTTATTATTTTTTTTCGCTTTAATTTAGAGAGAGTGACGATTTTTTGCTTACCTAATATCAATGGAACATCATAAAATATAAAAAGAAAGAAAAAAAACTTTGTTAGATTCAGATCTCACAGGGATGATGACTTTTTCACTGGCTAAAATGTTTTTTTTTTTTCTATTTTTGGTTTGGGGAGATAAAGTACAGTGCTCTTTCATCTCTGTCCTTATTGTCGACTTGCTGTAATTCTTTTTTTTTCTCGTAAAATAAATAAAATATATTTGGACATTTTAAGTGTTAATCAATCAATTGTGATCTCTGCAAATAGATTCGACATAATGCGTTTCTTAATTTCATCATTAATACTAAGTAACAACAACCCACTTGGTGTTTATATATATTTTTGTTTTAATGTTGTTTTTGGGTCCTTTTCTTGGCATGGAATTAATTGTTGTTTTTATTTATGTCAAAAATTGACTAGACCAATAAGAAGAAGAGAACACAGTTGCTTACTGGACAAGTCACTGTCCTATGTCACATTCACACGGTTCGGATTATCTGTAAAATCCTTGTAACGCGTTTATAAGTGTCGGTGATTACTGATTAGCTCTAGATCAATAAATTATTATCGCTAGTTACCATTGCCAAATCTGAATCTGGCTTTTGAGATCCAGATCCGACCATTAGCTCATTAAATGATCTCACATAACACTATCAATCATGTAAATCTGTACAGGACATTATTCAAACACATGGATCAAACAAACTTGAGATTTTTCTTTCTTTTTTTAACATTTTTCACTGTTTTGCCAAATGGTTCTTGCCACATTATATTACAGCATGGAGGGAAAAAAACGTTTGCTTAACGGTCACGAACTCATCAAGAGAGAAGAAACCATTTTTTTCTCTCAAAAGAAAGAAGGGTCTTTGTACCTTCTGAAAACGGCTTCAATATCAGCCATGACTTCTGGCGACAACGGCCCTTCCGTCATAAGATAAGCATCAATGTCTTCTTTGAGTTGCTCCATTGATGTAGCTCCGATGATTGTGCTCGTCACAAAAGGTCTGTCACGTACAAACCCGAGAGCTAGCTCCACTGGAGTTAAACCGTGCTTCTTCGCCACCTCAATGTACTTTATCGTAGCTTCCTAAGACCGGAAGAAGAATAAAACTGACGTCAAAAACTTTCACGACTTTGGTTTACAACTGTAACGATGTTTCAAGTACAAACCTTGGCTAAGGATCCCTTGTAACGTTCCATGAATCCAGGGAAAAGATTCAGCCTTGCGTTTTTTGTTGCTTCTGGGTCTGTAACCAAGTATTTCCCAGACAAGGAGCCACCTCCGAGAGGGGAATAAGCAAGCAAGCCAACATTGCAATTTTTTGGGTGGCATACTTCTACTAGATCAACTGTGATTATAAACCAAGTACATTAGAATCTCATAAGGTCACATAAAACCAAATGTCTTTCACTGCTTTCTAGAGAGACTACCTTCAAAACGGATCCGAGCTAGCAAGCTGTAACCATTCTGGATGCTCACAATCTTTGGTAATCCTTCATGTTTTGCTGTGTGAACAAACTCCATCACTCCAAATGAAGTTTCATTTGAGACACCAATGTAGCGAATCTGTTACAGAGTTTAAATGTTCAAGATTCTGTTAAGAGATTTACAATAGAGAAGGTGTGTTATACGTAGTGTTGTCAAAAAAGATCAAACCAACTTAATATATCTGACGGCTAAGGATTAGCACTACCTTTCCTTCGTTTATGAGATCATGGAAGGCTCTTAGCTGCTCGACAAATGGCACACTACTTCTCCATTTCGATGTATCATAGTAGTTATCACCAAAGAGTGGTACATACCGATCTGGCCTGGACTGAAAAAAACATCAGCATCATGATATTGCCACACTCAATGATGAATAAAGAAATAGTTCGCATATGAAAACGAAAAACTAATTTGCACATGCGATGTAGCATATGAGCATGAAACAAGCCAATGTTACCAGTGGATTTGAAGCAAATCAATGTAGTCAGTGCCAAGGCGTTTGAGACTTTTCTCAACACTTTCTTTGATATTAGCTGCATCTACACGCGTAACCTCCGCATTCCCCCGCAGGTATGCTGTTCTTTCTGAGTACCCACATAGTTTAGTTGCCAAAACAAGCTGTACACAAAGAAACATAAAGAAAACGATTATATAGCATTGTCAAAACAATGCCGGATAAAGTTTGCTAAATAGCATCGATTAGTTCCTTATCTATCAACAAAATCCACAAACAGAAGCAATTAGCCAACAACAATATGCATCCAAAGCATGACAGATGGGTGATACCTTGTCACGGCTCTGAGACTTCAACCAGCTACTGATATAAAGATCCGTTTTCCCTTGGGTCTCCTTTTTCATCGGAACTGGATACTGGGAAAAATAAATGAACTGGTAAATCACTCACTATAATAGATCAACAACGCGAGTAATCAGATGTGAACAAACATATCTTTTTCGAATGCTAAACAGTTGAAAAACACTGCTCAATCTCAAAATTCTTACCAAGATACTCATCAAGAAACATTAATCAAGTTGCACTATTTTAAAAGCCAGAGCTCACCAGCCATAAAGACAACCAAAAAACTTCCCTATATCTCAAATCATTATTCATTAGCGAGTGAGCAGATAAGCTAGGTCTTTAGCTCATATCGAAACACATATACGTAAAAGAAGAAAAGATTCAAACAGTTTCGTTCTTAAGAAGATAAAAACTCACAGCTTCAGCAGTGTCAATGCAGTTAATACCATGCTCAACTGCATAACTCAGCATCTCAAGAGATTCTTTCTCAGTATTCTGCTCCCCAAATGTCATCTGAAACGAATTCACACGAACAAGAAAGCATGATTACACAAATTAAGATAAACCAATGCATTAGATAGGATCAATACTAACACACAAAGGTCAATACTTTGTACTTTACTCTACACCAATTCTTAATCAGATAGCAATAGCGAAGGAGATGAATCATATTCTTACAGTGCCCATAGTAATTTCGCTGATATTGAGCTCGGAATCCCCTAACTTCCTGTACTCCATGGCTTTCTTCGCTGTCTTCTCAGTCGACGCTTTCGCCAAAACCGAAGTTCTGAATATTCTCCTCCCAGCATTCGGCGATGGAGTTACATGACGGCGCGTGAAGGCTGAATGAGCGAATCTCCGACTGTTGTTGCCGGTGATCGCCGGAGTGACCGTTGAGAAACTGACGTAAGATGACGCCATAGCTGAGAATGTCTTCGACTTGGACGTGGCTCTCTCTCTAGCCTTATCGCCATATCTACTGCTTATTCACGTTATGGGCTCAAATATATGGGCCTTACTTAGCCCATTGGAATTATTTATATTATTATCCACGGAATTATCTTTTTTTTTCTTAATTTTAAATATTTTATTTATTCCTTCGAGATGAGTGGCATGACACAGCCCCTCGATATCCCCAATAAATAAACCGTAGTGAGCTCCCAAAGGTTTACAAGCCCTCTCCGTAATCTCAAACACCGATCCGTTTTCCGGCGATAATCGACGATCTAGATCCGATGGCGAAGGAACCAGTTCGCGTTCTCGTTACCGGTGCTGCAGGTATCTTCGTATCTCAGATCTTTGATTTTGACTTCTTGCTTACTGTAGTCAGATCTCTTTGGTATGCTTTATAGATCGATGAATCAGACGTCGATTCTAGTTTCGTTGGGTGGTAGAATGAGATCTGATTGGATCCTCACTTTGCTAGGCTGAACCAGTTAAAACTGTAGAGCGCTGAGTCAACTTATTTATATTTTATTCTTTTATTCTATGTGATTTGATAGCATGTTGGATTGAACGTTGAAAAAATTGGATATCTGATTATATTTATCGAGTGAAGACGGTTTTGGTGAACTCTGATTTGGAAGCTATATTTTAATGATTGGATATAGTTTATAGTTTGTTAATGAAAATGGTTGTGATTTGGGCAGGACAAATTGGATACGCTCTTGTCCCTATGATTGCAAGGGGTATCATGCTTGGTGCCGACCAGCCCGTGATCCTTCACATGTTGGATATTCCTCCTGCTGCTGAAGCACTCAACGGTGTGAAGATGGAGTTGATCGATGCTGCTTTCCCTCTTCTCAAAGGTACTTACAGTTGATGTGAATATATGGAATCCGTGCCATATGTTGTTTTGCTCCAGTGAGAGAGATGATGAATATTTGATGTGTTTTGATCAGGTGTGGTTGCTACGACTGATGCCGTTGAGGGATGTACTGGAGTCAATGTTGCTGTTATGGTTGGTGGTTTCCCGAGGAAAGAAGGAATGGAGAGGAAGGATGTTATGACCAAGAATGTCTCTATTTACAAGTCTCAGGCTGCTGCCTTGGAGAAGCATGCCGCTCCAAACTGCAAGGTGAATACGATCTTTTTGCCCTTTAAGTCAATTTTTTTTTTCTAACAAGACGAAAGTAAAGCCACTTCATCGAGCTTTGGTTGTTCATTGGAGTGTAACAAATGATATTCTCAAATCGCAACTGGGTTCTAGTTTATGACTCTCTTTCTCAAGATATATTTTCTCTCGTTCTGTCTTTTATTTTTCAGGTTCTTGTTGTTGCAAACCCTGCAAACACCAACGCATTGATCCTGAAGGAATTTGCTCCATCCATCCCTGAAAAGAACATCTCTTGTTTGACAAGGCTTGACCACAACAGGGCCTTGGGTCAGATCTCTGAGAGGTTGAGCGTTCCCGTGTCTGATGTTAAGAACGTGATCATCTGGGGAAACCACTCATCCTCACAGTACCCAGATGTCAACCATGCTAAGGTGCAGACATCATCTGGAGAAAAGTCTGTCCGTGAGCTCGTGAAGAACGATGAATGGTTGAATGGAGAATTCATCACCACCGTTCAACAACGTGGAGCTGCAATCATCAAGGCGAGGAAGTTGTCAAGTGCACTTTCTGCTGCTAGCTCTGCTTGTGACCACATCCGTGACTGGGTCCTTGGAACTCCAGAGGTTCATAATAACACTCTTCCCATTAGTCGCAGTGCGGCTTTAATAAACTGTTGGTTGTTGTTGTTCTAATATGAAGTCTTTCTTTGGTTCAATTGCTCAGGGTACATTTGTTTCAATGGGAGTATATTCTGATGGCTCGTACGACGTTCCATCTGGACTTATCTACTCCTTCCCTGTCACTTGCCGCAATGGAGAGTGGAGTATTGTCCAAGGTAAGATAAGATTTCACAATTCAAATACTTAAAATTCTGAATTGCGTAATGTATTGATGTAAATGGAATTTGGTTGATTAGGGCTTCCAATCGATGAAATGTCAAGGAAGAAGATGGATTTGACAGCAGAGGAGCTGAAGGAAGAGAAGGACTTGGCCTACTCATGCCTCTCATAAACAACCAATACTCTTCTTCTGAAGCCATATTTCATATATCAGGTGTGAGATCATCATAGCTTTAAGGGCTGTGTCTGAATAAGATCTCCAAACACTGTTTTGTAACCTCTTTGTGGGTTTGTCTCCTTAATGAGCATTATTGTCCTTGGTCTGTTTCTAAACCAGGATATCGTTTACTCTGTTTCAATGTGTCTTGTATGGTTTTATCCATAATAAATAAAAGAAAATTGGTAACTTCATGTGCTCGATTAGTTTTGGTCTTCAGTAGCACAAAACTGTTACTGAGTTTGTGCAGTTATGAGGAATGGCGTTGAAGGAACGTCTGGTTTTGCAGCAAAAGGGCTGCCTTTATTTAGTAAGTCTGACACAATTCAATCTACCCGGTCTTTGCCCGTCTGCGTCTTCTACTGACCAGAGAGTACCTTCAGATGTTCGTTACAATGGGTCAAAGAGAGTGAAACCTGCGAAAGAAGAAGATGAAAAAGAGAGAGAGATGAAGAGATGTAGAGAAGAAAGGGACTTGTTTTCCAAAGCTGAGTCTTCTTCTTCTTCGATGGTTAGGAGTGTGTTCTTGGTTTCGCATACTTGCTCGTTGGTATCAGAAGAGAAGTACTTGGAAGATTCTTCTGATCAAATTACTACTAGAAGCTTTGGTAAAAGTGGTTAAAAAAGCTGTTTTTATAAAGCCTAACACGTTGTAGAAATGTGTGTGTGTGTCTCTTGACTCTTTTGTCACTTGTGCTGATGCATACTGTTACTGGTGTCCACGGAGATGTATGGGTGAAAATATAAAAGTTGTTTTGTTGTGTGTTTATAGGCCCATTAAGTGAATTTAATTATGTTATTATAGGCTCAGTAAGCCAACTGAGTTACAGCCTTATTTATAAGCCCAATAATTGAATTGAGTTAAAGCCTTTTTATAAGCCCATTATCAAAATTCAACGACGGTCTTATTAGTCATAAGCAAACTCGATTTCCCTCCGCCGGTGAATTGCAAAAGAACGGGAAGCGAAGAAGCAACTCCGGCGACTCATATGGCGTCGTCGAAGGGAGGAAATACAACCGCACATATGAGTACTCTTCACCAGCGTCTTTATCACGCTCTCAATCTCGGCTTCAGGTCTTCTCTTCGGTTGATTTGATGTTTTCCCTTCTTGAGCTTGTTTCCTGAGATATTTTGGGGTTATTGATTTGGTAGGAGGTCAAGTGATGAGAAGGAGAAGAAGTGGGAGTGTACTGATATCGAGATACAGAGGCATGTCGTCAAATCGATTTCAGCTTTTCTTGATTGCTTTTCTCGTGCAACAGCCAACCATCGTCTCATCAAGGTTATTATTACACGACTTTGATCTTTATTTCATAACGTTTGTCTGCTTAATTCGAACTTCTTTTTTTTTGTCTTTTGCTGCTTAGGATTCAGTTTCTGACATAGCCAGGGCCTTGGTGTTTATTCTAGGGTATAGAAACAGAGCTGTGGTGGGTTTAGCTGCCAATGTGGTCATTAAGTTGCTCCGTATTGTTCCTCCTTCTCTCTTGCAATCCTATTCTTTGGATCTTGTGGAATCTTTGTCACCTCTGTTATGTTGTAAGCAAGTGGAAGTTTCCCTTCCTTGTGCTGTTGCTTTGAACGCAATTCTTGTAAACGTTAGAGAGACGAAGGAGAAAGAAGTGTGGAGGATATTAGAAGAGGGGAAAACTGTGGTTTCCGTTTTTGTTAATCTTCAGAGTTTTTCTGAAGGGAATCTGTCAGTGGAATGGTTTCAGGAGATGGCTTCTCTTTTAAGTACTGTAATGTTGAAATGGCCTCAGTCAAGGTATTCTGTTTGGAACAATCCTGACTTGATGGGTTTATTGGAGAGTCTTAGTCAGAGGCCTGATATGGGTGTGAGATTTGCAGCTTTGAAGCTGTATTCTTCTGTAGGTATATATGGTTGTCTAACTAGTTATTACTATCTACTAGCTACAATTTTCCAATTAAATTCGCCTAATCTTGTCCCTTGGCATTTTCTATGTTTCAGCGCTTTGTGGCCATGGTGCCAGTGAGCTTCTAGATAATGGGAAGCCTATGTTAGATATGATGATTAGCTGCATGGACGAGTCAAGCCCTCAAAATGTTCGAATTGAAGGGTTTAAGCTAGCACAAAGGCTTGCGGTAATAATTTCTCGCCCTGTTGACTTCTCCGTTATCTTAGATGTAGATTTCTAATCCATGGACACTGATCAGACAGGTAACAGAGAATGCTTGAAGATGATCAACATATGTTCTGAGCCTCTAGTAAAGACTACAGTTTGGACCATAAGCTCGGGAAAGCTTGAAAATGATCGGATGTCATTGCTTGTAGAGGCTTGTAAACTAGCTTTAATAACTCGTTGGGAAGGAAAACATCATATTTATTTCTGGAAGTATCGGATCTCAGAAGCGCTTCTTAGTCTTGTGGTGGAGAATTTTTGTAGTGAATCCTTGGATGGTTATGCGTCTCTGGAAGAAGAAATTTCAGTTGCTGAGAAGATACTCAGTGCGAATTTTCTACCTACTCTGAGGTCATATGTTTGGGATATAATTGGATTCTTGGCAGCTCACTGTGAGGAAGAGTTCGATTCCATCTCGCCTGGAGATGAACTCAGCCTCAACTTTCTTGTCACATGTGCATGGTAAGAAACTGGCTGTTTGTTTTTCCTCAGTCGCTTCTTTTTGGATATATCCTTATCTATTCTGATTTCTTTCTTTTGGTTCTTCTAAAGCTTGACCTTTTCAAGGTCGGTTCAGAAAGGCTATCAAATATGTCAAAACGATATTATCAGCGCCTCCCAAAGTGATTCAGCATCAAGAGCTGTGCTAATGATGATATATTCTCCCTCCAAATACATATCTTCAAGGGCCAGAGTTACCCTCTCGTTTATCATAGGAGAAGATGGTGAGCAGAATTTGTATTCCCTTGTAAAATTCCTAAGTTATATTCCATCTTCTGGAGGTTATGTACTGCCAAATATACTGCAAACTACTGTCTGTTTGGTTGGCTTGGCATGCTATTCATCGATCCCTCAGTATGCGAATTTCATTTTAAGAAACCAGGGTTTGGAGATACTGTTGTCTTTCTCTAATTGGTATCAAAGGAATCGTGAGAATATTGGAGCATCGAGTTTTTCTCCTTATCCCCAGAGCATTGCTGAGAAGAGGATATGTTGCTGGGAATGTACGGAAGATTGGGACAACAAAGATGCTATTCTTCTCTATGCTCTCTTGGCTCTGGCCGAGTTAGTAAATCATTCTTACTCTGAACAGAATCATGCCGAAGAATTTTCAATCAAGAGAGAAAGTGTGAAAGATCGGTTATGCACCACACTTCAGGAGATCCGAGATGGTACTTATGGCTCTGGTCCAAGGTGGTATGCTGCATACATCCTAAGCTATCTTGGATACTATGGCTTCCAAGATAAGTTGGGGAAAAGACTCATGGGAGCTTATGAAGATGAGGAATGTAGTGATATGCGACTCCTTTTCGCGAGTGGGAATAGTGCGAGTGTAAACAAAGTTATTCTCGCTGTCAGGTGTCCAACACTACTGCCTCCCAAGGAGGGAGCTAACAGTGGCTCGATTACACCAACTGAGAAATCTCAGAGAACGGTTCAAGAAATTCGCATGTCTGCCAATTTGGATACTTTGGCGCTTGTCAAGTTACTGGAATTTGCTTACTCTGGGTATGTGGAAGTAGAAAGTACGACTCTGAAAAAGCTGAAAACATTGGCGAGACATTGTAAGTCAAAGGTTCTGCTGCAGATGCTCTGCAGAGGAAGACCCAAGTGGGGGTCTTCAATACCAAGAATTGATCTACCCCTTGCCCTCACTCCTAAGCTCATCCATTTCTCGTAAGTTTTATCATTCTCATCATTCTTT
The DNA here is from genome assembly GCA_905132885.1 of Moricandia moricandioides. Classification (NCBI taxonomy): domain Eukaryota; kingdom Viridiplantae; phylum Streptophyta; class Magnoliopsida; order Brassicales; family Brassicaceae; genus Moricandia; species Moricandia moricandioides. The sequence continues at coordinate 170,489 of CAJHQQ010000472.1, forward strand.
TTGAGGCTAACAATCAAGATAGATCACAGTTTTCTTGTAATTTCAGGGATGTTATATTAGTACCTAAAGAAACAAACATGGCTGGCTTCAACTGCCGGTTGTGTTCCTCAACATCTCCTCACGCCCACTCTCACCGGGTTATACTATCGTCAGGCTGTGAATACCTACGTGCCTTGTTTCGGTCCGGAATGCAGGAGAGGTATGTAACAGTTACTCTTAGTTAAGACGTCTAGTGTATATTGAGGAATAGAAGACTCAAAATCTAATAGTTGGATCTTAAAACTGTGCAGCCATTTGGATAGACTAAACGTCCCTGTGAGCTGGCTGGGGTTAACAAAGCTTGTAAGTTGGTTCTACTGTGATGAATTGTCAAAACCTCCATCGGGTTGCAGATGGAACAACATGGACACCGATGCAAAACTACAGGAGCTTCAAGCTTACGTGGAGATATACTCGCTGACCGAATGGTGGATAATGGAAGATCTCCAAAACGACTGTGCTAAAGTGATACTCTCTTGCTTGGAATCCGCTAGAGAGTTATCGATTAAAACAATCGAATTAGCTGCAAGTTTCTCGATGTGGAAACTGGTGGAAGCAGCTGCTGAGCATGCAGCTCCTATTTACCATCAGCTTCGTGATTCAGGTGAGCTCGATGAGCTAGATGATGAGTTGGTTAACTTGATCCGAACTGCTGCTGTTCAGTTTTCTCAACAGGGTGGTTAAATAACAAGCAAAACCTAAAAAGAGGTTTGACCGTTTGAGAACTGAGAAGTCTCGATCTTTAGTTCTGTCTGGATAGAAGAAAGTGTCCTCGCATCATCGACCAAGTATATAGGATACGGGATGGTTTTGTTAGTCAATTATTGGCACTAATCCCTTTTGGAGATCGTGTATGGTTTTCGATAGGGAGCATCTGTTGTGTGATTTTTTTTTCTTTTTCTCAAAGAGTCGATTTAGTAGAAGAGAGACCTAAGTTTTTGTAAGCTAAACAATGGTTATGTACAAAGTAAAATCTGTAAGCAATACAAATTTGAATGGAACTGAACTCAAAACGGTTTACACACCCAAAAGACCAAACTCTTTCAAAATTTAATTTTGTAGTTTTTAATTCATACAATAATGTATAAAATTAGAAGAAAATCTGACATTTTATTTCTTCTTCTTATCATGTACCATAAATTTTATTTTACAACAAGAAAATTACCACAAATTAGATTATTAATCCAAGCAGTCCATTTATTATCTCTTTTGTATTTTAAACTTTATTTTTATAAATTTATATTGTTTAATTTTATGCTTAATTATCTATATATAACTCTTTTGATTACATTATTAATATATTTCATTATTGATATTTAAAATAATTAATATTGTATCATTATCAATCCAGTTTAATATATTTAACATATGATATGTAGTAGTATATTTAATATATAATCTAATATATATTAGATATTAATTGAGAAGTGATTTCACAAATGTTATTTTTACAATCATTTCAAAAAGTGATATGATATATTACAAATAACGACATTGTTTATGGATAAATATGATATGATAATTTTATTTAATGTTCATTTCAATTTTTGGTAAAAATTTTAAAATATGAAAATAACTCGTACATTATAATTGAAATAAATCTATTCAAATTTAACATTTAAATAATAAAATAATAGCATTAAATTTTAAAATATTATTTAATTCTATTTTTTATAATCATACAATTTTATTACTTAATAATTATTTTAAAATTTTAATGTAACACTATTTATTTCTTTTTAGTGTCTACAAATTTTAGAACTTCTATTTAATTTTATTTTATGATAATTATAAAAAAAATCTACAAATTTTAAATTTTTGATACAAATTTATTTAATATATCTTAATCAAAAGCAATAATTGAATATCTATTTAAGATTATGATTTTAGATATACATATATATATATATATAAATCTTTTCTTAACTATAATTTAAAATTAATCAAAATTTTTATTTTATCTTAATTTTTATGCTTAACTAAATTAAAATTTATATTAAAACAATAGTATGAAAATAATTAAATTTAAAATATTAATTAAATTTTATTTTAAGGATATAATTAAAATAAAAATTTTATTTGATGCACATGGTGCGTAGAAACACATAGTATTAAAAAAATTAATTATAAACTTTCTAATTTGACATAAAATCTAACATAAGACTTTTAAATATAATAACATTTATTGATAAGAGATTTAATGGATATCTAGATAGTGAAATTTGAATGATCTTCTGCCACGCTTCTCATATTTTGCATGATCTTCTCCACGTTTCTCTTTTACTCCTCCATCTCCTTCTTCTGATTCTTACTGTATCTGCTACATAAGCAAGCCTTTGTGACAAATCTTGGAAAAAAAGTGAGAACAAATAGAAAAAATGGTGGCCAAAAACTCTATCGAATTTGAATGCAAGTTCTTAGATGAAACGAACGATAAAATCACCGAGTCTCCTCCCTATCATCGACTTTGCAGTGTCACGTGAATGCATTGTAGAGAAGATCAAAGACGCTGCAGAGAAGTGGGGAATTTTCCAAGTTATCAACCATGGTGTTCCCTTAAGCGTTCTTGAAGAGATCAAACATGGAGTTGTTGGAGAGACAGCTTCGGTTGTTACATGGCCCCTAGCCTCCAAACCCTGAAGAGCTTCCAGTGGCTTGTAGAGATGATATGATGGGATACTCGAAGCATGTGATGAGCTTAGGCAGTTTATGACGAATGACAAGTTCAAAAGTGTGGAGCATAGGGTGCTTGCTAACAAAGTTGGACCGAGGATCTCAGTGGCTTGCTTTTTCAGCTCGAGTGTGACTCCGAATGCCACAGTTTACGGACCAATCAAAGAGCCTTTGTCTGAAGAGAACCCACCAAAATACAGAGAGTTCACTGTACCTGAGTACTCAAAGGGATACATTGAGAAAGGTCTTGATGGAACATCGCATTTATTGAATTACAAGATATGAAAACACACTTAAAAAAAAAAAAGAGTTAAGAGTGTTTTGTTTTGCTGCAAGATTGTATGAGAGAACAAGAGTAATTGTTGTGTTTATCCATGTTTAGCTACTCTGTTCTTACAATATATCTATGGTAACAATCTATGCTTGGGTCTAAAGATTCATTTTTCTTTTTTACTTGTAATCTATCTCTGGACTCAGTAACTTCAACAATCTTTTATCAAGGCTGATGCAGCCATCATAGATTAATTTAAAATATTAATATTGATTAAAAATAAGCTTTACTTATATTCATGATAAATTATTTCCAAGTTTTTAGGGTTCTTTCATCTTTGATATACACTTCTTATTGGTTCAAAATGTTAGAATTCTAAACTCTTCGTTTATAGGTTCTTAACCGGGGCTTAACTTACCAATCTTGGTTTTTGAACGTTACATGGCTGACAAAAAAAAACACATTAATGGTTTAAGACTTTGTTTGTTGACAAACAAAAAAAGTTTGTTCATATATATATGTTCAAAATCGTATCCAAACCAAACCAAGTGATATTGTTATTAGTTTAAAACACTATATAGTCTAACCTCATTTAGATGAATCACATAAAGTTACAATTATATTAACACATAGCATGCACAATGTAAAACATAAAATGATGTTTCATATAATCATGGTAACTATTACATTCTCCAAACTAATTACAGAAGGACCCAGCCGCTTAGAACTTTAAAGTTGTAGAAATTAAAATGACCCGCTTAAAGAATCTTATTCGTTATAAAAATCGATTGACATTACAGTTTATTTGCCACTAATAATACTTTTTTTGATAATACAGCTTCTTACGATTGGGATTGATAATGGGAATGTATGTCACGTACCTTTCAGTATATATAACGATTGCATTCCCTTTATTTCCTCTTACTCTTACCCATGTTAATATTATTATTATTATTATTGTTGTAGTTCTCTCCATATTCAAGAAGCTCCTCCAAAACACTATCGTCCAAGTACTCAAACTCAAAGACTTGCCTCGACGAGGAAGAGTTTGCCGTAGTGGCTACGGAGTTGGAGGAAGACGAACCACTTCCCATGTTATACTCATGAGGGAAGTTAAGAATCGCGGCTTGACCTCTCATTGAATAGGCGGCTCGGTCATAGGCTCGAGCCGCGTCTTCCGCGGTGTCAAACGTCCCAAGCCACACACGCTCGCCGTGCTTTCTAGAATCTCTTATTTCCGCTGCATATTTACCCCAAGGCCGTCTCCTTACTCCCCGGAACTTCCCTTTCTCGGCTCCTCCTCCACCACCGCTCCGACCTCCTTGATCCATGTCTAAATAACTTTGTGTGTGAGAAGAGAAATATAGGCAACGTGAGTAGTAAGAAGAAGAAATGGAAATGTTGAAGGGACGGACACAAGTTTGAGCGTATGTTTTTTTTTTGTCTTTGTGTGTGTTTTATTTCAATCTGCATGAGTTAAATGAGATTTCATTTGTGGAATTTATAGGCATGGAAACAAAGTGGGTCCATTAACCTAATATTCGAGTTTCAAAGCCTCCACTTATCATCAAATCTTACGTTTATTCTTATTCCATTTTCTTTCAAAATCTATGTTCCTTATATAATAAAATTTTACTAGAGCTATTGATTTTATATGAATTCAATATATGTGGCATCTGCTAGCATCTTGTTATTTATTTGGATATACAGTGAATTTCCTTAGAGATATTTGTTTTATATGGAATTCAATATATTTTTCTATAGTACATCACCAGACTCAGATAGAAAATTCACTCTTTGTGTTTGTGATTAGGTATATAAGCAGACTCGTTTCAATGTTACTATGGACCCAATACAAATTCAGTTTTAGTATAATAAATAAAATAGTTTTGCAAAAACAATCTAAATTTTTGAAAAAAAAAATGAAAACTCTTAATCAAAAAATTGTAGAAAAAAATTGGATCATATGCAAATGCATTTTTTTGCACATGCCTAGAAACGGATCTGGGTATAATTGTGACGATTCATACCTGATAGAAAAAACAAATCTCTAAAACAAAAAATTCGAGAAAATCATGTATTGATGTCTTGGAATATTATTAACATCTTAAACACTCCCGCATTTTCTAATAATCCGCATGAAGTTAAACGAGGCATTGAAGTTTGGACTCAAGTTTTATTCTCCAAAAAGTTAGAGAAACTCTTTATTAATTTGAAAGCCCGTTAATATTGTACATTAAACAAATATCATATGGTATTTTTGGCAACAGTAATGGAATTTTTGTTACCAAAAGTATGGTGTGCAACTGATAAAGAGAGTCATAGTTGATGTGTGGGTCTACTTGGAATATGTCTGACTTCTGTAATGCCCACGTGGGTTGACTCTTAAAACTACCTCAAAAGTTTTCCAGTATCATAGTTTATACTCTTTTAACGTTAAGAGCATGATTAACCTTGAATCCCACTTGGACTTATTTTTTTTTCTGATTTAAAAAATAAATAAAAATGAATTAATTACAAACCGTTATGTAGCAGTGGGATCCGCAAACAGTGTAAAAAAACCTTCCAAAAACGATTTTTATTTAGAAGTTTTAAGAAACGGTTCTTGTATTGTTCATGAACTCTACATATTATTAGGGTCCACGAACAGTGCAAGAGTTCCTCTTAAAAAACCAATTAATCATGCTCTCTAAATACACGTAGGGGTGACTAGGGGCTCTAAGTTCTTTGACATGACTGCATTTTGGAGATTTTTCGATCAATATATCTTCTTTCACCAACTACAATGAGAGTGTTAATTGTTTTCTATTAACTGTTAAATGGTGACATTGAGCATGTTGAAAAAATGAATACATGACGTGTAATGTTTGTAGTTGGATTTTTTAAACAGGTTGAAAACCAAAAACTGGAGTCCACAACAATGTGTGTTAGTTGATTACTTGTCGTTAATACTAATGAAATTTTATTTTCACCAAAATTATTTAGGTCTTTTATTGTACAGTTACCTAATTTATTTATTTTATTATTTTATATAAAGTTTTATTATTTTTTATGATTATAAATAGAGACTAGTTTCATATAATTTGAACATATACAAAAAAATTATATTGTCATAAGTTTTTAAGTATTTTCAATAATATTTTTATATTATAAATAAAAAAATTCTAAAATATATCATGAACTCTAATTATTTTAATTTTCAATTGCTAGCTAGTTTATTTTTAATAGTGTTTATGTCTTTTATAGTTGATATTTAATTACAAAATAAAATTAGAAATACGAAATAAAAGCAAATAGATAGGATGTTGAATTTTAAAATAAAACTATTGTAAAGTATAAATATTAAATGTATGTTAAATGTTTATGTCGAACGGAAAAGATCAAGTTAAATACAAAGTGGAAAAATAGAATATTGAAAAAGTCCAACCAATGTACATGGTCATATATCTTCAAGTTTACGAACATGCATCAGTCAACCAGGAAAACTTTACGGATAAGTTATAAAAATTTACATTTAATTAGTACATTGAAACTAAAAATTAATTTACTTGCATGTAAGATATTTTATAGTACCAAAATAAGGAGACTTCAATAATCATTGAAAACTTTTTTCCAAACTTTAATCAATAAAAATGCAAAATAACTTGGTTACCGCAAAGAAAAAAAAAATTGTATTAATAAGTACCCCTTAAAACAATAATAAACATGGTTACATTTGGAAAAAAATTTTCAGCAAAAAATGTTAAAGATAGTAAACTTTGTCTGCCCAAAAAGTAAGACATATGCCGCATTTGAAGTTGAGCTAAAAGCAGAAAAGGTATCGTCTAAACTTGATTATGAAACTTCGACGACTCTAATCGATGTACATATTCAGTTATTGAAGGGACCCCCAAATTACATAATACTGGGATCTAAAGTGTCTACATGGTTATAGTATTGATTGATCACTCCATCCATATATACCATTTATGTAAATGTGAGTATAAGGCTGGTTTGTAATTTAAATATTATAGTCACATTGAAAAAAGTATCTATTGTATCATTTGTATTTGCGAGTTGTGAACGCAAATACTAAAGGTATTCGTAATTGGATTTTATACTAAAGCATATCATGCTTGCGTGCAGTTTACAAAAATAACTAGTAATTAACTAATCAACTTTTTTTTAAGATTTGTAAATATAAATACAGAATCAAAAATATAATCAACATATTTGCAATCGCTTTGTAAATAGTGATATCTAGTTGCTACTGATAGTATTGTAGAAATTAAGTTAACATATTTTGATCGCATGAACATGGATTTGAATTCTAGTAGTGGTATATTAAAAAGATATTAGAGAGCAAAATGTATATCTTGCGAATCAACTGTTATGGACCGTTGAAGTTTATTATATAAATGAAGCCCAAACCGAAGATTATTATATAAATCATATTGTGATAATGATTAGCTTATTTAGATATATATCATAAGATTTATATAAGTTATATTCTTAGTTGAAATATGTCTAAATTTTGTGTATATATACAACTATCTTGTAAGTCATTAAGATACAACACAATAATATATCATATTCATATTCTATTATACTTTACATGGTATCAGAGTATACGATTCTTACGGATCAGAATTAATCTTCCGCTTTACTAGTTAAGATCAATAATGCTCATCATCGTTGGTGTTGGGGATGTTGAAGAAGAAGGTGATGATACCGACGACGAATACGAGTTACTGCATGTGCATAAGTCGCAGGTTTGGTGTTATTAGCTATTAGTCAAAACAAGTTATTGGATTTTGCTTTCTATTTCTATTTTACGTGCAATAGTTATATGTTAGGTTTTGATCTTTTTCTTTTAGTTACGTTAAAGTATTTTATGATATTTGGTGAGTGCCATTATTAAGAGTATTAGGAATATTAAAAGTTTCGTGAGTTCAAAAGTTTGTGTTTTCACATGGGTTTGTTTTTGTCGGGATTTATTCTATAACTTAGAATATCTCAAAATTTTATTTTTCCATAGTTTGTGATGTGTTGGTTATAATTTAACAATTACGGGGAGTTTTAGTTACGCTCATGTTTTTAGTCTAATTTATGGACTGTCCAAGTCAAGGATATTGTTTGTGAAGCTGCAGTCGCGCCCACAAGGATGTATTCCCATTGTCAAGACCAAAAATGAGGTGAAGCTTTCATCCCTCCTTGTCTAAGTTGAAGTTAATACCCGAAGGAGCTTGCTGATTTGTCCATTCTCGACATATTGTCCACGACATACGTGGTTTGCTTTGTGATTGCAGATTTGCGTGTTGCATCCCACGTTTGTCGTGCGGGGGAGTATTAGATAGATATTAGAGAGCAAAATGTGTATCTTGCGAACCAACTGTTATGGGCCGTTGAAGTCCGATTATGAAGTGAAGCCCAAACCGAAGATCATTATATAAATCCTATTGTGATAATGATTAGCTTATTTAGATATATATGATAAGATTTAGATAAGTTGTATTCCTAGTTAAAATATGTCTAAGTTTTGTGTATATATACAATTTTCTTGTAAATCATTAAGACACAACACAATAATATATCATATTCATATTCTTTATACTTTACATATATTCTTTATACTTTACATGGTACAACGACCATATCAGCACATATCACTAGGATATTCATGTTATGGCCGAACTAACTTAACTGTATTTAAATTTACATTTTAATCATCATTACATTTTTTAGTAAATGACTCAAATGTTCTGAAAGTGGGTCGACATGCACTTCAGAAATTATTTCTGAACACAAAGTTTGTAATTAATATTCGTGTTATTTTTATGACTGAGACTTATGTTTGTTGTATTCTCTTACATGATAGTTCTCTATAAATCCTCTTAATATCTTTAACATCAATCAAATTAAATGTTCCAAAACTTCGAGCATCATTTTACAAAAAAATAACAATTTTGTCATGATATCACACACATACAAGATCGTGCATAATCCCTGAGTCGTCCATGAACCCAAACGGGTGAAACTTTTTTTTTTTTTTTTTGATGACCTAAAAACTTTTTTTTTGTACCGGTTGTTACCATTATGTATATATTTAGACACACCAATGAATACTCCCTATTTTTCTTTGGACTTGTGGTTTTTATTCTCTTTTTGTGGTTTTTACATTTTCATGAACGTCTTCGATCGTATAACAACTCGATCTATATGACTTTATAACCTTTCTATTTTGTTATTAAACATATACAAAACTTCTACAAACATAAATCCGCAACCTAATATCTTAAACACTCTAGAATCCGAATTTTATAACTACATACAGACATCTTTGAGCCAACAAAAGTATTAGCTTCTATAGTTAGCCAGGTCCACTTAAACTCAAATTCCATCAAAGGAACAATATGTGTCACTATCAATAAGAAACTTCTACTAGCGAATTCGTATAAATGAACATTCCATATATAGTATCTTTCATTCGTAAATTAACTCAATTATATACCTATTAACCTATTTGTCACGTGTGGTTTTCAGATGATTCATGCATCCTTATGAGTTAATTAGGATCAAATTATCTATAATTAACGATAAGTCAGCTGACAAAAAGAAAACGATATATGTCCAATGTATCTAGGTGATGGTTAATTCGTGATCATATAGTCATAAAGTAGATGTATGTACTACTTCTAGCTTTTTTTTTAACTTCTTTAAGGAAAAAGTATTAAAAACTAGTCCGTTAGCCCTTTTTGGCTGCTGGTCGTGGATTCGATCTTTTTATGTGTCCGTACATAGAGGTTCATTTCCCTTTCATCACATTATAGAATATTGTTTACAAGTAAGTTTATTTTTATGTCGTTCATATCTGACTTGTCTCTGACTTTGAATCTGTTACTGTATTGTATAGTCTTTAAATTGAGAAAATTATTTACAAAATAAACAAATTTATTAATTTATTACCAGTTTGATTGTATTGCACTAAATAAAGTAAGTGAAAAATTATTGTTCTCATTTACTCTATAAAATTTCCAATCAAGTGGAATTGTATTTCCTCTTAAAAAGAGGAAAACACACTCTCATTATTAATTTATTACTCTAGGTTTTGTTAGAGTAATATTGTTTTTTTTTCTTTTTCCCTCTTTTTCCATTTTATTTTTTTTCTCCCATTTTCACTTTTTAAATTCCTCTCTTTTACTCTAAAATTACCAGTCCACCCTACATGTGTTCAAAGTTCTGGATATGACATTTTAAAAAACTATAAACATTTCTTTAAAAAATTAATAATTTTTTTATAATTTTGGAAACCGATACTTATGTATATAGCCGTCAAAAAAATTGGGAATCAAAAATCAAAGTTTGATAGGGCTGCCTATATCCGGTCATTCATGTGATGTAACTAAGGATTTTGTGGGTGTTTCGATCATACTGTTGTTTTTATAATTAACTTAAGTGAATAATATGAAGATTTAAACTGAAGTTCATTCTTTTTGTAGATTAGTAATCGTGATAAAAGAATATTGTGTGGTTACGATTGAAGCAGAATCAGAATCTCTTTTGTTGTCGCCATTACGACTAGTGTAAAGGGGATCTCGAGGTTGGGGACAACATATAGCTACTCTTTTTACGTCTGCGTTCATGAACCAACTAATTGAACATCATAGTAAATTATAATTTATTATTAGGAGAATCGATCTATCATGTAATCGGCAAAGTACGTCCATGACGAACAAATACACCTAAGCAAAAGTTAAATAATTATCAAATGAACATGCACCGTACCAGATATATAGAAGAAGCTTCTTAAGCTAAAAATAACAATTGCAACTATATGAATTTATGTTTTTTATGAAATAGTTAACTAATGAACAGCATTCGAGTTTTCTTTGGAGAATCAAAGTTAAAAATATTTAAAAATTATTATGTAGAACTAGCATGACAAATAACATCTAAATTTATAGATATGTTTGATGCAGTCTTTCGGTACAAGTGGATATATAACTTTTGTTGGTTACCTTATTGTTTGTTATAAGTTGGTCTCATTGACCGGGTGATTGTGGTCGAGTGGTAAGGAGACGGGACTGGGACGCCAACACGTTTCAGGTTCGATCCACCTGCTGCGCGAAATTAAGTCACAATTATCCTGGTCACCTTACACGGATATGGATTCATGCTTTAGGGCCCATTTGAATACTCGGAGAGAGGGTCTATCCGTGGGCTGCACCTCTCCTTGGGGATTAGTCTGGGCCTCTCCATGGGCCTGGGATACTCCCAGATTAATCAAAAAAAAAAGTTGGTCTCATTAACTGAAAATATTACTAGTAGGTTTTCACTTTCATAATCTGGTGTGGTGGCATATCCATATAACCACTGATACACATGACATATACTTCTTGAAACAAATTTGAAATTTAATGACCCAGCCCAGTTAAACGTGACCCACATGGTCCACGCAGCTTACCCAATTGGGTTTAGTAATGAAGAAAGAATGAAAGGAGAAACAGATAAAAGGAACCACAATGGGTCCATAAAATTATAAAGCCAGTTTTAACATATTTTGAATTATAATTGATTTATAAAGCCATTTAACATACTTTCATTTTCCCTATGAAACAGAATAGAATACAACTTTTTTTTTTTAGAATACAACTATTATCTCAATTGTTTTTTTTTTCTTTTAAACACAAACTATATAGAAATATATATACGTCTACTGCGAGTTCTTCTAGGAGACTGGAGACACGTGTATTGAATGTCTGACTCACTCACGTGATCGACCAAGCAGCACGTGCTGCTGATCCATCTCACCGTTGCTGTCCTCTCACTGTCCACGTGGCACGTGTTGATGACTACTCAGGACCGCATAGTCTCTAGTCAAAGTCAACTGTTATTGATTGGCTACTTTTGCAGTCAAACAGTTTAGTTTAAAATGCTGATCGTTTTATTAGGGTTCCAAAAAGGTTTATATAGCGTAAATAAAAATTCACCAAGTATTTTCTTTTGGGGCCTATTAATTTCATAACTAAAATCGAATAATTATGCCTACTTATCAATTTCATAACTAAAATCGCATACTTAGATGATCACCAACGTCCACAGAAAATGACCATTGTTCTAAATATAGTTTCTCAGAAAGTTTCAGTTAAAGTCAATAATACACTGTAAATATGAAGTTCCACCATGTTAGGTAGTATTTTGTCTATTTGTAAATTTGTAACCATGGATCTGAATCTAATTTTGTCGATTTGTGATTTCATATACTGTTTCCCACTATATTTTCTGACAGTTGTGATTTTCTTCGGAATATTAAAGGGAAAATAATCATATTTATATTTCAAAGTTAATTTCTACTAGGGTTTTGTCGCCGTCGTGGGCACGTTTTCCTTTTAAAAATGTTATAAAATTGTAGAAATAATGAATTTATAGTTTCTTAAAAAAATATATATCCATCATGTCCATGCAAAAAGTGGATTATCCACCTTTAACAACAACAACAACAAAACCGATGATACACAACTTATATGAATATGCAACTATGTCAACAACATTACTGAAGCAGAAGCTATTGTCAGTTTTTTTTTGTATGAGATATTGTGCCGAGGGTCTATATTTTACATTATTACTAATACTATTTTGTTGGAGATGCTACATTATTGATAACAAATATTTAAATATAACACGAAACTGTATTTCTCACCGAACCTGTTCTGTGATCTGTCGTGAGCCAAACTCGTCAAGACATACATACATAGACGACAGAGTAAGGAAACATGGTCTTCCTTACCTTGTCCTTTTTATATTGTCTGCCAGTGTCATTTCTTTTTCACACTTCCTATAAATCTAAATTAAGAAATGAAAAATCAAAGCAAAAAGTTTTGAGTTCTTGCGGTGGATTTGACTTTTCTTCTCTTATTTTTTTAAAAAAATATTATTTCCTTCACGGTAGTTTAAAAATAATAATAATCATGTAAATTATGTTAACAAAAGTCTCAGTAATTTTTCTTTTATTAATGAGCAACCGACAAACATGGTTAGCTGGAGTTTACAGATTCTGATACTTGGAAAAAATGGTACCACAAGATTAGTGAATCTAAGTATATCATCATCACATATATGAATTGAGTAATCTACTTGGAGAGACAAAACTTTCACTATCAGAAGAAGATCCAAGTAATTTATCAAAATGCCGATTAAGTTAGTCCACTTGTAATAACTAATAAATAAGACTTTCTTTTTATTGTTTTCCTCACTAAAAAGTACAAAACTAATTAAAAGATTGAGAAATAAAAAACTAATTAAATAAAAAAACTCTTCACATAGATCAAGAAATATCAAAACTAATTAAAAGATGATGATAAGTTAAATAAATACATTAAGAGCCTCTGAAATCTCACCAACTCCTTCTCTGTCTCTTACACCTCATTTACTCAATCTCTGTTTTTCTTCTCTACCACTCTCTGGTCCTCTCTTCTGGTCTTTCTCTTACACACGCATATACCGTATATAAACACATACACAAACTCTTATGCTTCTAGATTAGAGTAGGAGAAGGATTCAGAAGACAAAAGTGTTCTTTTCTATCAACATTACCCTCAAAATCTTAAAGTTTTATATATACACTTTTGTAGTCAAAATGGATGTAACGGACCGTCGCAACCCTTTCAACAATCTGGCGTTTCCTCCTCCGCCACCGCCCTTAACTACCTTCACGAGCCCTGTTTTCCCACGAGGGAGCTCTACCGGCACGACTTTCCCCATCCTCGCCGTGGCAGTGATCGGAATCTTAGCCACTGCGTTACTGCTTGTAAGTTATTACATCTTTGTCATAAAATGCTGTCTCAACTGGCACCAAATCGACATCTTCCGCCGCCGCCGCAGTGATCAAAACCCTCTAATGATATACTCTCCTCATGAGCTAAACCGAGGTCTCGACGAATCCGCCATTAGAGCCATCCCAATCTTCAAGTTCAAGAAGAGAGACGTTGTTGCAGGAGGAGGAGAAGATGATCAGAACAAGAGCTCACAAGAATGTTCTGTTTGCTTAAACGAGTTTCAAGAAGACGAGAAGCTGAGGATTATTCCAAACTGTTGCCACGTGTTCCACATTGATTGTATCGATATTTGGCTTCAGAGCAACGCCAACTGTCCCTTGTGCAGAACCAGCGTTTCGTGGGACGCAAGTTTCTCTCTTGACCTAGTCTCTGATAATCCTACTCCACCTAACAGGAGTCTTGAACCCGGAGAGGTTATAAGAGGCGACGATGACTTCTTAGTGATCGAGCTTGGGACAAGTAATGGTGATAACAGACAAAGCATGAGAAACAGAGACTTTCTTGCGGAACAAGAAAGAGCTGCCTCGGACGAGGTGTTGACCGGAAACACCTTGGAATCGATGAGTCGTTCGCCTAGAAAGTTCAATCATCGTGCAATGCATAAGGTGACGAGTAAGGGAGACGAGTGCATCAATACTCGTGTCAAAGATAATCAATTCAGTGAAATTCAGCCAATAAGAAGATCGATCTCGATGGATTCTTCAGTGGATCGCCAGCTGTACCTGGAGCTTCAAGAGGTGATTGGCCGGAATGCCGGGAAGAGTCCAGTTGTGGTCGGAGATGGTGGAGGTTGTATGGGAGATTGTAGCGGAAATGGTGGTGGTAATAACAGAGTGATGAAGAGATGTTTCTTTTCTTTTGGAAGTAGTAGAGGTTCTAAAAGTTCCTCAATACTGCCTGTTTAGTTGAAACCCTATATATATGTCCTTCCTTTTTTTTTTTTTTTTATAAATACGTTTTGTGAATTTTTCTTTAATTATTATATTTAGAGGTGAATTTATCCAAATTATTTTACAGGGTGAGGTAGGAGTGAATCAGTGCATGCACTGTTTATTAGTGAATGGAGTTAATGAATTTGAATAGTATGGCTCCTAATGTTTATATTCACACCCTAGATAATAATAACAAAAATTTATATATATATATATATATATATAGAAATTTTTGTTACTATTTAAACCGTTTGTATGGCACTTTGCCATAGAAATGTAACTAAGTCACACACACTGATAAAAACCTAATAAAAGTTGGTAAGTCACACACACTAAGAGCATGAACAAAAGGGGTTCTTAAGGGGGTTCTTAGCGGGTGGGATCCGCTGATTCCCTTAAGAACCACTTCTTAAATCTCTTAATTAAGAGGTGTTCTTAGTCGGGTTCTTGTACTGTTCACGGGCCCCACTGACACGTGGCGGCCCACGATTGATTCGTTTTATTTTTTTTTTATTTTTTTTTTAAAAAGAAAAAAAACAAAACTAAGAACCCTTTAGGAGCTCTTAGGGTTAATGTTGCTCTAATGTTGGCGATTTAAATTTACTCCACCATAACATGAGGAACCGAAAAAAGCATGACTTAATTCTTTCATTAACCATTTCAAAAACTATATAAATTTTTTTTTAAAGAATAACTTCATGAAATTCTCAAAAAAAAAAAAAAGAATATATGATAATTTAGCACCAACGTTGGAGTAACAATTTTTATTCTGATACACACACTATTATTTTATTTACTGCAGTAGATTCAATACAAAGCTGCCACCATACTTAAGGGTGGGAATTTATAAATGCTGACAAACACACAATTTATCTACTTATTTTTGGTAGTGGTTTAGGTATAGAGGGAAAGGGAAGTAGCTTAAAATGTAAAACAAGACAAGGACTGGCTCAACAGATGCACATATATTTTAGCTCAAACAAAAGACTTTAGAAGAGTGTTCTTCATATCTTGAACCTGGACAGATGCGATGTTCCGTCAAGGCCTTTCTCAACATATCCCTTTGTGTATTCTTCTATAGTGAAGTCTCTGTATTTTGAAGGACTTTCTTCAGAGAGAAGCTCTTTGATCGGTCCGTAAACCGTTGAATTCCGAAGCATATTCGTGCTGAAAAAGCCCGCGACAGAAATCCTCGGCCCATCTCTGTTTGCAAGTACCCTATGCTCCACACTTTTGAACTTGTCATTCGTTATTATCTGCCATATTAAAATGTATCCTATTTTCTCAGCAAAAATGCATACTGTATATTGTACTTTTAAAAGTTTCAAAATAATATATTGCCTGCAAGAAATCTCCTATGTTGATGACGAGCGCTCCGGGAAGAGGAGAGACATCGACCCAGCCGTCTTTATGAAGAATTTGAAGACCACCGATTTGGTCCTGAAGAAGAATGGTGATGAAGGAGCCGTCGGAATGCTTACTTGTGCCAAAAGTTAGGTCAGGTTGTGGACAAGGAGGGTAATAATGGCCGACCATATTCAAACCCTTCATGCAATCCATGCTCTTAAGCCTCTCCGAGTGTAAACCAAGAGCTTCCGAGAGAAGTTCTAAAATCAAACCACCTAAGCTCATCACATGCTTCGAGTACTCGATCATAGCATCTCTGAGCCAATGATGTCAGTTACAATTCCAAAGATTTTTGAAGAGAAAACAATACCCTTTTATAATAGATGTTTTTAAAAAAAAATATTTCACAAAAATAGATTTTGTATGTTTTTATAATCAATTGTAAATTAAAAAAAAAACATTTAAAATGTATTGAATTATTATTGATTAAAGAGAAATACCATAAGAAAGATTTAAAAGTCACTAAAATAATTTTCAAAAAAAATAATAATCAAAATAAATTTTATTAAATGATATAAATATATATCCTTTGAGTTAATTAATCTAGACTTATGTTTTAAAGTTATACGGTGGGGTTTTGAAGGTGATGTTTAAAATTTTAAAAATTTAAAAATCTTAAAATTTTCAAAATGAAAAAATCTATGTTGATCTTTTTAAGTTTATTTTTTGTGACAAAAACTTAAAAAATATTTGTTTGAGAAATTTGCTCTTGATTAAAAGTTATTGAAAATTAAAATTGTATACAATGTACTTTTTATGTGTGCAAACACCATAGAATCTATTTTCAAGGAAAGGAGAAAGTATCTATTTTACCTGCAAGCCAATGGTATCTCTTCAGGGTTTGGAGGATCAGGAGCCATACAACATACGAAGGTGTCTCTCCAGTTAACACATAGAGAAGAAGAATTGTAGAGATCAAAGTTACTATTGTAAACAAAACTCTTGGTGAGGTCAGGCGTGAAGTAAGATTTCTTAACTTGGAGATCTTGCTCATGAAACCTACGAACACCACCTTGGATCTCTTCAATAACGCTTAAAGGAACACCATGATTGATCACCTGGAAGAACCCCCACTTCTCAGCTGCGTCTTTGACCTTCTTAACGATGCCTTCACGTGACACATGGACGTCTGCAAAGTCGATGATAGGGATCGCGGAGGCAGGAAGAGAGGGTTTCTTGTCGGATAAGTTAGCTTGAGGGAGACGGAAGATACGAGGAACCTCAGTGATGTGAGCATCGACGAGACCTTTAACGCCTGCCTTGGTCTCGTCGAAAGCTTTGCGCTCGTTGTAAGAGTCCAACTCCATATTTGTTCTTTGAAACTATTTAGAAATTTGTCACAAAGGCTGCGTTATATATAGGAAGAAGAATGTAATATACGTAGACTAGTCTGGATCTTGATGTGACTTGTATGTCAAGAAAAATGGTTTACGTTTTCCTTCTTGTGGTCGATATAAGTGATATCTCTTATAGGTATACTATTCTTTGTTTATGATCATGAGGTGAAGGAAAAGATAAAGAGAGGCCTTCATAGCTATGGTTGATAATATGGTCTTTGGTGTGTAGGAACGACAATGACAGTTGATGACGTTGGTAGTTTTGTTAGCCGTGATGTCAGCATAAACATTGTGACCAGGAAAACTCAAAAAAAAAAAAAAAACTTGAAACCAACAGGTTGAATAATCCTCCTGATAGTGAAAGTTTTATTTTTCAAATATTTTTATTAACTAATTATAATCTAGTTTACAGCTCATTTCTCTGGAATCTTATAGAAATATAAATACTTAAAATTTGGTTGGTTTCTGTATCAGTTTAATTAAAATTAAAATTGGTTTAGATTGAGCTTTGGTTTGGTATTAATTTTACTGGTTTGGTTTGGTTTTGTTTTTCTGTTGTTGAAACAAAGCAGAGGAACAGACAGAACATAAGCTCC
>CAJHQQ010000473.1:0-188540 GCA_905132885.1 Moricandia moricandioides
TCAGCACGAAAGCTAAGGCCGTACTTCCAGTCCCATACAATCGCAGCACTCACATCATTCCCACTGCGGGCTATTTTGCACAGTCCCAGTCAATATGGGTGATCGAACTAAGCGAATACGACATCGAGTATCAAGCGAAAACCTGCACGAAGTCACAAGTACTCGCTGATTTCTTAGTTGAAACTCCCCGAGGGTGCACTTCCAGCCAAGAACACAACTTGACCTGGACCCTCCACATCGACGGGTCCTCATCCAATCAAGGTTCTGGGATAGGAATCCGACTCGTGTCACCAACGGGGTAAATACTGGAACAATCATTCCAACTAATCTTCCACACCTCGAACAACGAGGCTGAATACGAAGCCCCTGATCGCAGGATACAATTGGCACACGGCTTGAAAATACACAACATTCACGCCTACTGTGTCTCCAACTTGTGGGTAAGCCAATACAACAAGGAGTACGAAGCAAGAGACAAAAGAATGGATTCCTACTTAAAACTAGTTCAAGAATTATCTCAAAGCTTCGACCAGTTTGCACTCACCTAGGTTTCCGAGAGCCAAAAACGCTCAGGCCGATGCCCTAGCCGCCTTAGCATCCAGTTCAGACCCAGGGTTAAGCAGGGTGATTCCCGTAGAATTCATAGAACATCCTAGCATCTGACCACCCGTTATCATAAACCTAATCGACTCTCCCAAAGGTGATACTGGCGAAGTCGGTGACTACACCACGTAAGAATCTGAGCCGAGAGAATACGGATTCAACGAACCTTGGACGAAGGCAATCCTTGCGTATATTTCCAATAGATAACTCCCGCAGAAAAATGGCTGCCCGAAAGATTAAAACCCAAGCCGCGCGATACGTCTTGGTTGACGCAGAACTATACAAGTGAAGATTTTCAGGGCCACTCATGACCTGCGTAGAAGGAGAAAGGGCACAAAAGATAATGGAAGAAGTCCATTCGGGTTCCTGTGGAAATCACTCTAGTGGAAGATCTCTCGTAGTCAAAATAAAACGCCACGAACATTACTGGCTAACAATGATCAAAGACTACAATGACTTTGCGCGGAAATGCGAAAAGTGCCAAAGGCACGCCCCAACTATCCATCAACCAGCAGAGGTCCTCTCATCAATCTCGGCACCATACCCATTCATGCGATGGTTGATGGACATAGTCGGGCCCATGCATAGGTTGAAAACAAAAAGGTTCTTGCTGGTCTTGACGAACTTCTTCTCAAAGTGGGTGGAAGCACACTCCTACGCCAGCGTTAAGGACACTCAAGTTGAAAGCTTCGTATGGAAAAAAAATCGTTTGCTGGAACGGAGTCCCGTACGAAATCATAACAGACAACGGGTCTCAATTCGTTTCTACTAGATTTGAGGCCTTCTACGAAAAAATGGAAGATTCGACTAACAAAGTCAACCCCTAGATACCCACAATGTAATGGCCAGGACGAAACCACAAATAAAACCAACCTTTAATGGACTCAAAAAACGTTTAGACGCCAAGAAGGGTAGATGGGCGATGAACTCGAAGGAGTCCTATGGTCGCATTGCACAACTCCGAGACGTGCAATGGGATAAACCCCGTTCGCTTTCAAATACAGAGAATAGTGCATGATTTCAGCAGAGTTCGAGTTTCCCGGAGTGCACAGAAGGTTAATCCCAGAACGAGAAGAATCAAACAATCTGATGCTGCTCGATGAGCTCGATCTGATCAATGAATGCCGGGATAATGCCCTTATACGAATCCAAAATTATCAACAAGCAGCTGCAAAGTACTATAACGCTAACGTACGAGGCCGTAGATTCAAAGTACGTGACCTAGTCCTTCAAAACGTTTTCTAGAACACCGCCAAACGGAACGCTCAGAGCAAACTGGAAAGGATCCTACAGAGTAATAAAGGTCGTCCGACTGGACTCGTATGAAATCTCGAATATGCAGGATATCCAAATTCCAAGAACTTGGAATGCGATGCACCTCAAAAATTCTACCACTAAAACAATGCTTAGCACCGAACTACGAGACGGCTTAATCCCTGAAAAGGGTACGTAGGCAGTTCGTCACAAGACGAGCCCAGCTGTCCCCCCTCATAAAGAAAGGGGAGGGGGAGTGGGTACGTATACGTATACTCGTATACTACCAAAAATATCGAAACTATTCACTTCTAGATTTGGAAAAACTCCCAAAAAATCGACTTAAAAATTCAACCTTCGACGTGGCGAGACGTCGCCAACGCTCAAAGGACTCCTTTCTTTGTCGTAAAAAATTCCCAAAATAAAATACTTACACTAAAAAATAGTCTATCTACGACTATAAAACACGCACACCTTCTTAACATGTATCCTTCACGAAGAACCAATAAAGTTAATATCCACCAATAAGTTTGTTGCTGATCAAAACAAACTCTTAAACGTCCTAAGCAAACTAAGCCATCTAGTCGAGATAGCTCCCAAACACCCAACACAAGGATAATAGCGCTCTAAAATAAATCCAAAATTTTGATCAGCACTTTTTGGGAGGCTTAAAAATTGTCCCCGAAGAGATGCTCGATTCCTACCATACGAGTCACCTAAGCCGATAACATATCGCGGACTCTAAAGCGGGACAGAATCAGGTCGAAAATGATATGGGAAACGTAAGTCGGAGTAGTCACCGCACCTCCTAGAACCGTAATTAGACCTAAGTCTTGCCCTAAACCCAACACACTGGTCTCTAACGTCTCAAGACATGATATCAAAAAGATTCGAGATCCTAAAAGCATGTCTCTTCGCCCATATCTAATCGATCTCAGAACCTTGGAAAATTTTCAAACATCCCGACGAGCAACGAATAGGACGATCAGCAAAAGAGTTGAGAGCAAGATGACAACTCGTATCCTCTCCTCTATACTAGTCTAAATCTATTCGCCCATAACGATACTCGATAATATCTTAGCAAATAAAGAAAGAGTTCATTTAAAAAAGAGGGGTCGCAGAAGCAACTAGGATTCAAAGCCACAAGCAGCCAGTCCCGTGATAAAAAACGGCCTCACTAGGCCGAATCAAAACACAAACAGATAACATTAAAATAAACAAAGTCTCATACGAGACTGCGAACTCAATCGTCCTCAGCACACAAAGCCTTAATTTTCTCAGTCATCCCCTCCACATTCGGAACGGCCTCGCATGCACCTCCTTGGCTGCAGTACCCTGACCGTCGGCACCATCCGAGCAATGTGCGAAGTTACATTCGGATTTTAGGCCTGCGAGGATCAGGTCAAAGTCCCTTCTGCATCCGTTAACTCCGTTCCGCGAGCAGAAAGCTTGGCATTCTCAGTTCGCGGGGACGGGGGCGCATCACCATTAAACAACTGGACCTGATGCATCCCTCTCTCGATGCACACCAGGGCAAGTCCCTAACGTGGAAAGCTATCAATGAGTCAAGAAAGTTAGCGATCCTGGCCAGACGGGTCCAAAACTCGACATGAACGATCTCCCGGGCCTCGTCAATCGCACTAACCGATGATTCCTCCTCGCTCTTGATATTACGCTTTAGTCGGTAGAGCTCCGAAGACCTAGCAATCTTCGCCTCTTTCGCTTTAAAAACAAGCTAGTAGTCTTCCCAAGATCCCGCTCCAACTCACCGATCCGAGACTCGAAGTGGGCTATCTCAAGAGAGTAGGCATCCTCGATAACCGTCAACCTCCCTTCAAACTGCAACTATTTCTCTCGTGATTCCGCCAACTCCTTAGGCAAGACGACCGGTCCTCCGAACCACACTCATTGATCATCTCATCGATCAACGAGACAAACTGGGAAAAAAGGGAAAAAAATCAGTCGAGGGACGGAAAGGAGAAAGGGACGAAAAAGGAAGAAGATTTTGTCAAATTATACCTTAGCACGAAGTCTGGAAACCGTCGCAGACAGAGAGTCAATCTCAGGCTCCTTGGTGCATCTCCTCTTCTTAGACGCGTCTGGGTTAACGCAGGCTCTCTTACGACCCTTCGTCGTAGAAGCCGGGATCATTTTAAGTGCAGATAACCCCAAGAAGATCATCTTCCTTACTAGGGGAGGAGACATCGATTCCTGAACCGGCTCCACATCGACAACTTGAACTAAGGTCGTAGAGGAACCAGACGGTTTAACTTTGGATGCTGACGCATGCACGGTAACCTCCTCTCCGGTAGTAACAACATCGCCCACCAGGGGAACCTCCAGGGCCAAGGTACCCACTGGAGCTACAGATCTCAGAGGTGTAATACGTGCAGGGTTTCACCGTCTCCTCGCCTCACTACGAGCCAACTCGTTCTAACAAGAATTCCGTACTATGAGCCGGGACGGCTCTAGTGGTAGGAAGATCCAACGGATTCGCACTAGCAGCGTTTCCCATTTAGACATCATCACTCCTCTGAAGGTTGCTGGAAGAAGAAATTCGGCGGGAAATTTTTTTCTAAGAAAGCAAAGCAAACTTGAGGAAATTAGAGAGTGTGTGGAGAAAAATGAGAAATGGGAGGCCACCTCTGATCCTTCTTCAATCGGCAGTTCTGGCTGATATGGAGAACGGTGGAGAGCGACAGCATGACAGACCCTCTTGGGGTTGAACGTTGCCCAGAAACAAGGGTGACCGCGAAGCAAGTCTCGGATGGTATCCAGACCTTCCGGACTCGGAGGGAAAATATTGGTCTCTGAAAATAAAATGTAAACGAAACGTATCAAAGATCGAACTCCACTGAAACAAAAAAAAAGGGGGGGGGGGGTAAAGAAAAGAGAAAAGGAGCCACACTTGATCATAAATACCTTTCAAACCCCATCTGGTCCTAAAGACGGAGAGACCGTTTTCCTCTACAGACGTATCATCAACACGGACAAAAAAGAAGTATTTCCGCCATTCATGGTAGTTCGACACGAATTCACTTATGATCGTCATCCCCGACCGGGGCCTCAACTGAATTATTGACAATTTTCCGACTGGTTTAAGCAAAGCATCCAGGTGTTTGGCATCGAGGGTTATCCCCAACTTGTAACTCAGCATGAGAATCCCGATAATTTGCTGCAAGCCACACAAGTTTATTTGAACAATCGATACCTTAGAACAATCGAGAAGTCGCACTATAACCTCAGGAATAGGAAACCACAAATGGCATTGCGTTAGGAACACCTTGTAACACGTAAAGTAACCGTCGGTGGGAACTCAGCAACATGTCCTGTAGAAGAAAAAACTCGACCGAGTCGGGAACTCGGCAATAGCTCCGGCTGGCATCCAGCCCATTCGGACAACTTTTGCTGGGACAACCCACTACGGTGTTTTACCAAAAGAATGAAAGAAAGGAGAAAATCTTTTATTCTTAAAAAAGTTTGTGGAAATATACAAATGAAGAGTTTGTAAAACCACTCAACATACTTATAGAAGAAAGGATTTACTTTTTCACCTCCAGGCTTCAAATATCAGATTCCGCCTAATTCGTCCAATCTGCTTCAAATGCTCGCAAGAACTTCACAGTTCTGACGAGCTAGGGGGCTAACTGTTGGGGTCAAAATCGGTTACGACAGAATCGACGTCGGAAACCTACCGGGAGAATGCATTTGTTGGGGGAAAAACGGTATTGTCGAAATTAGCATATAAAAATCGTGTTTCAATATGAATGCAGTCTCGAATTCGACATAACAAAAGCCTCTGGGCCAAAACACGAAAGAAAGAAACCCGAATCGACCAACTCGCCCGTATGGCAAGTTGGACAAGGCCAACTCGATATACAGGAGAGTTGGTCAGCACGGATCAACCAACTCGCCCTCATGGTGAGTGTAACAAAGCCAACTCACCATACGGGCGAGTTGGTCATCCTGGACCGGCCAACTGGCCATACGGGCGAGTTGGTCAGTACGGATCAACCAACTCGCCCGTATGTCTAGTTGGACAGACTACTTGGTCAGCATGAACCGACCAACTCGCCCGTATGGCAAGTTGGACAAGGCCAACTCGCCATACGGGCGATGTTGGTCAGCTCGGAAAAACTAACTCGCCCGTATGGCGAGTTGGTCAGCACGTAACGACCAACTCACCCGTATGGCGAGTTCGACAAAGCCAACTCGCCATTCGGGCAAGTTGGACGAAACATACCAACTAACTCGCCATACGGGCTATTTGGATGGCATGACACGAACAACTCGCCGTACAAACGAGTTGGTAGGCACAACATGGCTAACTCGCCTGTATGGCGAGCTGGACAAGGACAACTCGTCAAACGGGCGAGTTAGATGACACGAGCAATCCGACTCGTTCGTTTGGAAAGTTAGATCAATCTAGTTTCACCTCGTCCTCGTTAACCTCCCTCTTTCGATACTTGATCGAACTTATCGTTGTTCCGTCTCAATCGAAATTGACATTGGAACCTTAACCGAAAGAACTTGTTTTCTCGAGAAAGGATCGGGTCAATCGTATGAGATGGTAACGGTTAAATAAACACCTAGAGTCACACGTCTCATACAAAAGATACTAACTCTCGGATGACGCCGTCTTAATAATGTTATCTTGATAAAATCGTGGAAACGCCTAAGTCAGAAAACGGCCCGAAGAGGTCTAAAGCGCGGCTAAAAGCCCACTCTCGATTTTATCAAAAATCAAGTCCAAACTTTGTGACGGTTTATGTAATAACCCTCACGAGCAGATAGAATTTTGGTCGAGAAATTTAGTAAGATCAGTTTGAAGATTGGACGATCAAATTTAAAAATTAAAATCGACCCGGTGAATTAATGTCTTGACGGAACTGTCGTGTGGTCGAAAGGCCTCCCATTGATATTTCTGGTGGAGTGTTAACTATTATAGTTGAGTTTTATTAAGCTGGAGGAGTATAGTCGGAAAAATAAATAGGACGAGATTCGAAGGATGAGAAACATTTAATTCAAAACTGTCCGAAAAATATCGACAAAACTCATAAAATTATTCTTGAACTGTCACATGCCTTGCACCTTCTAGCCTGCTTGCTTCCTTCCTGAACTTGACATGTGACCTGCACCTTCCTGCCTTCTTGCTATATTATAAGTCATGTGAGATGCACAAGCTGCTGGAGTTTCTTCATGGGAAGGAAATGACCTTACTTCATGGGAGGGAAAGTGTGATTCATCTCATGTCTTATTCTAAACTGAAACTTTTGTCCTTTCTTGCTGAGTCTTCTCCTGCTGTTTTCCATGTAATTTATTACCATGCACTCTTTCTGGTCGAGCTCATTCATCTCAGAAACAAGACAGAAAAATTCAGAGAGAAAGAGAGAAAGCAAGAGAGAAAAATCTGTGAGGAAAAATTCATGAAAAAAATCAGAGAAAATTCAAAGAAGAGAAGTGAGCTTGGATTTCCATTTCTCACCCTTTTCTGACTTTAAAAAGTGAGTTTTGGTGTTTTTAAGAGGTGAAGTTTTGGCATCCTGAAGTTGAGAATCACCATGTTCTTCAGCCTTGATTTTTATCGGTAAGATTTGTGTGGATCAGTTTTCTGTGAGCAATTATGTTGGTTTGGCTGCACTTGAGATTTTTTCTGAATGAATCTGACCTTGGCTTTATAGGGTACTGATCAGGTTAGGCGTGGCTTCAACTATAAGTGGTGTACCAGTTAAATTCAGAAGGTTGTTGATTTAAATCGGTAAGAGTTTATGTGTTTGATGAGATCAGTTTTGTTAAGCTTCTGTCCCCTGCTTCAGTTCTGTTTGTTGAGAACCAAGTGCTGTGTATTGATTAGCCTGTCAGGTCAGTTGAATAAGTTCATATATGATTCAGTCTTTGTTGGTTCATGATTGAAACTGTCTCATTGAACCAGTAGCTGAATTTATGTGAAATGTCTAAATTAAACCGAACTGATGTAATGTTATCCTGAACTAATGTTATCTGAACCGGGCTGACTAAGGTCTGAACTTGTCAAGTACTTGTATAGCCTAGCAGAACCAAGCTGAGCCGTTGTAAACTGATTAGAACCGGTGTTACCTGAACTTGATCTGAGCTGAACTTGTTATGTTCTCAATCATCTTAGCTGAACCGATTTATGCTTGAACCGGTATGATTTTTAGATAAGCTTCACCAGTCAGATCATGGTGTGAACTAAGTTTTCCTGAATCAAAATATCTGATCTGACTTGAGTTTCTTCTTGAACTGGACTGATTAACCTTTGTTCCAACCATTCTGTTTACAATTCAGATGGTCGAGGTCAGTGGTGGGATCAATCGGATCCTTTCTAATTGACGTTCTGAAGTGGAGTGTGATAAGCTTGAGCTCGAGTCTAGTCTTCCTTAGCCAATCTCATGGATTCAAAGGTGAGTCTAGATAGATGACTGATGAGTTATGAATTAGTGTTGCTTGAGTAAAATAAATGATTATGGTTGATAGATAAGTAAGTCTCTTGAACTATACTAAACTGTGACGTGTTTACTTATTATAAATACTTAAGAAATATTATGAATTATTATTTCAGGTTTATCCCGAGCCTTAGTACTTGTTCCCAAGTACTAATATATAAGTACATAAGTATGAATCATGTGAAATCTTATTGTATACTCACTCTACCTAAAATTCTCGCATTACCGTGAATTGGCCCTGCGATATGGAACAAGGTCACGAAGACACGATGATGGGGTCGCACCCTGGAGACCGTGTAACTGCATGCAACATTAGATGTTTGATCTTGGAATATCTGATGGAGAGGATGGTTATATTTATTTCCCCGCTAGGCTCGGTTAGCCTTAGTGGTTTTCCGGGTTTAGCATATATATATATATATATATATATGAGTGAATGGCGGGTGAGATGGAGGTGATGTTTAAGATACGATTCACATCGATGGAATGATAGGCCTTATATATAATAATTATGAAATTTATTTCCACTGCATTCAAATGGTGTCGACTGCTCGGGATATTACTAATATGTGTTGGGGGTGCGGGATTAGACTCATTGAGTAAACTAGTTACTCATGACTCATTTGTGATACAAGTAACCAGTAGGCGGGAGACCTTTACTTTAGGACGGGAAGGAACAACATTAGCCAGCGGTAGTTTTATTATCCTTGCAAAGTAGTTTTGATATATCCTATGTATAAAGTTTTGTTGACCAAAAACCTCGAGGTTAATCATTAATATTTTGTAAGATGCTTTTGAAAGAATATTATATAATGTATTAAAGAATGTTTCTTTAAGTACGAGTTCCATATGATATTAGTCCTTGTCCGGACGAACTAACTATTTGGTATTACTCAGTAAGGTTGAAAAGCCTCGGGTTGTACCTAATAGGATATGTGTACTTAGGCGATTGGCCTAAGGTACCTGGATCTTTTCCGGGAACTTTGGGTTAATCGTTGAGGTACACATTGTGGCCTCTCGGTTTGGTTTAAGTTAATAGTGATTGGCTGTGCATGTTCTTGTTTGATTGTTGCACGGCTGGTCGAGTCAACTTGTACTTAGACCAGATCGGGGGTGTCACAAAGGTGGTATCAGAGCATGGTTATACGATGCTTTAATGGGACTTGTTTCAAATGTTTTTTGAGTCAAAATGAGTCGCAAGGATAACTAGGATATGCTGGCTGGTTCCTTCATCTTAGGATATATAGTCATGGGTAGTTACCTTACAGTGTTCTTTCATATCAGATGCACCAAGACAAGCTCAACGGATTCAATAGTGTTTTCCGATATTGAACTAGTCACGCTTGGGTTTGGTATCGTCATGCTTTTCCTACCGTTCTTTTGGGTTCTAGTGTGGATATATTTCAGAGAGGTAATATATTGGACAGCGTAGACCCACTGAATGCATCACCGGATTCATGTGCTATCAATGTCAAGGCGGCGTTGTTTGGAATGATCTGGTTTAGGGCGATTGACTGCTCATGATCACCAAGATGGACTTCTTCTTCTGACTGCTCAAGTTTTTCCATCTTATGCTGAGACGTACCAGAACCAGAGCCGTACAAGCATGATTGATTCAGCATTTGTTTCAAGCTTAGTGTGTTGGAAGAGATAGTTTGAGTATAGTACAAGACAATGGACGCACCAGCACCATTCTGTTCTAACAAGACATCTTGAAGTTCTGAAGAGGATAAAGAAGTTGGGACCACAAGATATCGAGGAATAATTAAACCGTTCGACGTACACTTTGGATTGAGGGAGATTTCAAATACAACAATGGAGGCAGACGCCAGACGTAGCCCATTGTTTCGAGGATTTCAAAAAGGATATGGATGCATTATCAAGAAGAATGCAGTGAGTTAGTCGTTAGGCGTCAAGCATTATTTTGGGAATGTTACTCCAAGTTAGACAGATTTCTCTTAAGAGTTCAAGACGTAGTGTTTCTACCCAAATCATGAGACCGATTGGAGATTCCACTTATGGAGTGAGCACAATGAGATGTTTCTGCCAGAAGATTGAGGTCGAGTGAATCTGATTCACCCATTTTGGTTTGGAGGATGAGCCAAAGATCATAAGGACGTTCTTTGGGGACTAATCCCAAATAATTGAAGTTACTAAAGATTGTAGTGCTTAAGAGCTTTGAGGAGACAGTATAGTATGATGTGTATGTTAAGAAGGTTGTTACTGCCAAGGAAGATTCTTCGTGCCATTTAGACAGTCTGAAGGCTATCAGGTTCAGATCGAAGGTCAATTTCAGGTAAGGAATCAAGGAAGTCGATGGAGATTATTTTGGTTGGATGTTTCATGAGATCAAGACCGAGGACCCTGAGTTGTTGTGGTTGTGGCTAGCAAGGACAGTATGATCGTGATTGTTCAAGAGTGGATAAAATCCTAGATCGTTTACGTCATTTGCACTTTGGTCATTTCTCTGAAGAGTAAGGATGTTTTCTACCCTTTCCCCATGAAGTTACCCGATGCCTATTACCTATACCTAGGGTACCAGTTGTTGAACTTGTTCGCGTTTCCCTACCATTAGTCCCCACCCAAGTGTTAGGCTATTTGGGTAGAGCCTACATTTTAGAATTTCTTGGACCGTCAAAACTCCTGAAAGGTCCAATCACAGGTTTGCTTCTTATTCCATTGTGTGTTGTGCTTTAAAAATAATAAAAATAAAAAAAAATAAATAAATTATGAATGATTGAATAAATAAGTGAACGTGTGATCAAGGTTTCATAAGAGAGACTATGCATATGGACAGAATTTTCCGCCCATATTGTGTTTGAATCGGGAACAACACATAGTTGTAGTTCCCGAGTAGTGTCATAGTTTTAGGGAGGATTCACTTTAGTGAATTCAAGTATAACGTTCTTATTCGTGGAAGTACTGGCTGCCATTTAGAATTATGGTATGCCTTCGTATGCCATCCCCATTCCTTAGTACTTCCATTAGAGCGGTATGTTTCTATCTAGAGTGAGATTGGCTATCTAGTTACCGAGCTCAATTAGGAAGTTGTTGAGGAACGAAGTCTTTGGGAGAAGACCAATCACCGTTGGCTTACAGTGGTATTCTACTAAGTGTTGGAGCATCACTCATATCAGTCTAGAGAGTTGACTTCCTTTTGGGAAAAGGTGAAGTAGTGTATTCCATTATTCTGATCATTGGGAAAGTAGAAGATCAAAAGGAGCAGAGTATAGAGGACAGTCCGATAATTAGAGAATTCAAAGATCTGTTTAAGGCGCTGGAAGGATTGTAAACATTTAGAAGTAACCTATTCAGTATTCATCCTGAACTTAGATTCTCTGCAATAGCCTAGACATCTGCGCAAGTGGTTCTAATCGAGTAAAGTAGCAAATAGAAGATTTGTTTGGAGAAAGGTTTCGTTTGATTTAGTTCTTTGCCATGGAGTGTACCCATGTAAGTGGTAAAGAAGAAGAACTAAACTTTGCGGTTATGTTTGACTATAGTTAATTCAAGGACTTGACCATCAGGGTCAAGTATCAAGTTCTAGAATTGAAGAGTGGTTAAGATCGGTCGCAAGGTGCAGTTTTATTTCAAGGACGTTCGATGGACGCTTCAAGATTAAGTAAATGTTGCTGCTGGTAATTGGAAGTTAAATTCTTAAGACAGTGAGTGTTAGAACAAAGAGTTTATGCAGAATTAGAAAAGAGCGCTACTATTACAGAATGGTCGTGTCCAATCTCTGTTATTGAGATTCAAAGTTCTTTGGATTAGCCAGTTACCATCAAAAGGTTGTTCATGAATTAGAAAACATATCAACCGCTGAGTTGATCGACTGAGAATGGTGTTAGCTTGGAATTTAGTAAAAGGATTGATGAACTAAGCAATCAGCTAGAGGAAGTCTCTACGTCTACACATATCTTAGATTTTCATGAGCCTAACCAGCCTTATACTATTGCATGGCCGTATCTTATGTTGGCTTAGGTGAATGCTGATGAAAGACAATAGGGTAATCGTCTATGCATCAAGAAAGATAAATAACGATAAGGTAATTATCGGATGCACCAGCTGGAGTTGGCTGTAGTTTTGTTGAATATCAAATTTCGCAACCATTTCAATATAGAGAAAGGATGCAAGTGTTCAATGATCAAAGAAGCCTACGAAAAGCAAATGCAGTTGTTTATGCGTAGAGGAGAGGAAATTTCGTGTCGATATTGAGAAAGAGCTCAAGAATCATGAAGAAGAATTTGGCTGCCGTTATAAGGAGAGAGTGAAGAGTCTTGAAGATTTCAAGTAGTACTCAAGATGGCTTACGCGTTTATATCTTAGGAACTCAACTGAAGAATGAGAACTTAAGGAAAATATGTAAGGGATTTAATGAAGAGAATTTCAGAGAATAATATGAGAACTGTGTCATGTACAAATTCAGTAAGAGGACACGTGGGAGAAGGAACCCAAGTCCTACCTGAAGTTAAGCATGATAATTAGAAAAGTGATGTTAAGGGAACCCCTAGGGAGATTGATGAATGAAAGAAAAGGTATGATCATAAGGAAAATGGAAATGCCAAGGTTGTTAAGATATCAGAGGATGTATCAATAAAGAAAGTTTGGAGTCGTCATACAAGAGGACTCAGTGGGTGAATCAAGCTTGGTATAGATGAACCTGTTTAATCTTCAGTTGTGGGACAGAAGAAAGAATTAGGAAGAAGTAGAACCAGACTTGGTTATGGGAACATCAGAGAGATTGAGTTGTTCAAAAGATTATGAATAGGGTCTCAAATAGATCAGAAGTGTATAGAATATTGTATGTGAGATCATTCTTGGAATGGGTGAGGGTGTGTATTTGAGAGTAGCACCCTTGGTCTGAATCATGTTAGCGTGATTGATCGTGCATGTTCTTGTTTGATTGTTTCATGTTTAATCAAGTTGACATCGACAAGACCTGAGATGTTACCTTCACGTATGGCACATCTCCTAACGTTCCACATTTATGTTGTTGATATAAGAGAAAGGCAGATAGGAAGATTTGAGAATGATGGTATTCAGAGACTCAAGGCTTTAAAAAGAAGTACGCAGACCGCAGTATATGAGAGTTATGTGCTGTAAAGAATTGGTTACCTTCAAAGTGTTTGCTCAGAAAAGAAAGGATTGTT
The DNA here is from genome assembly GCA_905132885.1 of Moricandia moricandioides. Classification (NCBI taxonomy): domain Eukaryota; kingdom Viridiplantae; phylum Streptophyta; class Magnoliopsida; order Brassicales; family Brassicaceae; genus Moricandia; species Moricandia moricandioides. Next base: position 13,472 of record CAJHQQ010000473.1, read on the forward strand.
TGTAAGCATTGGGGAACGTTTGTGATCTGTTATATTGATCTATACCGAGTAGTGAGTTTATCAGAGTTGGGAAGGTTGTTTATTGACGAGAGCTTCTTTCAGGCATACCCTTGAAAATCTGTGAGGCGATGTTGCGTAAGTTTATATCGGATTCAATAGTATTACTGAAACCCGAAAACTGGCAACTCAATTTAGCCTATCCTAAAGATTCTTTGCGGATAGGTGAGCACCATATCAAAAGATTGGAGAATCTGAAATTTTTTTAAGTTCGAATATTTGGGGAACCAACCATCAGTTGTTTTGACGCAAGCATATGAGTAAAAGTTCAGAGACTCCATTGTCCAGTAAAGTGTGTACAGCTATGTTTTGAGAATTTGGGGACAAATTCTTTTGAGGGGGGAAGAATGTAATAACCCTCACGAGCAGATATAATTTTGGTCGAGAAATTTAGAAGATCATTTTGGAGATTGGACGATCAGATTTAAAAATTAAAATCGACCCGGTGAATTAATGTCTTGACGGAACTGTCGTGTGGTCGAAAGGCCTCCCATTGAGATTTATGGTGGAGTGTCAACTATTATAGTTGAGTTTTATTAAGCTGGAGGAGCATTGTCGGAAAAATAAATAGGACGAGATTCGAAGGATGAGAAACATTTAATTCAAAACTGTCCGAAAAATATCGACAAAACTCATAAATTTATTCTTGAACTGTCACATGCCTTGCACCTTCTAGCCTGATTGCTTCCTTCCTAAACTTGACATGTGACTTGAACCTTCCTGCCTTCTTGCTATATTATAAGTCATGTGAGATGCACAAGCTGCTGGAGTTTCTTCATGGGAAGGAAATGACCTTACTTCATGGGAGGGAAAGTGTGATTCATCTCACCACATGTCTTATTCTAAACTGAAACTTTTGTCCTTTCTTGCTGAGTCTTCTCCTGCTTTTTTCCATGTAATTTATTACCTTGCACTCTTTCTGGTTGAGCTCATTCATCTTAGAAACAAGACAGAAAAATTCAGAGAGAAAGAGAGAAAGCAAGAGAGAAAAATTTGTGAGGAAAAATTCATGAAAAAAATCAGATAAAATTCAGAGAAGAGAAGTGAGCTTGGATTTCCATTTCTCACCCTTTTCTGACTTTTAAAAGTGAGTTTTGGTGTTTTTAAGAGGTGAAGTTTTGGCATCCTGAAGTTGAGAATCACCATGTTCTTCAGCCTTGATTTTTATCAGTAAGATGTGTGTGGATCAGTTTTCTGTGAGCAGTTATGTTGGTTTGGCTGCATTTGAGTTTTTTTTTGAATGAATCCGACCTTGACTTTATAGGGTACTGATCAGGTTAGGCGTGGATTCAACTATAAGTGGTGTACCAGTTAAATTCAGAAGGTTGTTGATTTGAATCGGTAAGAGTTTATGTGTTTGATGAGATCAGTTTTGTTAAGCTTCAGTCCCGTGTTTCAGTTCTGTTTGTTGAGAATCAAGTGCTTTGTATTGATTAGCCTGTTAGGTCAGTTGAATAAGTTCATATATGATTCAGTCTTTGTTGGTTCATGATTGAAACTGTCTCATTGAACCAGTAGCTGAACTTATGTGAAATGTCTAAATTAAACCGAACTGATGTAATCTTGTCCTGAACTAATGTTATCTGAACCGGGCTGACTAAGGTCTGAACTTGTCAAGTACTTATATAGCCTAGCAGAACCAAGCTGAGCTGTTGTGAACTGATTAGAACCGGTGTTACCTGAACTTGATCTGAGCTGAACTTGTTATGTTCTGAATCATCTTAGCTGAACCGATTTATGCTTGAACCGATATGATTTTTAGCTAAGCTTCACCGGTCAGATCATGGTGTGAACTAAGTTTTCCTGAATCAAAATATCTGATCTGACTTGAGTTTCTTCTTGAACTGGACTGATTAACCTTTGTTCCAACCGTTATGTTATTGGTTCAGATGGTCGAGGTCAGTGGTAGGACCAGCCGAAACATGTCTTGTCCTCATTCTACTTTGGGAATTATCAGCAAGTTATGAACGTTTGGCTTGAGCTCGATTCTAGTCTTCCTTAGCCAATCTCATAGATTCAAAGGTGAGTCTAGATAGATGACTGATGAGTTATGAATTAGTGTTGCTTGAGTAAAATAAATGATTATGGTTGATAGATAAGTAAGTCTCTTGAACTATACTACACTGTGAAGTGTTTACTTATTATAAGGACTTAAGAAATATTATGAATTATTATTTCAGGTTTATCCCGAGCCTTAGTACTTGTTCTCAAGTACTAATATATAAGTACATAAGTATGAATCATGTGAATTTTTATTTCAACTCACTCTCCCTAAAATTCTCGCATTACCGTGAATTGGTCCTGCGATATGGAACAAGGTCATGAAGACACGATGATGGGGTCGCACCCTGGAGACCGTGTAACTGCATGCAGCATTAGATGTTCAATCTTGAAATATCTGATGGAGAGGATGGTTATATTTATTTTCCCGCTAGGTTCGGTTAGCCTTGGTGGTTTTCCAGGTTTAGCATATATATATATATATATATGAGTTAATGGCGGGTGAGATGGAGGTGATGTTTAAGATACGATTCACATCGATGGAATATAGGCCTTATATATAATAATTATGGAATTTATTTCCACTGCATTCAAATGGTGTCGACTGCTCGAGATATTACTAATATGTGTTGGGGGTGCGGGATTAGACTCACTGAGTAAACTAGTTACTAATGACTCATTTGTGATGCAGGTAACCAGTAGGCGGGAGACCTTTACTTTAGGATGGGAAGGAACAACATTAGCCATCGTTAGTTTTATTATCCTTGCAAAAATATTTTTGATATTCTTAAATGTAAAGTTTATTTATCGAAAACCTCGAGGTTAATCTATAACATTTTGTAAGATACTTTAGAAAGAATATTATATAATGTATTAAAGAATGTTTCTTTAAGTACGAGTTCCATATGATATTAGTCTTTGTCCGGACGAACTAACTATTTGGTATTACTCAGTAAGGTTGAAAAGCCTCGGGTTGTACCTAATAGGATATGTGTACTTAGGCGATTGGCCTAAGGTACCTGGATCTATTCCGGGAACTTCGGGTTAATCGTTGAGGTACACATTGTGGCCTCTTAGTTTGTTTTAAGTTACTAGTGATTGGCTGTGCATGTTCTTGTTTGATTGTTGTACGGCTGGTCGAGTCAACTTCTACTTAGACCAGATCGGGGGTGTCACTGTTTATCTTCTATTTTTCAGGAAAGGATAAATGTTAAGTTCAAAGGGATAAATGTCAAGATCGAAGGATAAATGTTAAGTTTCCGAAGACAATCATGAAGATCGAGGAAAAAAAGGAATATTTCCGCGAAGCGATAAATTCGACCAAGGGCAGAAGGGGAAACAGCAAACCGCCTCTAGAGGAGTATATAAGGACTTCAAGGGTGATGATGCAGGTGACACACGAAAATCTCTAATCAGAGCAAACATAGCTTAGCAGTTAGAGCATTTTGGCAACTTTTCGTTTTTGTTATTCGAGCTGTGACTCAACTAGGGTTTCGCAGTGTTAGGTTATGAGAAATAGGGATCTCGCCGACAGCTCTCATAGACAAGGCTCATATCCTGTTGTAAACGTTCATACGCAAATTCGGAATAAGACATCTATTTGCTCTCTTTTCGATTCTTACTTTGTTTTCAATATTTGTTTCGTATTCTGACTGATTGGCGTGTGGTTTAGCATATATCCGGGACCTCTGGGAACTAGGGTTTACCCTGAGTTCCTAATTCAACGGAAATCGACAGTGCGAATTTCGGTTCCCTCTACGCTTATTGCCTTATATGACTCCCGTAGGCCTGACCTTCTTTTCGTATATTCTCGTCAGTTGCACCTGATCAACTTGCCTGACTTGTAAACTGGCAGTTTGTAATTCCTTTGTTTAGACTTTGATCGCTTTATGTTTTTACCGAACATCTGTCACTTAGTGAAAAATGTGGCTCATTCTTCCAATCCTCATGAATACAATTGTTTCCACACTTCATTTCTTCTTGGGATCGATTGTTGAAGGCCCTCTTGATCTCAAAGACTCGGCAAAGGTTTGAAAGGTTTTTATAGACCTTGAGAGAGATGATGGCGAGAGAGTATGATGCGTTTGTGGTGACTATGTAAGAGATTACGGAGATTGAGATTTTGAGAGTAACCAGAGACTTGAGTAACAAGAGAATATAGAGATTTCGAGACTAAATATTATGAAGAGGAGATCTTCTCTCAACTTAATGCTTACAAATCGACATACAAGAGTATAAATAGATAAATGGGGTACAAGAAGTTCAGAAACCTAATCAACCAAGCATGTGAAGTCAAAGCAAGGAGGAGACTATATTTGAAATACTTGGTCCACAATACACATACGCTTGGACAGGCCATCCCTTGCTGGCTTTGTGGACATATCATGTGGCCAAGAGTGATCCGTGTAGTAAGTAGAGAAGGAGAGCTTCCAGGTTGCTTCCTTCAATATATTCCAACGGCATCTTCTCTCTTGCAAAGTTATCTACACGACCTTTGCTTGCTTTTGACCCAAGACAAGATCAGATAGGGGAGTGTACGGATTCATAATCGTACACTTTTGGCCCTATTTTTGCACAAATCCCAAATGATGTCAAATGGTTGAATGTGAGAGATTTGGGTTGACCGTGTCTGTACAGTCCGACTACCGTCCGTATAGTCGCCCTATTTTTATCTCGACCATCTACTCCCAAAATCCTCCAATGTCTTAAATCTTTAATGTAAATCCTTCTTGAACCTTGACATAGTTCTGTATAAGCTTCTGGACACTCCTTAAGTCTTGATAAAGTTTTTTTGGAGTTTTTTCTCTAACTTTGCACAAGACCTTTACTGAACCATTTCTTTACTTCAAGTTAACAAATAATCATTTATATGTGTGTTACATAACGATTTGAATAACGATATGTAGATGTTATATTCTTCATATATGCATGTACTTGAATAACGATTTGAGATTATATTACTTAAGTGTTATTGAAAGCTCGTCCACTGAACAATTTTGAATATAACTCTTGTATAGGAAGTCACCATGCTTTCATGTGTACCATCCCTAACCCAGGCTTCCAATTTCCTTTTGTTTTAAAAGGAAAAGGTTCGTTAAGACTACGGTCCATTATTTATACATAGGGTTTTCCATTCATTTTTTTTATAATTGGAGGTGTTCCCTTCTCTTTTTCCATTAGAGAGAAACATAGCGAATCCCTTCACAGCTCTCTATCTCTCTCTCTCTATATATATATCCTCTCTCCGATCCTCTCTTCTCACGGCTATTCCCCTCTGTTTCGTCTCCACCACTAGTTTGCTTCCTCCTCCGTAGTCGTTCGTCAGATCTGTTTGGTAAGCTTCTGATCTACATCTTCTTCTTCCACTCAGTTATTTGTCACTGAGTGTGACAAATCTGAACCCTAGTCCATTTTCCTCATCTTTTGTTGAGTTTTAGAGTGCATATCTGTGAGTATGGTTATCTCTTCATCTTCTCATAGATCTGGATCAGTGTAAGGTAAAAGTGAGGACCCGATTGTGAACTCTTCTCATGCTCTATAATACCGCTGGTGTAAGTGTAGGGTTAATATTATCTAGACTTGATTGTGTTGTTGTATTAATGTGATGAACTGTTAGATCTAGTTGTTGATTGTGTTGATGTGATGGAAATCACCTAGTTTATGGTACTTTGTAAAAGGATAAACCGGTTGAATGAATGAGATGATGAGATGTGAGATAAGAATGAATGTGAAGTGATAAGAATGAATGTGATGATGATTTATGTGATCGTGGTAAGTTGGGGTTAGGTTAGCGGCATCGGGTATAATCGAGTCATGTGATTCTGGGTATAAGTGAATATGGTGAACGTGGGAATACATGCAAAAGAATCCTATGAGGTGAGGTAAGGAATTCACATAGGAGCTGTGGGGCCGTAGCCCTGGTTTGGGGTGCCCACGTAGGAATGCCGCGACGAAGATGGAACAACAGTGAGTGAGCGCTAGGTCCTAGAGGTCTAAGTTGATTGTTATTCGTCGCATTTGCATTAGTGATAGCTTCCAGTATTTATCAGTATTAGGCCATATATATATATAGGCCACATTTAGAGTCTTTATTATGTACTTCAAGTATGTTTTAGGTCATTTATAGGTCTCGGTATATTTTGGAGCACTTTGGGGATTATGGACCAAAATGGAACTTACAGAGAAGGAGCGTAGCTGTAAAGAAAGGAGAATCACAAATTGATGTGACCTTCGGTCGATGCTTCCTTAGTGTCGATCGACAGTGATGCGAAACGGCAATGCAGACTTAACTTTTGAGAATTGCACCTTTTTCCCAAAAGTTTCCTTATTTTCTAAGAAGCCTCTGGGTGTGTTTAACCTATATTAGTTATTTTCTAGCCACTGTGGAGGCTAAACTTCATTTAGGGAACAAAGAGATTAGGATTGGAGAGAGATCTGAACTCCTTTAAAGAGAAGATTTTGAACTCCCTTATTTATTCTATTCTATTTATACGGTTTATTCAGATATCTATGATGTTCTTTATGCATATGTCTCTGTAATTCATTTTTTAGATCTTGGGTTCTTCAAGGGTCATCAAATGATTGTTAAACTGATAGAATTGCTATGGAGTCTAATTGGTTCTTGATCTGGTTAATCTTAATGGTAAGTTTAGGATTGATCACCTTAAACCTAGACCCTAAGATAATTGAGATATATGAGAATGTGGTCAATTACATGAGCCTAATCTAGATGAGCTAAATGATTAGGCACATTGATAGTCGGTCTAAGTGTTTAGCGAACTTATCAAACCTAATTTTAATGCATGTCTGAATTGTTTGAATTGACAACGACAGTTGGAATCCTAGAGGTTAGACATTAGATGATCTTTGCAGTGAGAGTTGATTAATCATTGCATGAGTTTGAGTTCAAAAATGGTTCTATAAATAAATCCCGATAATCTATAAGTTTTCATTTGTATTGTACATGTGAGGTCTCCTAAGTCTAGCTCCCCTCTTTCTGATAACTTACAATCGAATTGATTCTCATTCTGTTTACTATCTTCACCATTATTGTCTAGTTTAAGTAGAAAAAAGTTTCTTGTGCAATCATAGAATACTTGTGGATTTGATCCCTAAGTACTGCAATCAATCTCTTATTTGAGAGAGTTTCTCTTTCTTATTGCCATTAATCTTAGTTTAACGCTTAGTCTAGATTTTGCCTTTTCTATTTACTAGAAGTTCTTTCTTGTTTACTTGTGAAACATGTACCTTTTTCTTAAAGAGTGGCCTTTCACTTTCAATCGAAAGCGTAGATTGACGCAGTATCAGCATCACTTGACGCTGCTCATCAGAAAGCAGAGATGTTTAAAATCATAATTATCAAGGCAAATGGGAAAGGAGGCTTACGAGATCTTGAGGGTCGTGCCTACGACGCTGAATGCTAAATTGATTCAAGAACATGATGGGGGGGGGGGGTGCAATCCTTGATGAAATCACTGCTGCTACAAATACTAGGGTTGAACACCCGAGAGAACTACTGGACCACAACAAACCTGAAAAGTTGTCTTCCAACAGATTTTTGATTACCATAAATACAGAGCATCGATTTCCAGATGGACCCCGAATACATCAATTATGTGGGACAACGTACTTTTCATGGTTTTCCTGAGGAACACCCAATGTATCACATAGACATGTTGGAGGATATATCATCAATGATCCAACACGCTGGACTTTCTGGACTATCTACTTTGCAAACTTTTTCGTGGTCTCTTGAGGGAAATGCGAGAAATTGGCTAAAGCAGTTGCAGTATGGCTTGGAAGATCATAGGATACCAGCGAGAATGCCCAAACCATGGTTACTCAGAATCCCAACTTATTAGAATTTTCTTCAGAAGTCTTGATCTGGACCATCAAACACATCTTGATGCTACCAGTGAAGGTAATTTTAACACCAGAAGCCCTGAAGATGCTAAGAGACTGATTGAAAACATGACCTCTGGCGAAGGCTTCAGAAGATTTGGTATTAGAAGAAAGGGGTTGATTAAATATGGCGAAGAAGAGCACATAGCCGAAATAAAAGCCTGTTTGAGTTGTGTATTAGCTATAATAGAAAAGCGGTTTCAGTTATCCGATGGGATTGAGGTTTCCTCGCATGAAGTAGAAGATGTCATCTTTTTCAACGGAAATGGTGCTCAAGATCAGAAGTATGGGAAGCGGAAAGGAAACAGGAGTCCGCGTAGCTTCAAACCAAAATCAAAGATGACTCAAGTATTTGCTGGATAGCAAAGGATGGCCATGAACTTCATCTGGAAGATATGTTCATTGTACTCTGAACTGACAAAGGAGTTTGAAGCTCTGAGCAACTATGTCAAGATGATGGATAGCTAGGTTACACAAACTAAAGAATCTATAAAAACTGGAAGAGGGGATCCCCCACGGAAAATTGACACTAATCCAAGGCGTACTCTGAATGCTGTCACCATAAGAAAGAATATCACAGTAGACGAATATGTGGAGCTTGAAAAGACTGGAGACGTCAAGCCACGGTCAGCATCATTTGACATGCGAGAGCATCGTTTGATGCCCAACCCAGAGCAGCAAGATCAGTTGTAATTGAGGAGCCGAAAGCCCCACAACCCAACGATAAAAATCAAGCGAAATCAGAAACGTCTAAGAGCGTCGAATGACGTCAACGAAGAATCGATTGGTGCCATCCTCAACCAGACCCTCAATCATCTTATCCTTCACAACCTGATGTGGATCGGGTCTATAAACCCAAGGTTCCTTATCCCAAGAAACTGAAGAAAGCCAACATGATTTGAACGATGCTAGATGCAAGGAAATCTTTGATAAGATCAATGTGGAGATGCTTTTTATTGATGCCATTAGGACATTCCCTACTATTAGAAAATATGTTAAGCTGATATACTATGGATCTTACCCGTTTTTTACCCATAGTATATGTTCTTTTTAAGAACTATTATATATATTTGGAGTCTTTTAGGCTACTTTCAGGTCCGAGTATGTTTTGGAGAAATGCAGAGTATTTTAGGGCTTTATGATAAAGAAACTCGTAGCTTCCAAAAAATCATAAGTCAAAGTCGATATTATGAAGTGTTGATCGATAACACTCTGTTGTCATCGATCGACGGCGAACTTGATGTCTTATTCAGTTGCTCTAACCCTTTGGCTGGCGCACTTTAAACCCAATAGAACCACACTTTTTATCGTCAAAAGATCTGTTCGGGTTTAATAAGTCATTTTCGAAGACGTACCCATAAGGATAAGCGAACTTATGCTTCCCACAAACTTTGTAGTGTTGAAATATGGGTAGGAACCCAAAGATCCTCTTATCTTGGGAAGACTGTTTCTAGCCACAGACGGTGCAATAATAGACATTAGAAAATAGGTCTGATTTTTGGTGATCTGCTAATGAATTTTGAGATTGAAAACCTAGTCATGAGACCCATGATCGATGACCAGACATTTTTCTTTGACCACCTCACAGAGTTAGCTGATGAATTATTCAGAGAAATATGCTCTAAAGACCCCTTGGAGAGAGCCCATACAGCTTCAATATTAGACGCAGCATACCTGGATGATCTTGCCACTGAGCACATCAGATCGGTGATGCTAGTGAGAAAGTGATGCAGCTTGATGCTAATGAAGAATTCGAAATTTCTCAGAGCGTCAAACGAAGAAAAGATTGCGTCAAGTGACACCCTCATGAAACCAGCAAATGGAACTTGAAAAAGGCACCAAAGGTTGATCTTAAACCACTCCTAGTAGGCCTAAAATACGCCTTGCTCTGTGAGAACTCTTCCCATGTTATTGTCAATGCTAATTTGAATAACGCAATCTCACTTTACTACTAAGCAAGATGTGAAAGTATCACAAAGCTCTTGTCTATTCCCTTGATGAAATTTCAGGTATCTCTTCCGATCTATGCATGCATAGGATTCACTTGGAAGACGAGTCAAATTCATCTATTGAGCATCAGAGGAAGCTAAACCCGAATTTGAAAGAGGTTGTGAAAAAGGAGATCATGAAACTTCTCAAAGCAGGGTTTATCTATCTGATTTTAGACAACAATTGGGTAAGTCCAATACATGTGGTTCCTAAGAAAGTTCTAGTCACAATGGTGAAGAATGACACATATGAATTAATCCTTACGAGGTCTGTTTCTAGGCACTTGATGTGCCTAGACTAGGAAGGATCATTTCCCTTTACCATTCACTGATCAGATGTTGGAGAGTCTGGCGAATCATTCATACTTCTTTTTTCCTCGACGGCTATTCAGGGTCCTTTCAGATTCCTATCCACCCAGACGATCAGGAGAAAACTACCTTTACTGTCCTTATGGCAATTTCACATACCGCATGATGCCCTTTGGACTTTGTAATAACCCTGCTACATTTCAGAGATGTATTTTGTCTATCTTTACATACATAATTGAAGACTTTATGGAGGTCTTCATGTATGGGTCTGATTTTGCATCATGCCTAGATAACTTGTGCAGGGTTTTAGTCAGATGTGAAGAGAAGAACTTGGTTTTGAATTGGGAAAAAGACCATTTTATGGTCACCAGTGGAGTTTTTCTACAACACAAGGTTTCAGCTGCTGATATTGAGGTAGACAAAGCCAATATCGAAGTCATGACAGGAGATGTAAGAAGTTTTCTGGGACATGCTGGTTTCTACCGAAGAATCATCACAGACTTCAGCAAGATCGCTCGACCACTCACAGCTCTTCTCTGCAAAGAAGTCAAATTTGATTTCACCCCGAGGGCCTTCAATCCTTTCAAGAAATTAAGACTGATCTGGTATCTGCCCATATTTTACAAGCTCCAGATTGTGATTTACCCTTTGAACTAATGTGTGATGCCAGAAATTTTGCTGTTGGGGCCGTACTCGGACAGAAGAAGGACAAGAAACTGCATGGTATTTATAGCGCAAGCAGAACGCTAGATGCGCAGAGAAACTATGCCTCTACAGAGATGGAGTTGCAAACTATGGTATTCACTTTTTAGAAATTTTGACCTTACTTAGTAGGCTCGAAATTGATCGCTCACACTGACCATGCTGCCTTAAAATATCTGATGCAAAAGAAAGACGCAAAACCAAGGCTCCTTAGATGGGGTCTTCTCCTACAAGAATTCAACTTCGAAATAAAAGACAACAAGGGCTTCAAAAATGGAGTCTCTGATCATCTCTCGCGAATTAGGATTAAGGAAGACGTCCCCATAGATGACTATATGCTAGAATCACAGTTCGTATGAACTCTGGAAGTCATGGAGCCAGCATCGATCGATGGTGCCAGTGGCATCGATCGATGAAATCCAATCGACCCAGATTTCTCCTAGAGGTTAAACTTCAAGTTCTGGGGGTGTATGACCAGGAGTGACTCAGATAGAACATGGTACGCTGATATTGCAAATTACCTCACTGCTGAAGTATAGCCAAGTGATTTGAATAGGTGCGTGATATACTATGGATTTTACCAGTTTAAACCCATTATATATATATATATATATATATATTTGCTTTTAGAGTCTATTATATATGTTTGGAGTATATTTTATAGTAATTTTAGGTCCAGATTTGTTTTAGAGCAATGTGAAGATTATTAATCACTCTGAAGCTTAATGATGACAAAACTCGTAGCTACTGAAGAAATCAAAAGTCAGAGTCAAGATTCAGGAAGAGTGTCGATCGACACTCCCTCCTTGGAATCGCTTGACACTCACGCGAGTAGACTGGGCGACTTAAAATAAAGACCGAATCAAGCCCTAAAAATCCAGATCATTACACGACTACCCCTAGCCGACTTTATACTTAGTATTTATGTGTTTTGCCATTTTTTAAGAAAATAGGACCCACAAACTATTCGACCATTCTTAGAAGCTTTTTAGTTATTTTTTGGAAAGAAGATCAAGACTCCTTTAGAGATTTATTTTGGAACTTCCAATGTTTTCTTACCTATATTTATGCATGCTATTTAGATTATTGTTATTCTTAGCTAAATTATGTCAGAGTAGTTTCTCTTGTTAGGTTTAGGGTTGTATTAAAGTTTATATGAATTGCTGAGATATATAACTGCTAGGGTGAATCTACTAAGGATCCTTCATCAGAATTGGACTTACATCTTGTATTCTAGAGTAGCTAACTAGAATCCTGAAGTTAGGATACAAACAACTACGATAGTAAGTTAATTACCTGACATTAATTTTGCTGAGCTAGAATGTTAGCACATTCAAGAGCTGGTCTAGATTAACTTAGTGAACATATCGATTAGGAAGTTAACGCTTGCCTAAGTTAGCATCGAGCGACACTCCTTACATAGTATTGATCAACGCTCGCTCCTTGTTTGCATGCGACAGCTGGAACAAAAACTTAGTTATCTTATTAGACCCACAACTAGAGATGGATGTCTTACTATTGCATTTGAGTTCTAGGACGGTTGATCACACACCCTTATCATATATACATCATAATTCTATTTCATGAAACCCTAAGTATAGCTATTTAATCATATCGTTTACAACCAGCTGCTTACTTGTTCTCTACTGTTTTCTGCTTTAATATTAATTGCCTAGCTTAATCTTAATATCTCTATTCTATTGTGTGCCCACGTTGCCTGTGGATTCGATCCCTAGGTACTACAACTAAACATTTTATTTGAGAGAAAAAGTTGTTGTAGGGTAATTTGAGCGATATCAAATTTGGCACTGTTGCCGGAGAGCATTGGCTTCGCCATTAGACTTGATTAATGGGTTTCGTCTAGGTTTTACTTTATGTTTTAGTTACTTACAATTTTTTTCGTTTTCTTTGTCTATCAGGTGCATGCCCAATAGTACCCCAAGAAACAAGGAAAAAACGTTTGTTATTCTCATACGCTGCACAATTAGAACGCACGATCCGCAAAAAGAATCCCACATCATTGATCGACACCAACACTTCTTCGTTGATAGATACTACTTATGAGCAAGACTCGATCGACACCAACACATCTTCGTTGATTGACACCAACCCATGAGCAAGCAACATGGTAAAAACTCTTGTGCTAACAAGGGATGAGAATGGAACATGGTAAAAACTCTTGGAACTCGTGTGCAGAGGATGATTGAGTTTGTAGTCTCGTGTGAGACTTTGTTTTTTATGATTAGCTCCGGCCAAGTGTGGCCGTGTTTTATCTTGGGACTGGCCACTTGTGGCATTGAATCCCTGTCGCTTCTGCGACTTTTAAATGAACTTCATTTTGCGTTTTCAAGAGCTTATTGAGCACATTATGTGGGTGTAGAGGGAAGACTATGAGTTGTCATCTCGTAATCTAACTCTGGGTGAACAACTACATTCACGATCTGTTTGGAGTTTTCCGCAGTGTGTAAACTTCCGGGATTTCTGACGACGCTCGAATATTAGCCAAGAGACAAATTTTGGGATATTGTACCATGGTGTTTGATACTAGGCCTAGAAATGTTAGAGACCAGTGTGATGGGTTTAGGGTAAAACCTAGGTCTAATCGCGGTTTTAGGGGGTGCGATGACTACTTCGACTTACGTTTCTCTTAGCATTTTCGACATGATTCCGTCCCGCTTTAAATTCTGCAGTATGTTTTCAGCAGATGTGACTTGTATGGTAGGAATCGAGCATCTCTTGTGGGATAATTTTTAAGTCTCCCGAAAGTGTTGACCAAAATTTTGGATTTCTTTTATACCGCTATTACCCTTGTGTCGGGCGTTCGAGAGCTATCTCTACGAGATGGCTTAGTCTGTTTAGGATGTAAGAGTTTGTTGTGATCAGCAACAAACTTATAGGTAGATATTACCGTTTTGAAGAATACGTGTTAAGAAGGTGTGTGTGTGTTTTATAGTCGGGAAGGACTGTTTTTAAAGTGAGCATTCCTTTTCGGAAAGTTTTGACGAAAAAGGAGTCCTTCGAGCGTTAGCGATGTCTCTTTGTGTCGAAGGTTGAATTTTTTACGTCATCTTTAAGTGAAGCGAGTTGCGAGATGGAGTTTTCTGGCGATAGACAGATTTTGGGCGGTTTTCGGCCGCGGTTATCTTAATCAAGCTTCGAAAATATTGAGTCTGGGAGCGGATTTTTTGAACTTTTGGGAGTATAGAAGTATACGTATACGTACCCACTCCCGAGCTTTTTTAATGAGGGAGGGGGGGGGACAGCTGAGCTCGTCATGCGACGAATAGCCTACGTACCATCTTCAGGGATCAAGCCGTCTCGTAATTCAGTTTGAAGCGTTGTTTAGTGGTCTAGTGGTAGTACTTCTTGAGGTGCATCACGTTCCCAATTCTCGAAATTTTGATGTCCTGCATGTTCGCAATTTTGTATGCGCCTGGTCGGACTACTTTTATGACTTTTTAAGGTCCTTCCCAGTTTTCCCCGAGTTTACATGCGTTTTGCTTGGCGGTGTTCTGAAAAAAAATTCGTAGGAATAAGTCGCCTTCTTTGAATCTACGGATACGTACGTTGGAGTTTTAGTACTTTGCGGCCGCCTGCTAATAGTTATGAATCCTTATGAGGGCCTAGTCCTGATGTTCGTTGATTAGATCGAGCTCGCCAAACAACATTAGATTGTTCGAACACTCTCGTTCTGGGAGCAATCTTCTGCGTACTCTGGGAAATTCAACTTCTGTTGGGATCATACATTCTGCTCCGTATACAAGGGCAAATGGAGTTTCCCTCGTCGCGTGTCTCGGAGTTGTGCAGTGTGACCATAAGACTCCTTCGAGTTCTTCAGGCCACCTACCATTTTTGGCATCCAAATGTTCATTAAGTCCATCAAGGATGGTCTTATTAGTATTTTCGGCTTGGCCGTTGCATTGCGGGAATCAAGGGGTTGATTTGGTTAGTCATATCTTCCACTTTTCACAGGAGGCCTCGAATATGGTAGAAATAAAAAAAGATCCATTGTCCGTTACGATTTCGTATGGGACCCCATCTCTGCAGACAATGTTTCTCCATACGAAGCTTTCGACCTGGGCGTCTATAATGCTCACGTAGGAGTCTGCTTCGACCCATTTTGAGAAAAAAATTGGTCAAGACCAACATGAAGCATATTTGCTTTGACATATCCGACTATGTCCATCGACCATCGCATGAATGGATACAGTGCCGAGATCGATGAGAGGACCTCTGCCGGTTGATGGATAGTAGGGGCGTACCTCTTGCATTTTTGCATTTTCGTGCAAACTACTCGCAATCTTTAAAAATCGTTGGCCAGTAGTGTCCATTGCGTTTGATTTTGACTACGAGGGACCTTCCGCTAAAGTGATTTCCGCAAGATCCACAATGTACCTCTTCCATTATCCTTCGTGGTTTCCTTCCTTCTACGCAGGTCATGAGCGGCCTAGAAGATCTCCACTTGTAGAGTTCCCTGTCAACCAAGACCATTATGCGGATTGGGTTTTAACCTTTTGAGCTGCCCATTTATCTGTTGGGAGTTTTCCGTCGGCGATGTACGCAAAGATTTTCTCTATCCAAGGTTTGTCGAATCCGTACTCGGATTGCTCGGAGTCTTGTGTTGCCTCGATATCGACTTCGTCGGCATCGCCGTCGGGTGAATCGATCAGGTCTATGACGATAGGCGGCCCAATGCTAGGATGCTCTATGAAATCCATGGGAATTACCCAGCTCAGACCTGGGTCCGAACTGGATGCCAAGGCGTCAATCTGGCCGTTTTTGGCGCGAGGACTCCAGGTAAGAGCGAATTGATTTAACTTTAAGCCAAGTTCTGAATGAGTTTTAAGTAAGCGTCCATTATTTTGTCCCTTGCTTCGTATTCTCCGCTGTATTGGCTTGCCACAAGTTGGGAATCGCAGTAGGCGTGGATGTTGCGTATCTTAAGGTCATGAGCTAATCGTAAGCCTGCGTTCAAGGCTTCGTACTTGTCTTCGTTGTTTGAGGTGTGGAAAATTAGTCGGAATGACTGTTCCAGCACTTCCCCTATTGGTGACGTGAATCTCATCCCGATTCCGGAGCCCTGTTTGGACGAGGATCTGTCGACGTGGAGGGTCCAAGTCGAGTCGGGCTCTTGGTTATTTGTGCACCCTCCAGGGATTTTTACCAGGAAATCGCCGAGTATTTGAGATATTGCGCAGGTTTTTGCTCGATACTCGATGTCGTACTCGGTTAGCGCGATTGCCCATTTTGCTAACCTTCCAGATTGATTGGGGCTATGCAAGATCAGGCGCAGTGAAATGATGTGAGTACCACGATCGTATGGGACTGGAAGTATGGCCTTAGCTTTTCTGCTGACATTGCGACTGCAAGTTCCAGTTTTTCCATCATCGGGTAACGCGTCTCTGCGTCGAGCAAAGCTTTGCTTACGTAAAAGATGGGATTTTCTCGCTGCGTTCCTCTCGGCTGAGGACGCCACTCACGGCCGTGACCGATACCATGATGTACATGAACAGTGGTTCCCCTTCTACGGGTCTTGCAAGTACCCGGGGAGTGGCCAAGTAGTGTTTCAGCTGTTGGAAAGATTTTTCGCACTCTTCGGTCCGCTCGAATTTCTTGTTCCCTTTCAAAGTGTCATAGAAAGGTAAACACTTTTCTTTTGATCGCGAGATAAATCGGTTAAGCACTGCGACCCTACTGGTCAATCTCTGCACCTCTCGTTTCTTTCTCGGAGATGTCATTTTGATCAGGGCGGTGATTTTCTTTGGGTTAGCCTGGATCCCGCGGTAGGTGATGAGATATCCCAGGAATTCTCCCGATGATACCGCGAACCTGCACTTTTCGGGATTCAGTTTCATATTGTGGAGGCTCAGCCTTTCAAAGAATTCTTGGAGGTGGGTGATATGGTCTTGCTCTTGGAGAGACTTTATGAGCATATCGTCGATGTATACCTCCATTGTTTTTCCGAGCTGTTCCAAGAACATACGGTTGGCTAGCCGTTGATAGGTTGCGCCAGTGTTCTTGAGACCGAACGACATTACCCTGTAACAGTAAGTGCCACAATCAGTTATGAACGCAGTTTTTTCTTGGTCGTCGGGGTTCATCCTGATCTGATTGTACCCGGAGAAGGCGTCCATAAAGGACAAGAGTTTGTTCCCTTCCGTTGCTTCGGCTAAGCGGTCGAGGTGTGGCATTGGGAAGCTATCCTTTGGACACGCTTTGTTGAGATCGGTGAAATCGACGCAAACTCGCCAGTTTCCGTTCTGCTTTTTGACAACGACCGGGTTAGCGAGCCATTCGTGATACCTGAACTCTGTTATGGATCCGACTTTGAGGAGTTTTCAACCTTGCCGTGAACTGCACCAGCGCGTTATGGTCCCAACTTTCATCTTTTTTGTTTGACGGGTTTGAAAGTTGGGTCGATGTTGAGTTCATGAAACGTAATGTTGATGTCAATCCCTGGCATTTCTTCCACGGTCCATGCGAACGTATGCATATTATTTTTTAGAAAAGCTATGAGATCGATCTTCAAAGGCTCGCTCAGGTTTGCGCTGATTTCAACACAGCGGTCTGGAAATGCTTCGTCTATGCACACCGAGACGACGGGTTCGCAAGTCGGATCACATTTTTCTTCCAAAGCTTCAATCACTCGTGACTGCCAAAAGATTTCATCTTGTTCCGGGGCATTGTCAATGACAGACGATTTCTTTTTCTTTTTAGGCGGAATCGCTGCTTCGTTTTTTTTTTTTACGTTTTAATTCCGCGTCAAAGCAGACTTGCAAAATTCTCTGATCTCCCCAGAAGGTCTTGATTCACTGAAGCATTGAGAATTTGAGACGCATGTGGTATGATGACGGGATAGCCTGAATTGAATTCAGCCATGGAGTTCCTAGGATCGCATTATATGATGTGGGTCGATCGATGACCAGGAACTCCATGATTTTTGTTATGCTGTTGGCACTAACCGAGAGGTTGATTATGCCGAGAGTCATGGTAGCCTCCCCCGAGAGTCCTACTACCAGGTTTGGGTCTTCCGCAATTTTGGATGGATCGATTTCAATTCTCTCAAGGGTGTTTTGAAGATTATAATTGCTACGTCCTAGGATTGAACATAATCACTCAAACGGTTCTGAAATGGATATGATCTCGCAATGGAGAAATGGTGGATCGATGGGTGACACAAGAGGGGCGGAATCACTCTTGATACTACCAGAGATTCGATGTTGCTTGATGTGACGCACAAGTCCAACAATCGAATGGTTTTTTTGCTAGGCGATAACCTCACCAAGAAACGAAAAGTTCTAGACAAAGAACTAAGAGAGATAAACTCAAAAATGAAAGAAGAAAATCGAATTATGTTATTGCTGGAAAGGGGATACATATTTATAGTAGCAAGCATGTGAAGAGACTAAGTAACTTTGCGGAAAATCACACCTAGGAACTACAACAAAGACTAAGACTAGTCAAAATGACTCTTCGGTTCTTGGTCTTGGTCGATATGACCCTTTGTCTACCGTCCAGGTTCGTCCGAACCCACACTGTTCAACAGATGTCCCTTCACCTACTTTTTTCCAGGTTCATCGAACCTTGCTGTGATGATCGGATCCTTTACGGTCAGGAGCAGGACACACTTTGGGTTGTCCGTGTGGGTGATCGATGAACTTTCATGAACGGAACTCCACTTTAGTCGACCTAAATCTTCAGAGAGCTTAAGTATCCTTGCCTTAGAGAGATTAGAATCATCGATCATCAAGGAATCATCAATCTGGTCGGAAAAGTGAAGTTCATGACCATCGGGGCATGTGGTACGAATCAAACGGGACAGAAGTGAAGTGCTGTGACTTAAGTTAAATCCCTCTCGGTGATCTTGAGTTATGGCTCGACCGTTGGTCTAAGATTGTCGAATGGGTCGGGAAAGGATGGCTGAAGGTCGATCAATCCGGTCATTAGGTCGTGGTTACATCCTTAAGTCATTTCCGGGTGAACGTGGGTTGATTCTGTACACGGCTCGGTCAGTGTACACGTCTTGGTCAGTCCGTCTGGTCCGGTCGGATGGGTGAACCTCAGTTGAGGTATTCTGATCTTACTGAACCGCATCTGGTGCTGGTTCCATGTACTGGGGTGCATCATTCCCTTCCTCTTCAAAAGGATTTGTCCACAAATCTGGATCATCTCCACGAAAAAGAGATAGATCATAAACATTAAAACTCGAAGAAATATCGTACTTACCTTGAAGATCAAGCTGATAGGCATTGTCATGGATTTTCTTGATTATCTGAAAAGGACCATCGACTCTAGGCATGAGTTTAGACTTTCTTTCTTCGGGGAACCGTTCCTTCCTTAAGTGAACCCACACGAGGTCTCCATCCTCAAAGGTGACCTTGGTCCGTTTCTTATTTGCCTTCCTTTCATAAATTTTTGTTTTTGCTTCAATGTTGGCTCGAACCTTCTCATGCAACTTCTGAATGGTGTCAGCCTTCTTTTTCCCATCTGTACTAATCCTTTCACTCAAAGCCAAAGACAAAAGATCAAGTGGAGACATTGGGTTGAAACCATAAACAATCTCAAATGGAGAAAACTTAGTAGCATAATGCACAAAATGATTATATGCAAACTCAACATGAGGCAAACATTCTTCCCAAATTCTAAGATTCTTTTTAATCAATGACCTAAGCGATGCAGATAAGGTTCGGTTTACAACCTCAGTTTGGCCATCAGTTTGAGGGTGACAAGTGGTGGAAAACAACAGCCTCGTTCCTAACTTAGACCACAAAAATAGCTAAGGAACTTAGCATCTCTATCAGAAACAATGGTTCTAGGCATTTCGTGCAACCTAACGACATCTCTAAAGAACAACTCAGAAACATGCACGGCATCATCAGTTTTATGACAAGGTATGAAATGAGCCATTTTCGAAAATCTATCAACCACCACAAAGATAGAATCTCGACCAGACTTAGTCCTAGGCAAACCAAGAACAAAATCCATAGATATATCGACCCAAGGATGAGATGGAATGGGTAAAGCCGAATACAAACCTTGGTTTTGTACTTTGGATTTGGCTTTCTTGCAAACCACACATCGGTTGCATATCCTCTCTACATCCTTCATCAAGATCGGCCAATAGAAATGCTCATACAACACCTTGTATGTTTTCTTGATTCCGAAATGTCCCATAAGACCTCCTCCATGTGATTCCCTGATAAACAACACCCTCAAATAACATTGGGGCACACACAAACGATTATCATAGAATAGGAAATCAGACACTTGATAGTACTTTCCATAAGCAGTCTTGGAACATTTTCTAAAAATCTCTTTGAAATCCGGATCAGTTGCATATAAATATTTGATGAATTCAAATCCAAGAAACTTTGTTTCTATAGTTGAGAGAAGAGTGTACCTTCTAGATAAGGCAGCAGCCACCACGTTTTCCTTACCTTTTTTGTATTTGATCACATAAGGAAAGGTCTCGATGAACTCGACCCAACGGGCGTGCGTTTTGTTTAGTTTTTGCTGGCCTTTGAGGTGTCTCAATGATTGGTGATCAGTGTGGATCACGAACTCCTTTGGGCAAAGATAGTGTTGCCAAGCCTGAAGGGCTCGCACCAAAGCGTACAACTCTTGGTCGTAAGTGGGGTAGTTGAGCGTGGCTCCTCCATGATTTTCACTAAATAGGATATGGGTTTCCTGTCCTGCATCAAAACAGCACCAATGCCAACACCCGAAGCATCACATTCGATCTCAAAAGTTTTAGAAAAATCCGGAAGCATACGTAAAGGAGCTTGAGTTAACTTCCCTATGAGAATTTGAAATGCCTCTTCTTGAGCTTGATCCCACTTGAACCCAACATTCTTTTTGATCACCTCGGTGAGTGGAGCTGCTATAGTGCTGAAGTTTGGGACGAACCGTCGG
The DNA here is from genome assembly GCA_905132885.1 of Moricandia moricandioides. Classification (NCBI taxonomy): domain Eukaryota; kingdom Viridiplantae; phylum Streptophyta; class Magnoliopsida; order Brassicales; family Brassicaceae; genus Moricandia; species Moricandia moricandioides. The sequence continues at coordinate 34,342 of CAJHQQ010000473.1, forward strand.
TAGAACCCAGCAAGTCCGTGAAAACTTCTTACTTCACCCACGGTGGTTGGACTAGGCCACTCTCGGATGGCTTTGATTTTCTCTTCGCCCACTCTGAGTCCATCTGCACCTACAACAAAACCTAAGAAGACAACGTGATCTGTCCCAAAAGAGCATTTGGCAAGATTAGCAAACAAGTGTTCTTTCCTAAGGATTTCTAAAACAGATTTCAGATGCACCTTATGATCATCAAGACTCTTGCTGTAGATAAGTATGTCATAAAAGTAGACAACAACAAATTGACCAATGAATGATTGCAAGATATGATTCATCAAACGCATGAATGTACTAGGTGCATTAGTGAGACCAAAGGGCATGACAAGCCATTCATACAATCCTAGTTTTGTTTTGAATGCAGTTTTCCATTCATCATCTTCTTTCATGCGAATTTGGTGATAGCCACTTTTCAAGTCTATTTTAGAGAAAACAGAGGAACCATGCAATTCATCTAGCATGTCATCAAGCCTAGGGATTGGATGCCTATACTTTACTGTAATTTTGTTGATAGCGTGGCAGTCCACACACATCCGCCAAGATCCATCCTTTTTGGGCACAAGGAGGACTGGTACAGCACATGGGCTAAGGCTTTCTCTGATTTAGCCTTTCTCGAGTAACTCTCCAATCTGTTTCTGAAGTTCCTTTGTTTCCACTGGGTTGGTTCGATACGCTGGTCGGTTTGGAAGTTATACACCCGGAATGAAGTCGATCTGATGTTCTATACCCCTTACTGGTGGCAAACCTTTTGGGTTCTCATCTGGAAAAAACATCAGAGTAATCGTGCAAGACATCTATCAAATCACTCGGAACTTCCGGTGCAAGGTTAGAAGAAGAAGCCATTAGAGATTCCTTGTAAACAAACAAAAGAAATGGCTGTTGAGAGTAAAGAGAATTTCTGACCTGGCTTTCTTTGATAAAGAAATTGGAATTCTTACGAGATGTCTCTGGTTCATCCGGTTTGAGTTCCTTGTCTCGACCCTTCTTGAGTTGGATCTGATCTTTGTGAACCTCCAAAGGAGTCAAGGGCACCAGTGTGATCCTTTTCCCATTATGATCAAAGGAATTCCGGTTCGTGTATCCATCATGCACCGCCTTTTTTTCCAACTGCCATGGTCGACCCAAAAGAATGTGACAAGCGTCCAGGGGAAGGACATTGCAAAGGACCTCGTCCTTATATCGTCCGATGGTAAGAGGGACCGTGACTTGTTCCTTCACATATTGCTCACCAGCCTCGTTGAGCCATTCCAATCTGAAAGGTCGAGAAAGAGGCCTGGTCACAAGTCCAAGTTTCCTAACAAGAGTATCACTAGAAACATTAGTGCAACTTCCACCATCAATAATCAAAGAACAAACTCTATCTGAAATCAAACATCTAGAGTAAAAAAGATTCTCCCTTTGTTCTCGTTCGTTGGTTTTGGGTTGTACTCAAGGTTCTCCTAGTGACAAGTAATGGACCGTGAGCTGGATAGTCGAGGTGGTCGGATTTCTCATCAAAGGTCGGGACAAAATCATCGTCCAGGTAGTCATCAAAGATCGGGCCAAGATGATTATCATAGACTGGTCGGAGATCAACGTCTGTGGGCTTGTACTCATCAAAGATTGGACCGGTTGAATTGTCCAAGGGTCTCCTAGCAACCAGAATTGGTCCGTGATGTGGGTAATCAAATGGTTCTTTGTCCTCATCATAGACTGGACCGAGATCTTCCTTATCCTCCTTCTCGTCCTCGGACTCAACTTCTCCATTTTCCAAGATAATCATCACTTTTTGGTTTGGACAACGGTTGGCATAATTCCCAAGTCCATGACACCTAAAGCATTGAATATCTCTTGTCCGTTTGGGAGGTCCATAAGTCTTTTCTCTATCAACACGAGCAAGGACATTAGTCTTAAAAGCTGTATTTGTTGTGGCCGGAGACTTACCCTTGTTTTGGTAGCTTGGTTTCGAGCAAAGGTCGGTTTTCGGGCATATGATGGTTTGGAAAGACCCCTCCTCTTAACTTGCTGCTCAATCAAGATAGCTTTGTGTAACATCTGTTCCAGACATTCGTACTCTTGAAGCTCCATTCGGTCTTGAATGTCACAGTTGAGTCCGGCAAGAAATCTCGCCATAGTGGCATCCAAAGTCTCATCTACATCAGCCTTGATCATCAGTGTTTCCATTTTCTGGAAGTAATCCTCGACTGATTTGGTTCCTTGAAAAAACGTCCAAGCCTTTGGTGGAGGTCACGATGGTAGTGTTCCAGAACAAATCGTTTCCTCATCAAGGTAGTGAGCTCATCCCATGAGGCAATAGGTCTTCCACCTGTTCTCCTCCTGTGAGTCAACACTTGATCATACCAATTAATAGCACAACCAGTAAATTCAGTTGCAGCCAACCTAACCTTTTTAAGTTCTGAAAAATTTTGACAATCAAAAACGAGTTCAATTTTTCTTTCCCATTCTAAAAATGCATCAGGATCGTTTTTGCCTTCAAAGGTTGGAATCTTAAGTTTCAAACCACCTAAACCATCATCAACTTGTTCATTTCTCCTAGCAAAAGGATTAACATCACCTCGTTCATGGTTTTGGTGTCCTGGACCTCGCCTAGGTTGGTTGATGGATCGATCATCAAGGAATTCCTCCTCGCCATCATCATCATATCGATTGGTTCATCTAGGGTGATCTCTTCTTGTTCCGGTTCTGGACTGAGTTGTTTGACGAACCTGCATCTCATCAAGACGCTGATGGATCTGCTCTAAACCTGTGTTCAAAAGGTTAGTAAAAGTATCGTTTAAAGCTCTCATTTGCAAGTTTGACAAGCCGGCCATAGAATTTCCGGGTCGGTTCCTTTCATCTTCACTCTCCATGGTTCCTGAAATTGCTAAACATAAAAATATTAGCACTGGTAAATATATTCCTCACAAACTCAGGTGTTTGATCTCCCCCACTCAAGTGTTTCACTCGGTTTTTATATGGACACTCAAGAGTTTCTCCTCAAAGTTCTAAGAAAGACAATCCAAGTTTCCAATGGGTTTCCCAAGCAAACAAAAAATGAGATGAGATAGAAAGATAAGAAAATTTGGATTTGGAATCTGCTTTAACCTCCTCAAAGGCGGGATTTCTCCTCGGCCAGCAGACTTTCTCTTCCACCACCAAACCACAAATCGATCTTTTGATAACTGTGAAACCTTTTTTTTGATCTTTTCTTTTCTCATTTTTTTTATATAGTGGATGATAATGAGGGGCCCATATTCGAGATAGAAAGAAGAAGAAGTGTTTGAATAATTTGAAATGAAAGATGAGAAGAATGGATAGATGATACCAATTGAGTGGCTCTGATACCACTTGATACGTCCTAGGATTGGACATGATCACTCAAACGGTTCTGAAACGGATATGATCTCGCAATGGAGAAATGGTGGATCGATGGGTGACACAAGAGGGGCGGAATCACTCTTGATACTACCAGAGATTCGATGTTGCTTGATGTGACGCACAAGTCCAACAATCGAATGGTTTGTTTGCTAGGCGATAACCTCACCAAGAAACGAAAAGTTCTAGACAAAGAACTAAGAGAGATAAACTCAAAAATGAAAGAAGAAAATCGAATTATGTTATTGCTGGAAAGGGGATACATATTTATAGTAGCAAGCATGTGAAGAGACTAAGTAACTTTGTGGAAAATCACACCTAGAAAACTACAACAAAGACTACGACTAGTCAAAAAGACTCTTCGGTTCTTGGTCTTGGTCAATATGACCCTTTGTCTACCGTCCAGATTCGTCCGAAACCACCCTGGTCAACAGATGTCCCTTTGCCTACTTTTGTCCAGGTTCATCGAACCTTGCTGTGATGATCGGATCCTTTGCGGTCAGGAGCAGGACACATTGTGGGTTGTCCGTGTGGATGATCGATGAACTTTCATGAACGGAACTCCACATTAGTCGACCCAAATCTTCAGAGAGCTTAAGTATCCTTGCCTTAGAGAGTTTAGAATCATCGATCATCAAGGAATCAGCAATCTGGTCGGAAAAGTGATGTTCATGACCATTGGGGAATGTGGTACGAACCAAACGGGCCAGAAGTGAAGTGTTGTGACCTAAGTCAAGTTCTTCTCGGTGATCTTGAGTTTTGGCTCGACTGTTGGTCTTAGATTGTCGAATGGGTCGGGAAAGGATGGCTGATGATCGATCAATCCGGTCATTAGGTCGTGGTTCCATCCTTAAGTCATTTCCGGGTGAACGCGGGTCGATTCTGTACACGGCTCGGTCAGTGTACACGTCTTGGTTAGTCCGTCTGGTCCGGTCGGATGGGTGAACCTCAGTTGAGGTATTCTGATCTTCCTGAACCGCATCTGGTGCTGGTTCCATGTACTGGGCTGCATCAATAATGGCTGAGCTTCCGGTGTCGACCAATATCCTTGCGAGATCGATATTCCGGACTGTCAGCTCGATAACAAGGAGATCTTTGAGAAGTTTGACTGATTCGGTCGTTGCTCTCTCCTTGAAGAAGATGACGTCACCGCCTGTTGGGTTAGGCTTATCGTTTCTAATTCATTCGGTAATTTTTGAGTTAGAGAATCCGACCCCCCCCCCCCCCCCTCTTTCTAGCGTCAAACTGTGGGAACCAAAATCCACACTGTCAATTTCAGTAAATTAAGTAAAGCCAAGAGAATCCGACTTTTCCAGAGGTCCCGGATTATCTGCGTAAACACAAGAAAACGAAGAAGAAAGAGATAACAGAATATCGATAGTAACTTACATAGAGGCGTTTTTATTAATTGATAAGAGCAAAGCTACAAGATATTCCGAAGAACAAAATGAGTAGAATTTATCTAACAAAGAGAATCTCAAAAAATATATGGAGAAGAATCTAAGCAAAGTTTCGAGTATGCAGCCGCCTATATCCTAAGTTCTTCCAAGCTAGCAGAGAATTCTAGGTCTAAATCTTTGGATACCCTTAGCCTTTAGCTTCAGCTCCCCTAATATATGCCTTCTCGGTCGGTTCCTCTTTCCTTTTTTGCCCTAGGTTGAGTTTATCGCTTCACGGAAACATTTCTTTTTATCTCAGTCTTCATCATTATCTTGGAATTTGACATTTATCTTCCGATTTCACGAGATTTATCTTCTTCTGCGAGTAAAGATACGCCGTCATAACATTGATGGGCTCAATTTCGTATGGAATCGCAAGTGGGTCTTTAGCCGCGTTCTAGGCCTCTTTGGGTTGTATTCGACTTAAACTTTTTTACAATTTCTTCGAAAGAATGTTTAATGATACGACGTATCTTTAGCTAGGAAATTCACACTTCTCGTATAGTTTAGAAAACTGTGGTGTTGAGTTAACCATTGCCGTTTATACAATAACCATGAACTTCATTCGGGAAAATGAGTCTTTGCGGTTTTTGACGTAAACTCCCAACGATAACTCCAATCGAGACAACCGAGGGGTAGATCTGCCGAGGTTCAACGGAAGGCATAAGATCTTGTTTATGTTCGGTCCAAATCGCCTCGGGGGCGATTTGGACTGCTTGTTTGGTCCAACTCGCCCGTTCGGTGAGTTGGACTGATCCAACTCGCCAAATGGGCGAGTTGGACTGCGTGTTCATCCAACTCGCCCGTTCGGCGAGTTAGACTGTGTGTCCGGTCCAACTCGCCGATTCGGCAAGTTAGACTGCATGTTCGGACTTGTGCTCCATTTCTCTTGAGTCCTTTGCTCAGGAACTTCTGACGAGATTGTGTCGAGAAAGCTTTCGTACAATCAACGCAATTTTAGACGTTGATTTCGAGATAACCGTTTTTTACCCCAACAAACACAATTCTGATTGTATGAAGCTTAGCCACTGGTGAAAAAGTATCAATGTAGTCTTCTCCATAATTTGTGTAGGAACCGAAATACACACTGTCCATTTCCATAAATTAAGGAAAAGCCAAGAGAACCCGAATTTTCCAGAGTTCCCGGATTATCTGCGTAATACACGAAAACGAAGAAGAAAGAGATAATAGAGTATCGATAGTAAGTGGCACAGAGGCGTTTTATTGATTGATAAGAACAAAGATACAGAACTTTTCGAAGAACAAAACAAGTAGAATCTTGGTAACAAAGAGAATCCGAGAACAGAGATGGAAAAGAATCTAACTAAAGTTTCGAGTATGCGGCCGCCTATATTCTAAGTTCTTCTAAGCTAGCAAAGTTATTCTAGGTCTAAATCTTCTGGATCCCTGCGCTTTTAGATTTAGCTCCCCTTATATATGCCTTCTGGGTCGGTTCCTCTTTCCTTTTTTGCCCCTTGGTCGAGTTTATCGCTTTGCGGAAACATTCCTTTATCTCGATCTTCATTATTATCTTGGAAACTTGTCATTTATCTTTTGATTTTATGAGACTTACTTTTTCTCCGAGTAAAGATGCACCATAATAACATTGTTGGGCTCAATTTTGTATGAAATCGCAAGTGGGTCTCTAGCCGCGTTTTAGGCCTCTTTGGGCAGTATTTTGACTCAACCGTTTTTACGATTTCTTTGAAAGAACGTTTTACGGACACGACGTCGCTTTGACTAGTGAAGTTCACACTTCTCGTATAATTTAGAAAAATGTGGTGTTGAGTTAACCGTTGCTGTTTATACGATAACCATGAACTTCACTCAGGAAAATGAGTCTTCGCGGTTTTTATCATAAAGTTCCAATGGTAACTCCAATTGAGACGAATCGAAGAGAATTTCGATCTAGTTTCGAGAGAGAATCCAAGGGGTATGGTCTCACTTTCCATATGGCGACCTGGGAGCTGTATTTGGTGACCCAGAGTTTGTTTAGCGACTCTTACTTGTTTTAGTCGTAAAATCTCAACGAAAACTCCGATTGAGACAAAACGAAAAACATTTTGATCGCGACTCAAAGATGAATGCAAATAAGAGATGCAGATCGCCATATGGTGACCCCGACGTTGAAAGGTCAGGTCGCCATATGGCAACCCGAAATCAGAGAGCCTAGGTCCCCATATGGCGACCAAGACTGTCTGGGTGTAGGTCACCATATGGCAACCCGGACTCGGAGCACCTAGGTCGCTATATGGCGACCTGGATTCGAAGAGCCTAGGTAGCCATATCGCGACCCAGACTGTGTGGGTCTAGGTCACCATATGTCGACCCGGCCTCGGAGCGCCTAGGTCGCCATATGGTGACCAGACTTGGAGAGCCTAAGTTGCCATATGGCGACCCAGACTGTGTGGGTGTAGGCCGCCATAGGGAGACCCGGACTCACATTGCCTACGTTGCCATATGGCAATCCGGTCTCGAAGAGCCTAGGTCGCCATATGGCGACCCAGACTGTGTGGGTCTAGGTTGCCATATGGCGATCCGGACTCGGAGCGCCTAGGTCGCCATATGGCGACCTGGACTCGGAGAGCCTAGGTAGCCATATGGCGAACCAGACTGTGTGGATGTAGGTCGCCATATGGTGACCCGTTCTTTGCAACTACATGTCGCCATATGGCGACCCGTGTTTTGTGTTTGCGGGTCGCCATATGGTGACCCGGTTCGTTAACGGCCAGGTCGTCATATGGCAACTTGGGTTTGTACATTCGAGGTCGCCATATGACAACCTAGGTTCAAGGTGCTTTTGTTTGTTTTCCGAAATACCCTTTCGATAAGTTACTTCTAGAAGTGGTAATCTTAGTCGGTGATTTCGAGATAACCTTTTTTGACCCCAACAATTTGGGTGAACCTTCTTGCAACGATTCTAGTTTTCTTCCTATCAACCTTCCCATTTGCAACATGTTTGATAGTGAGGATCCATCTACTTGACACAGCCTTTTTCCCTTTTGGTAATTCACTCTCATACAAAGTGTCATTCTTGATCATATCCTTGATCTCATCCCCTACTGATTCTCTCCAAGCCTTGTTCATCATAGCTTCTTCATATGATTTAGGAATGCTGTTTTCATCTAGACTGATCATGAATGCACAATGCTCCTCAGGATACTTAGCAAAAGAACACACAATTTGAGAAGGATGCTACACGTCTTGTGCATTGTAGTAAGTTCTTGTATTGACCGAATTTGAGCTTGGTAGTTCCTTCCTCAATCATTCACTTCTTCTCAATGGGATTCCCAAACCATTCTGCTCCATTTCTTGTTCCTGATCATCCACTTGTGCAACAACACCATCTTTCCTTAGTATGGTACCTCTTGTTGGAAGAATCTATTTTGTTCGTCCACCCGGCCTTGGTCTATTTGGTCAACCCGGTCTTGGTCTATTTGGTCCACTCGGCTCATTTGGACCCTTTCCACCAGCATCATTCCTAACCTCTTCCTCAACTTCTGCTTGTTTTCCTTGACGTTCACCTTGATCATTAATGTACGTACTAGGTTCATCATTCCCCCCCCCCTCATGGTCGAGGTGGGGTGATTCTTGTGGACTGGTCCGTCTCGGAGCCTTATTCTTTGGTCCCTCGGTGACTTTAATACCAAGTCCTTTTAGGATCATCTTTAGATTAGCTGCTCTATCTCACTCTTGGGATAACTCCTCCAAGTCGGTCCACTTATTTTCTTCATAGTAGTCATTTATTTCCAAAAACTTCAAATCCCTTGATACTAACACCCTTCTACTAACTGGATCATATCATTTATACCCCTTCTGAGTAGTTGAGTACCCAATAAACATAGCCTTGACACTCTTGGCTTCAAGCTTGTTAAGCAGCTCCCAAGGAACCAGCACAAAGCAAACACACCCAAACACCCAGAGATTATCCAATGGAGGTTTTTATTTGTTCAAAAACTCAAATGGAGACTGGTCTTGAAGCACCTTGGTTGGGATGCGGTAGATCAGGCAGCAAGCAGATGCCACTACATCACTCCATAATCGTGAAACATCATTGATCGTGCCACCTCCATAAGGTGCCAATTCTTCCTCTCGGCCACACCATTCTGTTGAGGAGTATAAGGGCAGCTCGTTTGATGTAGGATTCTATGTTGAGCAAGGTGTTGCTTGAAAGCATGACTTGTATACTCCCCACCATTATCTGATCTAAATATTTTAAGCTTAGCATTGAAATATTAATTTTATTTTTATTTACTTTTATATTAAATTTCACTCTTAAATTAATTGGAATAATAAACGCTACAAAAAAATGAAATATGTGAAATATATGACAAAAATCAATATCAGAAATCAATGCTATATTTAATATTTATACTCCCTCCGTTTTTTTATATTTGACGTTCTAGGATTATGCACAGAGATTAAGAAACATTTATTTTTTTATCATTTCCTAAACAAAAATATCATTAATTGTTTACCTAACCACAATTCAACCAATAATAAAATAGAAGCTATAATATCATTGGTCATCTAACATTAATTACTAATAAATTTTACATAGAAAATTGAAAACGTCAAATAATTTGGAACAAAAAATTTCCCCTAAAACGTCAATTAAAAAAAACGGAGGGAGTATAAGAAAAGAAAACCACTATCTAATAAAAACATATTGTAGCATAAGCAAAAGCGATATATCTTAAGTAGTTGACATATTATCACGACCAATGATACATCATACTTAATAACTATATCGTATTATTAAATAGCATTTACTGGCATAATTAATACTCAATTTTCTTGTAGCGTTACCAGCCCGCGATCCGGACTCCTGATCAGCTTCATAACACAGCAAGGACGTGCAACATAAAGTTTCTCCCATATCGAACTCAAAACTATGATTCAGTTCAAATTCTTGACTCTCAATCGCCTTGTATTGACTTAATGATTTGTTGGTAATACATAAGTATTATCGACACCATTGCACACAAAGAATTTTTACTCCAAGTCGATATCAATCGGCTACCTCAATAACGAAGCGCATTACAACTAATAAAGTACTCAGACATATGATAAAACATAAAGACCTTCAATATTTAAAAGGTGAAAACCTCATCAGGCATTGTCACAACCTTACGGGAAAAATACACACACAAAAAAAAAGAACAGATCAACATGAATCAATATAACATTTAATTCACTACACGTTATCACCAACCGCGCATAATTTCAGTTACGACTGTCTAGACTCACTCGTTCTCACTGCTGTCCCCCCCCCCCATTAATGCCGAACTTTGTACACGTAGTGCTATTACATTTCCAATCCGCACCTGCCCATCTGGCGCTCCTCTTTTTCACACTCCGAACCCTCACCATTCACATACATCACATAGTCTCATGATTAACATCTTTCATCTAATTCATTACATACATCTATTAACTTAACTAGTTCAATTCTTTTGATAACCTAACTCACACAATACATTACACAACAATCACAACATCAAAACAATCGATCAATACAAACAATCACTCTCGCATCAACACAATTAGTCCATTAAGACCCTTAACAATATAAATGTTCTTATGCAACATGTAATATGAATCTAAAAAACCTAGCAGACGTGATCTATCAACCTAACAAATCCTAATTAAACATCAGAGAATATTGAAGATCAAGAGAGAAATTGGTTTCGAGACCACCTTACATGGATTGTAGATCTGAAGACAAGAACAAGGAACAACGAGCAAGAAACAATGAACAACAACAAAATTTGAACGATAAGAGGGTCACAATCTGAGCAGCTACAACCGCCAAAGACGAGTGGCAGCGTACATAGGCGACACACAGCTGATGATGATGATGGCTCGGGCAACGGCAAGGAGAGAGAGAGAGAGAGAGAGAGAGAGAGAGAGAGAGAGAGAGAGAGAGAGAGAGAGAGAGAGAGAGAGAGAGAGAGAGAGAGAGAGAGAGAGAGAGAGAGAGAGAGAGAGAGAGAGAGAGAGAGAGAGAGAGAGAGAGAGAGAGAGAGAGAGAGAGAGAGAGAGAGTGAGAGAGTGAGAGAGTGAGTGAGAGAGTGAGAGAGTGAGTGAGAGAGTGAGTGAGAGAGAGAGAATCTTGATGACTAGGGTATTCAGATCTCTCAAGAACTTCGCAAGACTTTGCTTTGGCTTCTGACATGGGAGATCCATATTTATAAAAAGATAAAGGGAAATCCTTGGTTTAACCTTATAGGGCCCTGGACCTAGCGGGCACCTTTTACACTTAAGGGTTTTTGGGATTTAACATTTAAGGATAAGGATGTTACACACCCCCTCGTCAGCTCTAGTTGCACCTATACTAATTATTTGTTGAAGCAACACCAGCCGTACTTCCATCACTCATCTCCTAAGTTGTTTTGAAATTCGTTTGCTTGAAGTGAGGATGTAGAATCAAACATCTAACGTGGTGTCTCTCTTCCTCCTTCAATATTCGCACAATAGGTCTCCTATTCAACTTGTTTCTCTTTTGTGTCAGGTTTGGTGAAGTGAGAGGTTTTGTCCAGAAAAACTCTTTCAATGGCTACTCTTGCTGCAGATGATTCAAGACTTTTGTAACCTCATATATCATCATGATATTTGATAGGTTCACATAAAAACTTGTTAAAGTCTTCCACAGCTCTCTTGTACTTTATGTTTATGATTAGGCAGAGAGTATTGATGGATCCAATAAGCTTTGGAGGATGGAAAGCACAGTCTGATCTTCTTCGATCCACCTTGGCTCTTCTTTGATGTATCTGTCTACTGTGAACTCCACTGGCTTCCTCATGCACCAAAATTTTATGGCAGCCAAAGTTCTCACAATAAAAAAATGTAATTGTGTAAATTTTTGGGAAACCAACATGACAAATGCTAGAAATAGGAAAAGTCAGAAAACATGAAAGAGTTTTTATTGATTTCAGACTGGATCGTATGAAAGTATGCATAATTACCTCTTTCGAGGATTAAGACGACATAGTTCGTATTACATTATTGTGTATAAGAGATCAAACTACTCTTGTGAAATTTTTTCCGGTAAAAAGATATAAGCAATAAAACGAAAAAGCATGGCGGAATGACAAGTAACATAGGTTTGCTAGACTAAAACCACCTTAAATAATTTCCCTAAATCTAAATCCGGATGCAAATCATGTGGAGTCTAGGAAATCATGAGGAATGTATCCCCTTCTCTTATGTCTTGATCTTTGTTTATATATTGCTATCTAGGTCAGCCGTCTTCGCATTTTCCAGTATATTTGAACTTATCATCTTTCACATTTCCTCAAATCGTTCCTTTTCTCTAAGATTTCTGTTTATCATGTTTCAATATTTTTCTTTTCTCATTTTATTCGATATTCCCTCCCATGGGAAGTACTGGACTTCCCCGAAAACAATCCGCAAAATATTCAAAGCTACCTGATATGCTCTCAAATTACCCTATGAGCAACTTACTCTCTCAAGTAAGATGTTCAGTTGTAGTACTTAGGAATCGAATTCACAGGGAGCATAAGCACACACACTATATTTATGGATATGTAGATTAATATTGGCAAGTAATTAAATAGCAGTAAACAATAAAGCAGTTGATTAGATGGTTGTAAGACAATATAAGAAAATAGCTAGATTTAGAGTTTCAGGTAATCATGATTATAGAAATATAGAAGCTAAATGTGTGTGTGATATTCTAGAACTTGAACTCTGGTGTATAGATATCCAACTATTGCTTGTGAGTCTAATAATTATCCGAGTCCAATATTCAAGCTATCGCTAATGAACATGGAAAAAGTCGTCGATCGCTTGTAGACGCTGAGCATTGATCGGCGGCTACCTTGAATCGGGTTTCTTTTCCTATTCGATTGGTTCACTAACTTCCTAGACCAGCTGTCGCATGTATCTCGCAACCTAGCTCAAAAGAATCAATTCAAGAAATGACTTACTATTGTAGTTTTCTACAATCTTAAGATCAGGGTTCTAGTTAACTATTCTATAACACAAGCATTAATAGCAATTCAATTGATGGATATCTCTATCACCTTAGCAATTCTATAGTTTTGGCTAATCCTTCATAAACCTAATTAGCCTTAAATCTAAAAAAGAGAACTACTCAGACATGACCAAGCAAAGCAAGATAATAAACTAAATAGAAATCATGAAATAGAATAAGTAATAAGAAACAATGGAGTCCCAATACAAATCCTAGAAGAAGTTTTGGATCTTCTCTCAAAATCAAACTAAAAATGTCTAATTATTGAAGGTGGTTGTTTTTGTGTTGTAGTTGGTGTATTTCCCAAACAAGCAAAACACCTAAATACTAGATATAAAGTCGTCTAAGTAATCTTGTAAATATGTGGAACTTTTGGGCTTTCAGTCGGTCACCAACAAGTCGGCCTGTCACTTGCTTCGTAGTCGATCGATGACAACAGGGTGTTGTCTATCGACACTCTTCATAAATATTAACTATGACTTATGATTCTTCAGTGGCTACGAGTTTCTCCATCATAAAGCCCTAAAATACTCCATAATCTCCACATTACTCCAAAACATACATGGACCTAAATATAGCCAAAATATACTTTAAGCACATATAATAGTCCCTTAAAAGCACATACATTATGGGTAAAATGGGTAAAATCCATAGTATATCAACTCCTCAAGACTTATCCCTTTGATTGTCCTCAAGCAAAGACTATCTTTGAAAAATGTTTGAAAATGCAAGGACTCACAAATGTTTAAATTACTAGTATCAACTCTACTATGTTTCAAGCCACATAAAATAAGTGCTAACTCAAGAGATGCTTCATATAATATATCCTAGCTTAGCAACCAAATCCATTCTGCAAGCAACTTAGCTAATATTGTCTGTCTCGCCCCTCTACTAATGTCATTTCTTACATATAAAAAGGTGAAGTTTTATCATGGGAGTATCTATAAGAGGACACATTAACTTTTACGAAAGCAAGTTTTGAACACACATGCAGTCTTCTCTGATCATTTTCCTCTTTAATTTACTGATATATTTTGGACAGGCTTCCATGAATTGAACATTAATGGTTTTTTTCCACCAGATCATCTTAACTTGTTTTTGACATTTATCTCTTTCTAGAATCGTATGAATTAAGCTTTAATATTTATAGCAACCAAATCTTGTTTGGATTCTTTTTAATCTAAAGGGGAGAGGGAGGGGAACCAGAAACACACACACTTTACCTTCTAGACTTGCAAAAAGAATCTTATCCACTGTATACCAAGCCCCAAGACAAGCAAATAAAGTCAATTTAGGATGGAGTTCAGCTTTAGTTCCTTCAAACATTCTCATCAAGTGTGAATATGACTGGCAGGCGATCCACTTCAGTATCTCTAGTACACTTTGAAGTCAGTAAGTATAAGAATGGTTCTATAGAGTGGTTAGATAATAAGTAAAAATATACAACAATCAAAATCCCCTTCTTGACTCAATAAAACTATTAATAAAAACCATAAATATAAAACTCAAAAAAAAAAAAAAAACAATATCAGTACAATTCTCCGAGATTGAAACAATACTTTCCCAGTGTTATACAGTCTCAGATTGGTGAGAAAATAAATCATAAGTAAAAAATTAACAAGGAAAAATAGTATACCTGCCTTCTGATATGACTGTCGATTGAGACAGTTAAGTGGCGATGGATTCACGGGACGCTCTGTCTAGCGACATCGGACGGTTGTCGTCGACCGATGCTGGTCTATCAATTCATCTTCCTCGGGTCTTTTAAAACTCACTAAATGGAATGCCTCCCATCTAGCTCTTGTTTATAGTGTGTAGCTTTGTGTTTGTATTGATTTGGACTAGTAAAGAGGCAAAGGAACACTTGTAGGAAAACAGGTACCCACATTCTCTCTGTTCATCTTAAACCATGTTCCTACAAACCTTTTGATGGGTTATTCACCTCTGGTTCTGTACTCCTGCTGTCTTTGGATAATATCATGTGTGTAATCCACTTTCAGATGTAGCTCCTCCATACATCTATTGATCCATACAATGCCGTTGTTGAGAGGGAAATAGATTGCATCAATCTTCTTGTAGAACTCATCAAACATCTGTTCTTAAGACCTGTAGATGTCAGCTGTCATCTCTTCATTTTTCTCTTTCTTATAGATCTCAGGTGCTGGACAGATTGGGTTTTCTGTCTTAAGACGTCCCTCATACTCTGGTAGAATGATGTAGAGCTTTCCTGTGTCATGAGTCATCTCTATAATATCTGCTACGTCTTCTTTGGAAACATTGATGATCCTTCCATCTTTAACATGTATGCGCCCCAACTGATCTCTGATAACTACAAATTCATCTAGTGAAAGGACACTTTCTGGTTGTCTGAATCTTCTAGATCGAGGATGGGTGGCTGATGGTTCTGTGTGGAAACATCCAGATTATGGAATTTACGACGTGTCAATCGATGGCGGATTCTAGTTGTTGATTGATGCCTCGTGCACTTCTTATACGCTTCTGCATTGATTGTTTCTTTATGTGGAATCACGGTTTCAATCAAGAATGAATCTTGATATTACGAAAATGCAGGACCGTATCAATACCTCGGGCTGGGTGTCGATCGATGCTTCACCGTCAGATTCGCGCTTTGCACCAGAATCAGAATAGCAAACAGCTACTATCTCTGGATCATCTCCTATCTCAATGTATGGCGTATTTCCCTTAATAACCTTGATAGGTTCTTAAATATCTGTCTCACTGATGAGTGAAAGATACAACCTGTTCGTTTTCATGTTGCAAACAGCTCCTACAATAGCCATGAAAGCTCTCCCAAGCAACAAAGAAGAATTCTAGTCTATATGAATATCCATAATGGGAAACTCCACTGGAACTAGGGTATTGCCGATATGAACCTGAAGGTTTCTGACAGTCCCTCCTGAATTTACCTTAGAGCAGTCCACAATAGTGAATGAATCGCTTGAAGGTTCTATCGTCAGACTTAGTTTCTCAGCCATAGACCTTGGCATGATGCTGATTAAAGAACCTATGTTGCATAGGTCATTAAGGTAGATGTGACCTCCAATCATACATGGTACTAAGAACTTCCCAGGATCACTCTTCTTCTTCAATGTAATCCTCTGCTTTAGCTTCTCTTTGATCTTGTGGAACATATGCTCAATGTCTTCTATAGTTTCTTTGCTTTCTCTGAAAAACATCTAGAGTCTATGGACACAGTAAGTATCATTTAATGGCATGTCCACTAGGATCCTCATCATCCTCTTGGTGAAACTATCTATCTCTTTCTAATTAGCTTCTCTTCTTATGTGTTTAGGAACCTTATTCATCTTTCTCCTAGAAATTGGTTTATAGGTAGCCTCATCAATGATCATAGGCACTATCGCATCTTTCTTTCGCTGATTAGTGTCGCTTGTTGGTGTTGATGACGTCTTAGACGAGTGTCTTGAAGCATTCAGTCGCTCCACGTTGATGCTTGGTGAAAGAACTCGGTAGGTTGCTGGCCGTTGTCGATCGACGAGCATGTGTGAGTATAGATCGATTTGACCGTTTTGCAAGATACTACGGACTCACCTGAACTGTCGATCGATGTTCAACGTCTGGTATCGGTTGCTGTTCTTCCTCGGATGTCGACCGATTATCAGTCTCAAGTGCCGAACGATGCTAGTGGGAACTATCGAATGACATGGAACTTTCGAATTGGAAGTCCCCTTCTTGTAGTTTCTCCTCTTTCACACTTGCCCGCAATCATCATCTATCAAGGCATTCACGTGGTGTCTCTGTCCAATCTCTCTTTTATCTTTAATCAAATCCTCATGTCTCCTAATAGGCTCACTGGTATAAACCACTTGAATCTCCAACTTCTTCACGTGGGTGTTGAGAGCTTCGAACTTATCATTCATGTTGGTGTATACAACATCTATCTTCTCATTGAAATCCACTGTCAACTTCTATTGACCCTCAAGAATCTGATCAATCATACTCTCTAGTCTGCTTTCTTGAGTTGTAGGCAGGGGGTTATGGTAAAAAGAAGCTCCACCTGTTATGATGTTTATGTTGTTGTTGTTGTTATAAGGTTTCTGGTACTGTGAACTCTGGTTATAATTACTCTTCTGACCAGTGCCATAAGATTTCATCTTTCCACCCTGATTCCCATACTTCTGAAAACTAGTGCCATTAATGTAGTTCACATCCTCTTCGTCGCCCTCATTTCTGGTATCAATAATCTCTACGTCTTCTGCAAAACTCACTCGCTTATTAAGAAGCTTGTGAACACTATCCAACTTGGCTTGAACTTCATCCATATCCTCCTTTACAAGTATAAATGCCAAAATTCTCCTCTCCATGTCAGTATTTTTGGGGCTATGTCTAGATGTCAAGTTCTCAATACGTCTCACAGCCTCTTTTGGGTTCATAATACTGAAGTTACCATTACTAGCAAAGCCATCTGGTGGACCACAATTCTGCCTCTGAATAAGGTACTAAGCACATATACCTTGTTCAATCCATGGTGTGGACAATCTCTCTGATAAGACTTGAATCTGATCTAGGAGCCCTTGAATGACTCTATAGGCTCTTGTGTGAATGCAAAATTTTGTTCCTTAGGTATTCAGATCGCGAATCAGTAAGAAATTTACGCAGGAAAGCGTTCTTGATGTCATCCCAAGATGTTAGAGATCCTGGTGGTAACTGCTTAAGCCAATATGAAGCATCTCTAGCGAGTGAGTACTTGAAGAGCTTGCATAAAAGATAGTCCTCAGGAACTCCATTGGCTTTGATATCAGAAACTAGATCCTTGAACCTCTCAAGATTTTCCATCAGATGCTCTTGTGGGTGACCATGGAAAGGTTTATGTCCCACAAGTGTGAAGTATGCAGGCTTCAGGTCGAAATCGTGCTTCTGGAAAGTAGGAGGACGAAAGGTAGATATGTTGGCGTAGTATTGATCTGGACGGTTGCTGTCAGCCAACATTCTGGTTCGAGCAGCCCCAACATCGACATCAGCATCAGAACTAGCAGCTTCTAGAGCAGTTGCTTCTGGTTCAGGGACTACAGCCCCCTACCCATCAATTATTTTGACCTGCTGCATTACGCAGATGACAATGTTGGTCATGCAGGTTGCCGTTCTCATATGTTGATAGAATAAGAATAGCCACCAACTTTCTTGCTCGTGGATTAGTGTGGATCGAGGACACTGTACTACTGTCGATCAGCGCTAGCGGAGTAAGGTCGGTCGACAATGATATGTTGATGTCGATCGATGCAGTGCGCTTTCCTTTGCAGATTGCACGTTCTAAAGAAACAAGGTCTGAGAATCAGTAAGTATTTTTCCTTGTTGCTTCTGGTACTGGTGAGCATGAAACTGAAAGACAAAGAAATTGTTTTGTGTTTAGTAAGGAAAATAAAAGAAAAACCTAGAATAAGTCTAGATCTAATAGTGAATCCAAGCTCCCCGGTAACAACACCAAATTTGATATGCTCTCAAATTACCCTATGAGAAACTTACTCTCTCAAATAAGATGTTCAGTTGTAGTACTTAGGGATCAAATCCACATGGAACATGAGCACACACTAGATTTATGGATATGTAGATTAAGCTAGGCAAATAATTAAATAGCAATAAACAATAAAGCATTTAATTAGATAATTGTAAGAAAATAGGAGAAAATAGCTATATCTAGGGTTTCAGGTAATCAAAATTATAGAGATATAGTAGCTAAAGGTGTGTATGTGATAGTCTAGAACTCAAAATCTAGTGTATAGATATCCAACTTTCGCATGTGTGTCTAATAATTATCACAGTCCAATGTTCTAGCTATCGCTAATGATCATGGAACGAGTCATCGATCGATTGTAGGCGCAGAGCATCGACGGACGGCTACCTTCAATAGGTTTTCTTGTCCAATTTGATTGGTTCACTGACTTCCTAGATCAGCTGTCGCATTTATCTAGCAATCTAGCTCAAAATAATCAATTTAGGCAAGGACCTACTATCGTAGTTGTCTACAATCCTAATATCAGGGTTCTAGTTAGCTACTTTAGAACACAAGCGTTAATAGCAATTCAATTGATGGATATCTCTATAACCTTAGAAATTCTATCGCTGTGGCTAATCCTTCATAACCCTAACTAACCATATATCTAACAAAGAGAACTAATCAGATATGACCAAGCAAAGCATGATAATAAATTGAATAGAAATCATGAAATTAAATAAGGAATAAGAAACAATGGAGTTCCAATACAAATCTCCGAAGAAGTCTTGGATCTTCTGTCCAAATCAAGCAAAAACTTCTAACTATTGAAGGTGGTGGTTTTTGTGTTGTAGTTGGTGTGTTTCCCAAACAATAGCAAAACACCTGAATACTAGGTATAAAGTTGTCCAGGGGCAAGTTTTTAAAAATGTGAACCTTCTAGTCTTTCAGTCGGTCATCAACAAGTCGGACCGTCTCACGCTTCACAGTCGATCAATGACAACTGAGTGTTTCCGATTGACACTCTTCATATATATCGACTCTAACATCTGATTCTTCAGCAGATAGGAGTTTCTCCATCATAAAGCCCTAAAATACTCCATAATCTCCACATTACTCCAAAACATACCTGAACCTGAAAATAGCCTAAAATAGAGTCCAAACACATATAATAGTCCCTAAAAAGCACATATAATATGGGTAAAAACGTGTAAAATTCATAGTATATCAGTACCATGTTACGAAAAAAATTGGATGAATGGGTGAGCACATGACGGTGAGGATTATGGTCGAGCACATGAGGGAAAGGAAGTTTTGGGTGAGCACGTTGGAAATTTAAAAAGGAGGAGGACGTCTTTGGGTCAGGAGCACAAATGGGCGAGATGGAGCATAAATGGGCGAGGAGAAGGACGTGGGAGAAGACAAGCTGGTAGAGGCGAGTAGGAGGAGGTAGGAAGATATATAAAGAGAGGGAGAAATGGGTGAGCATGTACATTGTTGACTTTTCTCATCTTCTTCATTTTGATTGTCTTTAATATTAATTGCGTACCTTAATCTTAATATATCTAGTCTACTGTGTTCCCATGCTCGATGTTGATTTTATCCCTAAGTAGTACAATTGAACCTCTTATTTGAGAGAGAAAGTTTCTCTAGGGTAATTTGAGCGATATCAAATTTGGCGTTGTTGTCGGGGAGCATTGGATTTGCCATTAGACTTGATTAATAGATTTCGTCTATGTTTTACTATCTGTTTAATTATTTTATTTTTCTTTCAGTTGCAAGCCCATCACGTCTAGAACGCACGTTCCGCAAAGAGAAGCGCAAAGCATCGATCGACACCACCACTTCTTTGTCGATCGATACTACTTGTGAGCGAGACTTGATCGACCCCAACACATCTTCGATGATCGCCACCAACCCACGAGCAAGCAACCTGTTCGCAACTCTTGTGCTAACGAGGGATGAGAATGGAATCTTGCATTACCCAGAGGGTCATCTATGTAATGCAGCAGGTCAGAGACTAGATGATCAAGGGTCTGTAATCCCTGATCTAGAATCAGCTACTCTAGAAGCTCCTACTGCTGAGAATTCTGCAGCCAATGCTCAGGCTATAACTGATGAGAATGTCCAGGCTTCTCAACCCAGAACGTTGACTGATTACAACCGTCCATATCAATACTATGCCTACAGATCTGCTATATGTCCTCCTACTTTCAAAAGAAACGATTTTGAGCTTAAGTCTGCTCACTTTACACTAGTGGGACAAACACATTATCATGGTCACCCACATGAGCACCCGATGGATCATATTGAGCGGTTTTCGGATCTTGTGTTTGCTATTTAAGCCAATGAAGTCTCTGAGGACTACCTTCTCTGTAAGCTCTTCAAGTACTCACTTGCTGGAGATGCTTCTTATTGGCTTAACCAGTTATCACCATGACCTCTTATATCACTGACAGACATCAAAAACACCTTCCTCCATAATTTTATTTTTTTATGCGCGATCTGAATACTTGAGTAACATAATTACAACATTCACACAAGAGCCTGCATAGTCTTTCAGAAGCTCATGGATCAGATTCAAGTCATATCATAGAGACTGTCATACCATGGGTTCAACGAGGTACAGTTCAGATGCATCACTTTGTCTACCATATGGCTCTAGACACTGCTAGTGAGGGGAATTTCAACACTAAGAATCCAGAAGAAGCTGTGAGACTTATTGAGAACTTGACATCTAGCATTAGCACCAAGAACACTGATTTGGAGAGGAAGTAATCGACAGCTTGCTTGTGAAAGGAGCATATTTATGAACTTAAAGTCAAGCTGGACACTGTTCATAAGCCTCTTAAGAGGTAGGTTAGCTTTGCAGAAGATATAGAGGCTATTGATATTGCTAGTGATAAGGGCGACAAAGAGGATGTAAACTACATTAGTGTCACTCTTGTCTGAGAATCAGGATGGAAACAGATACTCATATGGGACTGGTCAAAGAAGTAATTACAACCAGAGTTCAAAGTAAGATGTGGGTTTTTTTTTCTTCAAATTAACCCTATTTCCCACTTTTATAGTATCTCAAATAAGAGGTTCAGTGTAGTACTTAGGGATCGAATCCACAGAGACTCTAGGATTGCAAAATAGACTTATTGTTTTTGAATTAAAGCTAGATGAATTATAAAAATAACAATAAAAGCGATTTCAAGATTTATTTGGTGTGTGAGGATTAAATTAAGAGATTAGACTTAGAGGAAATACTTAGGTAAGATTAGATATTAAAAATTAATAGATTGCTAGGGTTTTATTAAGCATTGTTCTGAACTCAAACCTTAGGGTTTAGGAGATCGCTCTCACGCATCTCAACTGAGTATATCGATGCCCACCAGGTGATGTCGATCGATGCCCATTCTAAACAATATTGGTTTCTCGGTTTGATGGGTTCTCTAAACTTCCAATTCAACTCTCATTTGTTACCGGTTATTTAGTTTGTTTAAGATAGATTCCAGGTTATAACCAAACTCTCGCTTGCGCTATAGAAACCTAATTTCTAAGGTTGAGGTGTTCAAGTTCAACTTAAAATTAAGAATAACTTAAACAAAGAACCAACAGGATTACCTTCACAATTCTACAAAATCAATAGTTGTTATTACCATTGAATAACCTAAATCTAACATTGAACTACTTAGACATAGAATAAAAAACATGAATAAATTCTGAATAAATTGCATATAATAAAATGAAAAAAAAAATAAGGAGTTCAATATCTTCTCTGTATTGATGATCAGATTTTTCTCTCCAATAGATGTAGCAATGTGTTCAAACTCTCAATTCTAAAACTCTTGTGTAAGTTAGAAGACAACTCTTTCTTAGGTCTCCTCGGCTTCTTTTTTTTTCTTTACTAAGATAGAAAACCCTAATAAATTGTCTAAATTTTGAGTCAGGGACTTCTCTTGCAAATAATGAGACTTCTGGGTACAACTTATAATTTCTCAAGCCTTCACCAATCTTGTTGTCGACTTGGCTGTCGATCGATGTACAGTGTGTGACGTCGATCGATAGTCCTTTTGTAAATCTGGATCTGACTCTAAGTTTCTGTTGAGCATCCTAAATGCTCCGAAATTGCCCAAAACCTCCAATTGCTTCCAATGAGTATTTGGACCTGTAAATACTCTAAAACAGTACCAAATGCATATAAAAGACTCTAAAAATGCTCTATATATTATAGGTAAAATAGGTAAAATCAATGGTATATTAACTCCCCCAGACTTAACATTTTGCTTATCCTCAAGCAAACAAAGCCTGTGTAAGAGGTTTTGAAAAGCGGAGACTCACTAATGTCTAAGTATAACTGTCACCCTACTTTGTACCAACCACATCTTATCAAGTCAATCACAGAGGAACTCTATATACCCTATCCTAGTATAGTCTCCTTTTTGAATCAATAGAAACTTTTTGAAAAAAAACTTATCGAAAAACTTATATAATTATAGAAATACCATTCAAAAACAAATAAATAGCATTAGCGAACCTCCCCCATAATTAAATTACATTGTCCCCAGTGTAACCTATCTCGGATTGGTTTAGGAGAAAGTAAATCATAACGAAACAGTGTTAGAGATAGTCGAATGTACCAACTCTGTTAGGAGTATCGATCGATGGCAGTAGGTGATTGTCGACGGATGGTAAACCCTCATCGTCGATCGACCGTGTATGGGAGGTATCGATCGTTGGTGGATTCGAACTATCTATTGTGCCTTTCTTGCTATTGTGCCATCAATCGATGGCAGGGCCATGTCGTCGATCGATGGTGTGCTAACTGACTGAAATTGTGTGTCTACTCTCCATTCTGATCATCTCTCGTTGGGTTAGATCTGTTAGACACTCAAACACACTCAAAAACATCCAAATTTCAATAAATAAATAGTCAATGCAACAAGAAAAATAAAAGAAATACGAGTATAAGTCTGAAAATAAAATGAAATAAGAGACGAAGGAATATCAAATAAACTACTCCTCGTCTGAGGTATCCATGTCATGCTGCTGGTGAGGTGGTGCTGCACCCGGTGGCGATCTGGCTCTGGTCCTGTGACGGCTGAAACACTGGCACCGAGACATCGTCTCCACTCTGGCCCATATCGCTCTAAGTGCATCCACTACGACCCGCTGGAAGACACTATGGTTGTGAATGGGGATCTCCATGATCTGAGGGAAAGCTGGAGAGATGGAGGTGGCTGTTCTGGCTCGTCCACTGCGGCTGCTGCGACCGGGTGGGCTGGTCTGAGGCCTCCTCTGCGCCGCACCCTGAGAGGTGTCGTGTGGAGATTCTGCTCAGCTGGTTGGAAGGCGTGGCTCTGGGATCATCAACGAATTTTGTCACCTTGTGTGATGGGAGCTCTATCATCCGAGGCCTCTCGTCATCCACAAAAGGACCAATAGCATCCCTCCTTCAGCAACTGGGTCCTCGTCAGGTAACCCTCATCCATGAATTGCAGCTCCCTCTCCACCGAGGCTCCCTCAAAGCTAATTCCAAGAAAGCTGAAGATATGTGTCAAGAGGCTCCCGATCGTCTCTCTTCGAGCCAGAACACTTGAAGGGTTTGTCCATCAGGTTTGCCAGGTGCTCAGCAAATATAGCGCCCAAGTTTACTTTCTGATCGCTCACAGGTGGGGGAAAGAACTCATCATCGAGCCCAACTAATTCCCTGACGGAATAGTATAGCAGTGTCAGCTCTTGAACCCTAAACTTGTTGGGTTCCATCTTGCACAACAGGGTGTTGGGAATGACCTTCAGGAAATAGCGCAAAGTGGGGTGACAGGCGTCGTTCTGAGTGGCTTAGCTGGAGTCAAAGTGGCATGTCCCGATGAGTCCCCAGACGGTAGGCAGACCAAGGAAAGGAGTGACTACACAGGCGCTGGTACCAATGTGGAAGCCATAAATCTCACAGAGCTGCAGGATGGGGATCCGGTACCGGATGCCTTTGATGAGAAAAGCCAGGGTGGCCTCATGCACCATCTTTACCCTGGGGCTCTTGTAGAGCACCTGAGTCGCAGCTATGCACTGTCGGACCAGGTCGGGATACAGAGGATATGTCTTATTATCCATGGTGCCTAGTCCAAGCTCATGCACCATCTGTCTAAAATTCGCGTAGAGCCCCAGCTTCTCCAGAGTTCCTTTATCGACGAACTTGGTGGGCTTGATGGTAACGCTTTGCCAATCGTTGTAGTGGAGGCTGTCGAAATTATCACACTCCTCGCGCACGGGACAATGTGTGCATTCCGTCGATGCCACCATTTTTTGATGGTTGGGATAATCCTTGACTGTCACAAGTAAGTCCTCCTCTTCTTTTGGGAATGGGTATCGGCATGGAGGACCCCGTGGTGGAGCACTGATGCTACCGGTCTCATATCGTGCTTTCGTTCACCTCCCGTCCATCTGAAATTTAAAGGAAAACCAAGAATTAGAATCGATGTCAAAACAAAAATAGCAACCATCAAGCGATGGCACCGCATGGGTATCGATCGACAGCACCTTGTTGCCATCAATCGACGACGACTCATGGGCCTCGATCAATGTCCTGTTCGCGGATCAAGGGTTACAAAAATAGAAAGGAATCAACTCAAATCTTGCAAATCCTATGTAAAGATGATAGATAGTTCATAATCTAGTACTCCATTACCCTAAAACGTCATACATTCTGAGCTAATCCACAAAAGATTCGATTTTTCATCAAACCCTAAAAAGTTCCCTAAACTAAGAGATTTAGAGAACATACCTTGATGATTGAGTAATTTAACGAACTAGACAGGTAGAAAGGGTAAAATTTGAGTGATATAGACTTAAAAACGAGCAAAATCGGTCAAAATTTGGGAGAGAAATCATGTGTTTACTAGTGTGTGTTTTTGGCGGTTTTTGAGAAAAGTGATTTATAAATCGGGGTCGTGTCGAGTTAACCTACTCGACACATGACCGTCAATCGACGATCCTATAGGGTCGCCAATCGATGTTCTGTTCGGTAACTCCATATTCACTTAAGAAATTTGTAAATGCATAAATAATTATATATTTTTATTAATTAGTTAATTATAGCTATTGTATATATTTTTTATTTTTGTTTTAGTTACGTTATTATTTTTATTATTATTATTATTTATATATATATATATATATTTATTTATTTATTTTTGTTATATATATTAACTATTTACTAGTGTGTTGCCTCCCACTGAGTGCTTGTTTAAAGTTGTTAGCTTGACGAAATATAGGTTTATCATTTGGGCTTAGGCACTTCTAGACGCATGGTCTGAGTATGCGGAATTTCAGCTCTATCCTAGTAATGTTTCACTCGCTGCCCATTCACCATGAAATCCTCTCCTTTAGGATTAAATAGGACAATTGTCCCGTAAAGCGTAACTTCCTTAATGGTGAAGGGTCCAGACCAACGAAAACATAGCTTTCAAGGAAATAGAGTTAACCGAGAGTTGTACAGGAGTACTTGATCGTTCGGTTCGAAATGCCGTGAAATAATTTTCTTGTCATGATAGGCTTTCGTTCTCTCCTTATACAATTTCGAGTTGTAGTTGGCGCGATATCTGATTTCGTCGAGCTCATTTAGTTGAATTAATCTCTTTTCTGCTGCGGATTTAGCATCAAAGTTTATCTTTTTTTATGGCCCATTTGGCTTTATACGCTAATTCTACAAGGAGATGGCATGCTTTTCCATAGATTAGGTGAAATAGGGTACTTCTTAATGGTGTTTTAAACGCTGTTTGGTATGCGCACAGTGCATCATCTAAATTCAAAGACCAATTTACGGGTTTATCCTACCGTCTTTTCTAGGATTTCTTTGATATGACGGTTGGATACTTCTAATTGTCCGCTGGTCTGAGGATGATAGGGTGTAGCTGCTCGATGGTGAAATCCATGTTTCTTGAGTAGTTTTTAGAAAAATTGTTAATAAAGTGGGTACCTCCCTCGCTTATTAGTATTCACGGAACTCCAAATCTGGGAAAGATAATACTCTTGAAGAGTTTAACGACTACGGCAACATCATTTTTCGGAGTTGCTATCGCTTCCACCCATTTAGATACATAGTCTACAGCGACAATATGTATTTATTTTCGTGCAAAGAAAGGAAATGGACCATGAAATCGATGCCCCAACAATCAAACACTTCAACCTCAAGTATGAAATTTTTTTTCATTTTGTTTCTCTTGCTGATTTTTCCACTTCTTTGGCAGGGGTCACATTTCGCTACGTAAGCTTGAGCATCTTGAAACATAGTTGGCCACCAAAATCCTGCTTGTAGGATTTTTGACACTGTCTTAAAACTAGCGAAATGTCCAGCGTAATCGGATTCGTGACAATGATATAAAATATTTGGAGTTTTGCTTTCGGCAACACATCGTCTGTATATGCCGTCAGAACAATGTTTGTAAAGATAAGGTTCATCCCATTGATATCTCTGATCTCTCAAAATTTTCTTTTGTTATATCCTTTGAAGAGTTTGGGTTCTACTTCGGCTGCAAGATAGTTTACTATATCTGCATACCAAGGTCTATCAGTGGTGTTTAGTTCACACACCCCCCGACTCAAACCTCTATCTCCGGGAGAGTCATTATTTGGGATCGAACGGTTATAACTGCCGTTGACATTTATTGGAATGATTTTTTCATCGCCCTTTGCAAGTGTATCGTTGATCGACGGTGTATGGGCTGCATCGATCGATGCTCTTCGGCCATAGTCGTTCGATGGGCTTGTCATGGTGTCGATCGATTCCACTTCATGTGCCAAACTAACTCTACCAACGAAAGTCGATTCTGCTAAGTAGACATTTTCTGTGGGTAAAAAATCATCTATAGGGAAGTCGTCATCTGTTCTTATTTGTGATAAGTGATCTGCGACTCCATTTTCTACTCTTTTCTCATCTTTGAATTCTATGTCGAATTCTTGGAGAAGTAGGATCCACGTAGAAGTCTCAGCTTAGCGTCCTTTTTATTCATTAAGTATTTCAATGCCGCGTGGTCGGTGTGAACTACGACTTTTGAACCGACTAGATAGGATCAAAATTTCTTGAAGGCGAATACCACAGCCAATAACTCTTTTTACGTTGTCGCATAATTACGTTGTGCATTGTCAAGAGTTCTTCTGGCGTAGTATATCGCGTGCAACTTTTTGTCTTTCTTTTGTCTAAATATTGCGCCTACAGTGAAATCGTTGGCGTCGCACATGATTTCGAATGGTAGATCCCACTCTGGTGCTTGGACAATGGGGGAGGATATGAGCGCTGATTTAGTATATTTAAAAGTGTCGAGAAACTCAGGTGTAAAATCCAATTTCACATATTTTCACACGAGCGCAGTGAGGGGTCTAGCAATTTTGCTAAAATCTTTTATGAGTCGCCTATAGAATCCAGCATGTACTAGAAAACTCCTAACATCTTTGAAATTAGTGGGTGGTGGCTTTCCAGCCATTACTTCAATATTTGCCTTGTCCACCTGAATTCCGGCTGCTGAGACTTTGCGTCCCAACACAACTCGTTGTTAACCATAAAATGGCATTTTTCCAAGTTCAAAACCATATTTTCTCTTCGCAACTAGCTAGGACCTTACATAGGTTATCGAGACAAGTTTTGAAGTTTGTACCATATAACGAGAAGTCATCCATAAAAACCTCCATGAAGTCCTCGATCATATCGGTGAATATCGACATCATGCATCTTTGGAAAGTCGCAGGGGCGTTACATAGTAAGAATGGCATCCTGCGATATGTGAATGTTCCATAGGGAAAAGTAAAGGTGGTATTTTCTTGATCGTCCGGATGTATGGGAATCTGGAATGATACAAAATAGCCGTCGAGAAAACAGTAGTATTCCTGCCTTGCAAGCCGTACTTACATTTGATCGATAATAGGTAAAGAGAAATGAGCTTTTCATGTGGCAGCATTTAGTTTCATGTAATCGATACACTTTTTGTGTCTGGTGACATTTCTAGTAGGGATCAATTCATCTTTGTCATTATTTACCACGGTGATCCCTCCTTTCTTTGGGACAACATGAACCGGACTGGCCCAGTTGCTGTCTGAGATCTAAATAGTGACTGCTTCTAGAAGTTTCATGATTTCCTTTTTAACTACTTCCTTCAGGTTGGGGTTCAATCTCCTCTGATGCTCGATGGATGATTTGGATCCATCATCAAGGTGTATCCTATGCATGCATAAATCGGCGGAGACTCCCGGGATGTCATCTAACAAATATCCAAGAGCCTTGTGGTGCTTCCGAAGTTTATTTAGTAACAGTGCTTGCTCCCTGTTACTCAAGTTTGCATTTATGATGATGGGATATGAGTTTTCGTAAAGAAAAGCATATTTAAGGCCGGCTGGAAGCGGTTTAAGCTCGATTTTAGGTGCTTTTTCCTTGCTCCAATCTTCAGTTACAGTACGTTGTCGATCGACGGTGATGTTTGGGTGTCGATCGACGGGGTCGATAGATCGAGTTCGTCAAGATCTACATTAAAAATTTCTTCTATGGCGTCCATCAACCTTTTACTCTCTCCAGTGCGATCTTCTAACACAGAGATGTCACCTTCAGGAGATGTGACTGCTTCCTCTAGAGGTTTGTTTGAGCACATATCTATGAATGATTCTTCTGATAGGTCAGAAAGGTAATCGATATGGTAGGTTTGGCTGTCGATCAAAGGTTGTTTTATTATATTTTACATGTCAAAGACTATTGGTATCTTCCCAATGTTGAGGCATATACGTCTTTCTCTGACATCAATGATCGCCCCGGCAGTGGCCATGAAAGGTCTTCCTAAGATAATTGTGTTCGAGGTTCTCGCTCATATTTAAGCACTATGAAATCTGCAGGTATATTGCAGTTATGAATGCGTACGGGCATGTCCTCAAGTACACCTTCCGGAATCCTAGTGGATCTATCAGCTAAAACGAGAGTGACCATGGTATGTTGAAATTGTGTTAGCCCGAAGCTACTGCAACGAAATAAGGCATCAGGTTGACACTAGAACCTAAATCGCAGAGGAGTTTTTGAAATCTCTCATCGCTAATAGTGCAGTCCAAAATAAAACTACCGGGATCAGGGAGTTTGACTGGAGTTTTTCCTTGAATAATTTCGCTCACTTCTTCGGATACCATCGTCATGCAGTGTTCTGATTCATGAAATCCTCGTGATGCCACATCTTTCACGTACTGCTTAATTAATGGCAGATGAGGTGTGAATGGCATCGCTTAGTGGCATCTTGATGTTTACTTTGTCAAACGCTTTCTTGTATATTGCTTTTTCCAAGTGCTTCTTCTTCTTCTTCTTAGCGTTTTTTGGAGGAAAGGGGGCTTTCGATTGGTAGACCTTTTTCCTAACCGGTTTGGTTGGTTCTGGGTCAGAGCGTCGATCGATTATAGGTTTGGGGTGTCGATCGATTATAGGTTTGGGGTGTCGATCGATTATAGGTTTGGGGAGTCGATCGATTACGGACTAGGAGTTTCGATCGATATCTGTTAAGGTGTGTCGATCGATGTCTCCTACGTCTGTGTTATTTCCCTTAGGCTCAATAATTAATTCCTCGAGGTCATCGTTTTGGTCTAATACATCGGTTTCAGGGAGGATATCAGGATCTTCTCGTATATTTTGAGCGGGGTGGGATGCAATTTTTTGTTTTGTTTTGTTTTGATTTTCTCAAAATCATCGATGGTGATGCTTTCTTTAACGCTAGGGGTGAATTGTCTACCGCTTCATAAAGATACGACATTTCAATGGCTTATGGGGTTAGCGTTTGTTTTACCAGGTAAAAAAATCTGTCCTCTCTTCTGATGGACATAGCGTTGCTCGCCACTTGGTTGTCGACTCTCTTAATGTGTTCGCTCAGAGTTTCAGTTTTTCTGTCATCTCTGAGTATATAAGATCTAACATTGATGTCGGCGGCTATTCTACCGTTTCCTGTGAAGACTTGATTCGTTTTCGACTTTGAACTTCTTTCGTGTCTATTCACAGTATTACCATAGCCGCTTGCGAAATTGCCAGCACTTTCCCTAAATTGTTGATCGTTCAGGTTCATCACATCAGAGAACTCAACTGGCATTTTGAAGTCGGAAGAAACGGCATCGTCCTCAGCATAATGTTGAGACAAGCCATGTTCGTCCAAAAGGGTCGCAACTGCTGCCAGAGTTTTTCTAACTCGGATCGAGTGCTTCTCCTCTGCGAACACTGGTGGTTCCTTCTTTTCGGTGTCTCTCTTTTCGAAAGCTCTACCTAAAGCTATGTTTTCTATTACTATTTTAGCGCTTAGGGCTTCGGGTGCCAAAGTTCCCCTCGCTGGCTGTATCAAGGATGGTTTCATAGTCTAGGTTAGTCCTCTATAGAAAGTGTTGATAAGTTGTGGTTCTGAGAATCCATGGTGCGGGCACGAAAGTTGGTAGCTCTTGAACCTCGTCCAGGAGTTTTTAAAAGATTCGCCCAATATATCTCCTAGTCAAAGAAGTGATTGATGAAAGCGCTTCTGATATCTGGGTGGTTGCTGGTTCAGCCACCTCCTGATGTCACCTTCTAGGGAGAAAGGAAAAAAATTGCAGCGATTGAAATCGTCGTTCACCATGTCTTTTAGCATCTCGATGTGATCGTTCAGGTGTTCGGTGGGAAAACCACTGAACTAGTTTTGGCGCGCCAGAATTTGGAAGTCGGTAACAAGCTCAGAGCTTCCAGTATCGGATAATCGAAGCGCAGACCTATTGGAATAGGTTATGCTGGGGTTTAGGTATTCGAGAATTGGCAATTCATGCTTTATCTCATTCTTTGGAGATTTAGTGATTTGATTGGGGATTGCATCTACTTAATAATTAATTAGTTGGCTTGCTTTGTTGCTTTTATTGTTCTTGGTTCTATCAAGAATCCTTTCTAATTATCAGAATTAGTAAAGGCGTACTTACCTGCTTCCAGCTGATCGGTATCGATCGATGGTAACGGAAGGGTGTTGCCCGACAGTAGTGGACAAGCGTCGATCGATTCCGCATGAGCTCTGATGATCGATTGTTGTTGTCCTGAATCCATATTCTCTCCTTTAAGTACCTGCATCATGAGGTTTAGGGAAAGAATAAATTAGCAAATAGTAAAGTAAAATCTAGACAATATTCTTAAATGAAATCTAATGGCAATAAGAAAGATTCGCCAGCAACGGCGCCAAATTTGATGTGGTGTTTTTGTATTTTTCACTTTCAAATTAACCTTATTTCTCAATTTTACTCTCTCAAATAAGAGGTTCAGTGTAATACTTAGGGATCAAATCCACAAATACTCTAGGATTTCACAATAAAATTATTGTTTTAAAATTAAAGCTAGATGAAATATAACAATAACAACAAAAGTGATTTCAAAATTGATTTGGTTTGTGAGGATCAAATTAAGAGATTAGACTTAGAGGAAATTCTTAGGTAAGATTAGATACTAAGATTAATAGATTGCTATGGTTTTTATTAAGCATCGTTTGGAACTCAAACCTAGGGTTTAGGAGATTGCTCTCGCGCATCTCAAATGAGTATCGATCGATGCCCACCAGGTGGTGTCGATCGATGCTCATTCTAAACAGTACTAGTCTTGCGGTTTGATGGGTTCTCTAAACTTCCAATTCAACTCTCGTTTGTTACCAATTATTTAGATGGTTTAAGATAGATTCCTGGTTATAACAAAACTCTCGCTTGCATTATAGAACCCTAATTCCTAAGGTTAAGGTGATCAAGTTCAACTTAGCATTAACAATAACTGAAATAAAGAATCAAGAGGATTACCCTAAC
Source organism: Moricandia moricandioides (assembly GCA_905132885.1). Taxonomy (NCBI): domain Eukaryota; kingdom Viridiplantae; phylum Streptophyta; class Magnoliopsida; order Brassicales; family Brassicaceae; genus Moricandia; species Moricandia moricandioides. The sequence goes on from CAJHQQ010000473.1 coordinate 66,428, forward strand.
AGTTCTACAAAATCAGCGATACGTTATTACCATTGAATAACCTAAATCTAACAGTGAACTACTCAGACATAGCAATAAAGAACATGAATAAATTATGAATAAATTGCATAGAATAAACTCAGTAAAAAGATAAGGAGTTCAAGATCTTCTCTGTAATGATGACAAGATCTTTCTCTCCAATAGATGTAGCAATGTGTTCCAACTCTTAATTCTAAAACTCTTGTGTAACTTAGAAGACAACTCTTTCTTAGGTATCCTCGGCTTCTTTTTTCTTTACTAAGATAGAAAACCCTAATAAATAGTCTAAATTTTGGCCAGGGACTTGTCTTGCAAATAATGAAACTTCTAGGTAAAACTTGTAATTTGTAAAGCCTTCACCAATCTTGCTGTCGATCGACGCACAGTGTGTGATGTCGATCGATGGTCCATTCATAAATTTGGATCCGACTCTGAGTTTCTGCTAAGCATCCTAAATTCTCCAAAATAGCCCAAAACCTCCAACTGCTTCCAATGAGTACCTGAACATGTAAATACTCTAAAACAGTACCAAATGCATATAAAAGACTCTAAAAATTCTCTATATATTATAGGTAAAATCCATGGTATATCACAGTACCAGAAACCCTACAACAACAACAACAGCAACAACATGAACTCCAATTTCGACGAAATGAAATACATTTCAAATGAGATTCAAAGAAAACATGATAATAGCCTTATGGGCGATGAGGAGGCTTTAAAGGAAAAATGAAAGAGAGAGAAAGAGGAGAGAGGCGAGGGGGAAATTAGGAGAGAGGAGAAAGGAGAGGGACAATTTAGGAGACAAGAGAAGGGCGAGAGGAAAATGAGGAGAAGGGCGACATTGGAGTGATGAGAGAGGGATTTGGGCGACGTTGACTAGAGAAGGGCTACATTGAGCTTAGGAGAGAGAGAGAGAGAGAGAGAGAGAGAGAGAGAGAGAGAGAGAAGGGCGAAACTGAGCTTAGGAGAGAGAGGATAGAGGGTGCCCCATGGGCGATGAGGGTTTCTCTTTTCTTTCCTTGTCCTTTTCTATCCTCCGTTGATGATTTTGCACACTAACGTAGCCTTTAAACTTATCTCATGACTAGTTAGGCCTTTCTCTTTTCTCATTTCCTCCGTTGATTGTTTTATATAACTTTCGGAACCGTTTTGTTTCTTTTATGAAAAATTTTCAATAAATATTTTGCGAACGCTTTTTTGTGAAAGATTATCTTATATATTTTCCTATGAGATTTTTCCGTGGAAACTTTCCAAATTCCGTTTTATGGAAGATTTTTCAAAAAACTCATCATTTCTCGCAAAAACCTTCCGCAAGAACGTTTTTCTGATCACTTCATGTTTAGTATAAATTCTTTTATTCCTTGTCTGGGATGAAATATACGAAGTTTGCTCTTGTATCCTTATGCAAATGGGTTTGTCTTGTGCGGTTGATATACTATGGATTTTACCAGTTTTCACCCATACTATACGTGCTTTTTAGAGTCTATTTTATGTGTTGAGAGCCTATTTTATAGTGTTTTCATGTCCATGTATGTTTTGGATCAATGTGGAGATTATGGAACACCCTGGAGCATAATGATGAGAAACTCGTAGTTGTTGTAGAAATAAGAAGTCACAGTCGAGATTAAGGAAGAGTATCGATCGACACTACCTTCTTGGTGTCGCTCGACACCCGCGCGAGTAGACGGTCCAACTTAAAGTCAAGACCGACTCAAGCTCAGAAGATCCACATAATTACAAGACTACCCTTGACCGACTTTATACCTAGTATTTCGGTGTTTTGTCATTAGTTGGGAAACACACCACCTAGAATCCCACAAACTATTCCACCATTCATTTAAGCTTTTTAGTTATTTGATTTGGAGAGAAGATCCAAAATCCTTCATAGATTTTAATCGAAACTCCATTGTTTTCTTACCTAATTTTATTCAGATTACTTTTATGCTTAGCTTAATCATGTCTAAGTAGTTTCTCATGTTAGGTTTAGGGTTTTATTAGGGATTATATGAATTGCTGAGATATTGAACTGCTAGGGTGAATCTATTAAGGATTTTTCATCAGAATTGGACTTACTGCTTATGTTTTAGAGTAGCTAACTAAAACCTTGAATTTAGGATACAGAAAACTATGACAGTAGGTTCATTACATGACATTGATTTTGTTTAGATTGGTTGTTAGATACATCCGAGAGCTGGTCTAGATTAACTTAGTGAAAATATCAAATAGGATGTTAATGCTTGTATAAGGTAGCATCAATTGACAATCCTTCCATAATACCGATCGACGCTCGCTCCTTGTTCGCATGCGACAACTGGAAAAAAAGACTTAGCAATCTGATTAAACACATAGAGAGATAACTGGATATCTTACTGTTGCATTCGATTTCTAGGACGGTTCATCACACACTCTTAGCATTTATACATCATAATTCCATTACATGAAACCCTAAGTCTATATATTTTATCATATCGTTTACAAACCAACTTCTTACTTGTCTACTACTAATTGCTTAGCTTAATCTTAATATCTCTAGTCTATTGTGTTCCCATGCTCGATGTGGATTTTATCCCTAAGTAGTACAATTGAACCTCTTATTTGAGAGAGAAAGTTTCTCTACGGTAATTTGAGCGATCTCAAATTTGGCGTTGTTGTCGGGGAGCATTGGATTTGCCATTAGACTTGATTAATAGATTTCTTCTAGGTTTTACTATATGTTTTAGTTACTACAAAATAAATTATTTTCTTTGTCTTTTAGTTGCAAGCCCAGCACGTTTAGAACGCACGATCCGCAAAGAGAAGCACAAAGCATCGATCGACACCACCACTTCTTTGTCGATCAATACTACTTGTAAGAGAGACTCGATCAACACCAACACATCTTCATTGATCGCCACCAACCCGCGATCAAGAAACCTGGTCGCAACTCTTGTGCTAACGAGGGATGAGAATGGAAACTTGCATTACCCCCACGGTCATCTATATAATGCAACAGGTCAGAGACTAGATGATCAAGGGTCTGTAATCCCTGATCTAGAATCAGCTACTCTAGAAGCTCCTACTGCTGAGAGTTCTGTAGCCAATGCTCAGGCTATAGCTGATGAGAATGTCCAGGCTACTCAACATAGAACGTTGACTAATTACAACCATCCAGATCAATACTATGCCTACAGATCTGCTATATGTCCTCCTACTTTCAAAAGACACGATTTTACTGAAGTCTGCTCACTTTGCACTAGTGGGACAAACACATTATCATGGTCACCCACATGAGCATCCGATGGATCAAATTTAGCGGTGTGAGGATCTTGTGTCTGCTATTTAAGTCAATGGAGTCTCTGAGGACTACCTTCTCTATAAGCTCTTCAAGTACTCACTTGTTGGAGATGCTTCTTATTGGCTTAACCAGTTATCACCATGATCTCTTATATCACTGACAGACATCAAAAACGCCTTCCTCCATAATTTCTTTTATGATGCGCGATCTGAATACTTGAGGAACATAATTAATACATTCACACAAGAGCCTGCATAGTCTTTCAGAAGCTCATGGATCAGATTCAAGTCATATCATAGAGACTGTGCATACCATGGGTTCAACGAGGTACAGTTGCTAGTACCTCCTTCAAAGGACTTTGGTCTACCATATGGCTCTAGACACTGCTAGTGAAGGGAATTTCAACACTTAGAATCCAGAAGAATCTGTGAGACTTATTGAGAACTTGACATCTAGCAATAAAACCAAGAACACTGATTTGAAGAGGAAGAAATCGACAGCTTGCTTGTGAAAGGAGCATATTGATGAAGTTAAAGTCAAGTTGGACAGTGTTTATAAGCCCCTTAAGAGGTAAGTTAGCTTTGCAGAAGATATAGATGCTATTGATATTGCTAGTGATAAGGGCGACAAAGAGGATGTGAACTACATTAGTGTCACTCTGGTCTGAGAATCAGAGTGGAAACAGATACTCCTATGGGACTGGTCAAAGAAGTAATTACAACCAGAGTTCGCAGTAAGATGTGGGTTTTTTTTTTACATTTTTTTCAAATTAACCCTATTTCTCACTTTTACTCTCTCAAATAAGAGGTTCAGTGTAGTACTTAGAGATCGAATCCACAGAGACTCTAGGATTGCACAATAGATTTTTTGTTTTTGAATTAAAGCTAGATGAATTATAACAATAATAGTAAAAGTGATTTCAAGATTGATTTGGTGTGTGAGGATTAAATTAGAGATTAGACTTTAGGGAAATTCTTAGGTCAGATTAGATACTACAGATTAATAGATTTCTAGGGTTTTTATTAAGCATTGTTCTGAACTCAAACCAGGGTTTAGGAGATCGCTCTCGCGCATCTCGACTGAATATATCGATCCCCACCAGGTGGTGTCGATCGATGCCCATTCTAAACAATATTGGTTTCTCGGTTTGATGGGTTCTCTAAACTTCCAATTCAACTCTCATTTGTTACCGGTTCTTTAGGTTGTTTAAGATAGATTCCAGGTTATAACCAAACTCTCGCTTACACTATAGAACCCTAATTTCTAAGGTTGAGGTGATCAAGTTCAACTTAGCATTAAGAATAACTTAAACAAAGAACCAAGAGGAATACCCTAACAATTCTAAAAAATCAACAGTTGTTATTACCATTGAATAACCATAAATCTAACAGTGAATTACTCAGACATAGCAATAATGAAATTAATTCTGAATAAATTGCATAGAATAAACTGAATAAAAAGATAAGGAGTTCAATATCTTCTCTGTAATGATGATCAGATCTTTCTCTCCAATAGATGTAGCATGTGTTCAAACTCTCAATTCTAAAACTCTTGTGTAACTTAGAAGACAATTTTTTCTTAGGTCTCCTTGGCTTCTTTTTTTTCTTTACTAAGATAGAAAACCCTAATAAATTGTCTAAATTTCGGTGAGGGACTTCTCTTGAAAATAATGAAACTTCTAGGTAAAACTTATAATTTCTCAAGGCTTCACCAATCTTGCTGTCGACTTGGCTGTCGATCGACGTACAGTGTGTGACGTCGATCGATATAATTCTTTCTATAAAAAAGTTGTAGGAGAATAGTAGGGTCATCAGTAATGTACCTTTCCTCACTTCCAACAATGTGTGATTGTTCCTTTGAATTAGAATAATGGGGTCATAGGTAATGTACCTACCCCTTTGCATAGGTAATGTACCTTCGCTCGCTTCCAACAATGTGTGATTGTTCCTTTGAATTAGAATAATGGGGTCATAGGTAATGTTCCTTTTAATGCTTAAATAGATGCTGAAGAGAGAGAGAGAGGCTTGGGAACCAGAGGTGAAGTGACTTATACCTACACACTTGTAGAAGGAATGCGATCCAGTGTATACCAAGCCCCAAAGTTAGCAAATAATGGGAGGATTAGTGTTGGAAATCAGCTTCGGTTCCTTCAAATTTTGTTATATAGCGGTACGATGATCCACTTTGGTATCTCTAGAAATCTCTGTAAACAAACTTCTAAGAATTGTGCTAAAGTGTGGTTAGTCAATAATGAATCTTGATCATAGTCTCTTTTTTGACTCAATAGAAACTTTTTGAAGAAACTTATAGAAAAACTTATATAATTATAGAAATACAATTCAAAAACAAATAAATAGCATTAGCGAACTTTTCCGAGACTTAAATTACACTGTTCCTAGTGTAATCCACTCGGATTGGTTTAGGAGAAATTAAATCATAAGGAAACAGTGTTATAGATAGTCGAATGTACCAACTCTGTTACGAGTATCGATCGATGGCAGTAGTTGAGTGTCGACCGATGGTAAACCCTCGTCATCGATTGACGGTGTATGGGAGGTATCGATCGATGGTGGATTCGAACTAACTACTGTGCCTTTCTTGCTATTGTGCCATCAATCGATGGCAGGGCAATGTCGTCGATCGATAGTGTGCTAACCGACTGAAATCATGTGTCTACTCTCCATTATGATCATCTCTTATTGTGTTAGCTCTGTTAGACACTCAAACACACGTCAAAAACATCCAAACAGCAATAAATAAATAGTCTAAATCCAAATGGAACAAGAAAAAATAAAAGAAATACGAGTATAAGTCTAAAAATAAAATGAAATAAGAGACAAAGGAATATCAAAGGGACTACTCCTCGTTTGAGGTATCCATGTCATGCTGCTGGTTATGTGGTAATGCTCCCGGTGGCGATCTGGATTAGGTCATGGGACGGCTGAAACACTGGCACCAAGACATCGTCTCCACTCTGGCCCATATCGCTCTAAGTGCATCCACTACGACCCGCTGGAAGACACCATGGTCGTTAATGGGGATCTCCAGGATCTGAGGGAAAGCTGGGAGAGATGGAGGTGGCTGTGCTGGATCGTCCGCTGTGGCTTCTGTGACCGGGTGGGCTGATCTGTGGCCTCCTCTGCGCCGCACCCTGAGAGGTGCCGTGTGAAGATTCTGCTCAGCTGGTCGGAAGGCGAGTCTCTGGGGATCGTCAATGAACTATGTCACCTTGTGCGAAGGGAGCTCTATCATCTTAGGCCCCTCATCATTCACAAAGGACCAATAGCGTCCCTCCTTCAGCCACTGGGTCCTCGTAAGGTGACCCTCATCCATGAACTGCAGCTCCCTTTCCACCGAGGCTTCCTCGAAGCTAATGCCAAGAACGCTGAAGATAGGTGTCAAGGGGCTCCCGATCGTCTCCCTCTTCGATCCAGAACACTTGAAGGGTTTGTTCTTCAGGGTCGCCAGGTGCTCAGAAAATATAGCCCCCAAGTTCACTTGATGATCGCTCACAGGTGGGGGAAAGACCTCGTCATCTAGCCCAACTAATTCCCTGACGGAATAGTATAGTAGTGTCAAGTCTTGAACCCTAACCTTGTTGGGTTGCATCTTGCAATGTCAATGACCTTCAGGAAATAGCGCAAAGTGGGGTGATGGACGTCCTTCTGAGTGGCTTAACCGGAGTCAAAGTGGCATGTCCCGGACACCGGCACTGGTACCAATGTGGAATCCATAAATCTCACAGACCTTCGGGATGGGGATCCGGTACCGGATGCCTCTGATGAGAAAAGTCAGGGTGGCCTCATGCGCCACCTTTACCCTGGGGCTCTTGTAGAGCACCTGAGTCGTAGCTATGCACTGTCGGACCAGGTCGGGATACAGAGGATATGTCTTAGTAGCCATGGTGCCTAGTCCAAGCTCATGCACCAGCTGTCTAAAATTCGTTTAGAGCCCCAGCTTCTTCAGAGTTCCCTTATCGACGAACTTGGTGGGCTCGATGGTAACGATTTGCCAACCGTTGTAGTAGAGGCTGTCAAAATCATCCCACTCCTCGCGCACATGATGATTTGTGCATTACCTCGATGCCACCGCTTTTTGAGGGTTGGGATAATCCTCGAATGTCACAAGTAAGACCTCCTCTTCTTTTGGCCATAGGTCTTGGCATGGAGGACCCCATGGTGGAGCACTGATGCTACCGGGCTCGTATCGTGCTTTCGTTTGCCTCTCGTCCATCTGCAGTTAAAAGTAAAACCAAGAATTAGAATCGATGTCGAGACAAAAAGAGCAACCATCGATCGATGGCACCGCATGGGTATCGATCGACAGCACCTCGTTTCCATTGATCGACGGTGACTCTTGGGCATGGATCGATGTTCTGTTCGCGGATCAAGGGTTACAAAAATAGAAAGGAATCAACTCAAATTGTGAAAATACTATGTAAAGATGATAGATAGTTCCTAATCTAGTACTCCATTACCCTAAAGCGTCCTAAATTTGGAGCTAGTCCACAAAAGATTCGATTTTTCATCAGACCCTAGAAATTTCCCTAAACTATGAGATTTAGAGAACATACCTTGATCATTGAGTGATTTAATGAACTAGACAGGTAGAAAGGGTAAAAATCGAGTGATATAGACTCAAAAACAAGCAAAATCGGTCAAAAATTGGGAGAGAAATCGTGTGTTTACTCGTGTGTGTTTTTGGCGGTTTTGGAGAAAATTGATTTATGAATCGGGGTCGTGTCGAGTTAACTCGACACACGACCGTCAATCAACGATCCTATAGGGTCGTCGATTGATGGTCTGTTCGGTGACTCCATATTCACTTAAGAAATTTGTAAATGCATAAATAATTATATATTTTTATTAATTAGTTAATTATTGCTATTGTATATATTTTCTTATTTTTGTTTTATTTATGTTATTATTTTTATTTTTATTATTATTATTATTATTATTATATATATATATATAACTATTTACTAGTGGGTTGTCTCCCACTCAGCACTTGTTTAAAGTCGTTAGCTTGACGAAAAATAGGTTTATCATTTTGGGTTAGGCACCTCTAGACGCATGGTCTGAGTATGCGGAATTTCAGCTCTAGCCCAGTAATGTTTCACTCGCTACCCATTCACCATGAACTCCTCTCTTTTAGGATTAAATAGGACAATTGTCCCGTAAGGCGTAACTCTCTTAATGGTGAAGGGTCCAGACCAACAAAAATGTAGTTTTCCAGGAAATAGAGTTAACCAAGAGTTGAACAGGAGTACTTGATCGTTCGGTTCGAAATGCCGTGAAATAATTTTCTTGTCGTGATAGGATTTCGTTCTCTCCTTGTACAATTTCGAGTTGTCATAGGCACGATATCTGATTTCTTCGAGCTCATTTAGTTGAATTAATCTCTTTTCTGCTGCGGGTTTGGAATCAAAATTTATATTTTTATGGCCCATTCGGCTTTATGCGCTAGTTCTACAGGGAGATGGCAGACTTTTCCATGTCAATGTCGTGTGGTCGGTGTGAACTATGACTTTTGAACCGACTAAATAGGACCAAAATTTCTCGAAGGCGAATACCACAGCCAATAAATCTTTTCCCGTTGTCGCATAATAGCATGCAACTTTTTGTCTTTCTTTTGTCCAGTTATTGCGCCTACAGCGAAATCGCTGGCATCGCACATGATTTGAATGGTAGATCCCAGTCCGGTGCTTGGACAACGGGGGCGGATATGAGCGCTGATTTAATTTATTTAAAGGCGTCGAGACATTCAGGTGTAAAATCCAATTTCACCTCTTTTCACAGGAGCGCAGTGAGGGGTCTAGCAATTTTGCTAAAATCTTTTATGAATCGCCTATAGAATTTTATCTTAGCAATCCAGCATGTCCTAGAAACTCCTAACATCTTTGAAATTAGTGGGTGGTGTCTATCCAGTCATTACTTCAATATTTTCCTTGTCCACCTCAATTCCAGCTGCTGAGACTTTGCGTCCCAAGAAAATTCCATTGTTAACCATAAAATGGCATTTTTCCAAGTTCAAAACCAGATTTTCTCTTCGCATCTAGCTAGGACCTTACATAGGTTATCAAGCCAAGTTTTGAATTTTCTACCATATACCGAGAAGTCATCCATAAAAACCTCCATGAAGTCCTCGATCATATCGTTGAATATCGACATCATGCATCTTTGGAAAGTCGTAGAGGCGTTACAGAGTCCGAATGGCATCCTGCGATATGTGAATGTTCCATAGGGCAAAGTAAAGGTGGTCTTTTCTTTATCGTCCGAATGTATGGGAATCTGGAAGGATACGGAATACCCATCGAGAAAACATTTGTATTTGTGGCTTGCAAGCCGTTCTGACATCTGATCGATAAAGGGTAAAGAGAAATGATCTTTTTGTGTGGCAGCATTTAGTTTCATGTAATCGATACACATTCTGTGTCCGGTGACAGTTCTAGTAGGGATAAATTCATCTTTGTCATTCACTACCACATTGATCCCTCCTTTCTTTGGGACAACATGAACCAGAATGGCCCAGTTGCTGTCTGAGATCAGATAAATAACGCATGTTTCTAGAAGTTTCATGATTTCCTTTTTAACTACTTCCTTCAGGTTGGGGTTCAATCTCCTCTGATGCTCGATGGATGATTTGAATTCATCATCAATGTGTATCATATGCATGCATAAATCGGGAGAGATTTCCGGGATGTCATCTAACAAAAATTCGAGAGCCTTGCGTTGCTTCTGAAGTTTATTCAGTCACAGTGCTTGCTCTCTGCTAGTCAAGTTTGCATTTAAGGCCGGATGGAAGCGGTTTAAGCTCGATTTTAGGTGGTTTTTCCTTGCTCCAATCGTCGGTCACAGTACGCTTTCGATCGACGGTGATTTTGGGGTATCGATCGACGGGGGTCGATAGATCGAGTTCGTCAAGATCTACATTAAAAAAATCTTCTGTGGCGTCCATCAACCTTGTATACTTTCCAGTGCGATCTTCTAACGCAGAGATGTCGCCTTCACGAAATGTGACTGCTTCCTCTAGAGGTTCGCTTAGGCAAATATCTATGAACGATTCTTCTTAACGATCGGAAAGGTAATCGATATGGTAGGTGTGGCCGTCGATCAAAGGTTTTTTAATTATCTTTTCCATGTCAAAGACCATCGGTATCTTTTCGATGTTGAGGCATATACGTCTTTCTTTGACATCAATGATCGCCCGGCAGTGGCCAAGAAAGGTCTTCCTAAGATAATCGCGTTTCGAGGTTCTCGCTCATATTTAAGCACTATGAAATCTGCAGGTATATCGCAGTTATGAATGCGTACGGGCATGTCGTCAAGTACACCTTCCGGAATTCTAGTGGATCTATCAGCTAAAACGAGAGTGACCCTGGTATGTTGAAATTGTGTTAGCTCGGGAGCGACTGCAACGGAATAAGGCATCAGGTTGACACTAGAGCCTAAATCGCAGAGGGATCTTTGAAATCTCTCTTCGCTAATAGTGCAGTTCAAAACAAAACTACCGGGATCAGGGAGTTTGACTGAAGTTTCTCCTTGAATAATTTCTCTCACTTCTTCGGATACCATCATCAAGTAGTGTTCTGATTCATGAAATTCTCGTGATGCCGCATCTTTCACGTACTTCTTAATGGTAGACGAGGTGTGAATGGCATCGCTTAGTGGCATCTCGATATATACTTTGTCAAATGCTTTCTTGCATAATGCTTTTTCCATCTGCTTCTTCTGCTTAGCGTTTTTTTGGAGGAAAGGGGGCTTTCGATTGGTAGACCTTTGTCCTAACCGGTTTCGTTTGTTCTGGGTCACAGCATCGATCGATTATAGATTTGGGGTGTCGATCAATTATAGGTTTGGGGTGTCGATCAATTACGGACTCGGAGTGTCGATTGATATCCGTTAAGGGGTGTCGATTGATGTCCCCCACATCTGTGTTACTTCCCTTAAACTCAATAATTAATTCCTCGAGGTCATCGTTTTGGTCTAATGCGTCAGTTTCGGGGAGGATATCAGGATTTTTCACGTATATTTTGAGCGGTGTGGGATGAGATTTTTTGTTTTCATTTGTTTTGATTTTCTCAAATTCATCGATGGTAATGCTTTATTTAACGCCAGGGGTGAATTGTCTACCGCTTCGTAAAGCTACGACATTTCAATGGCTCATGGGGTTAGTGTCTGTTTTACCAAGTAAAAAATCCATCCTCTCTCCTGATGGACATAGCGTTGCTCGCCACTTGGTTGTCGACTCTCTTAATGTGTTCGCTCAGAGTTTCAAATTTTTTTGTCATCTCTGAGTATATAAGATCTAACATTTATGTCGACGGCTATTCTACGGTTTTCTGTGAAGACTTGATTCGTTCTCGACTTTGAACTTCTTTCCTGTCTATTCACAGTATTACCATAGCCGCTTGCGAAATTGGCAGCACTTTCCCTAAATTGTTGATCGTTCAGGTTCATCACATCAGAGAACTCAACTGGCTTTTTGAAGTCGGAAGAAACGGCGTCGTCCTCAGCATAATGTTGAGACAAGCCATGTTCGTCCAAAAGGGGCTGCCAGAGTTTTTCTAACTCGGATCAAGTGCTTCTCCTCTGCAAACATTGGTGGTTCCTTCTTTTCGGTGTCTCTATTTTCGAAAGCCTACCTAAAGCTATGTTTTCTATTAGAATTTTAGCGCTTACAGGGCTTCGGTACCGAATTTTCCCTCGCTGGCTGTATCAAGGATGGTTTGCTAGTCTTGGATTAGTCCTCTATAGAAAGTGTTGATGAGTTGTGGTTCTGAGAATCCATGGTGCGGGCAGGAAAGTTGGTAGCTCTTAAACCTCGTCCAGGAGTTTTTAAAAGATTCGCCCAGTCTATTTCCTCGTCAAAGAAGTCATTGATGAAAGCGCTTCTGATATCTTCCCAACAAGTCAGGGATGGTGGTAGCTGGTTCAGCCACCTTCTGGCGTCACCTTCTAGGGAGAAAGAAAAAAGTTTGCAGCGATTGAAATCGTCTTTCACCATGTCTTTTAGCATCTCGATGTGATCATTCGGGTGTTCAGTGGGAAAACCACTGAACTGGTTTTTGCGCCCCATAATTAGGAAGTGGATAACAAGCTCAGAGCTTCCAGTATGGTTATCAGATAATCGAAGCGCGGACCTATTGGAATAGTTTCTGCTGGGGTTTCGGTATTAGAGCATTGGCAATTGATGCTTTATTTCATTCTTTGGAGATATAGTGATTTGATTGGGGATTGCATCTCCTTGATAATTAATTAGTTGGCTTGCTTTATTGCGTTTATTGTTCATTGGTTCTATGAAGACACCTTTCTTATTATCAGAATCAGTAAAGGCATACTTACCTGCTTACGGCTGATCGGTATCGATCGATGGTAATGGAAGGGTGTTTCCCGACAGCAGTGGACCAGCGTCGTTCGATTCTGGATGAGCTCTGTTGATCGATTGTTGTTGTCCTGAATCCATATTTTCTCCTTTAAGTACCTGCATCATGAGGTTTAGGGAAAGAATAAATTAGCAAACAGTAAAGTAAAATCTAGACAATATTCTTAAACGAAATCTAATGGCAATAAGAAAGAGTTCCCGGCAACGGCACCAAATTTGATGTGGGGTTCACTACAGGAAAGAAGGGTTTTAATAGCACCCCTAAAGCGCTATCACACGTTACCATAGCGTTGTAAAAAGCGTTCCAATATCGCCCGCGATAATAGGTCTCGTACATTGCATAGTAGTTTTTCCTTGTGCTATTGATATTTAATTAGTAATAGCGATTCACGTTATGAAATTGTAATCTTTTATTATAGCGTCACGAAAATGATATTATAACTTTTTAAATATAGCGGTTTTTTAATTTTACTATAGCAATTTGTAATTACTATTGTCGCCTTCTATCAATAGCAATATTCGAATATTTCATTGCATTTTTTATATGTAATTGTTTCATTTTGTTTATAACAAATTTTAATTAATATTTTGATTTTAAAATAATACATAATCGAAAAATTGTCAAATAAAAATTTATTCTAATTAAATTTCAAAGAAAATAAAAATATTCAAAAAACAAAAAAGTATACTCAATTCTCAACTAATTTTCCATGCAAACAAAATCAATCCGAAACAATAACTCTATCACAATCATCCCTAATACAAAAACTTTCATCATCAGACAATTGCGCTGCATCATCAAATTCCTGTGCGGGTAATGGTGCTCCGACAACGTCCTCCTCTGTCTCGAGTTCATGATATCCTCTCGGTGGTGCTCTCATAGCAACATACCAAGGCGATTTTTCATCTTCTCTAGAGTAAAATACATGTTTTGCTTGTGATGGTAGAATGTATGGATCTTGTAAATATGGCGTTTGGTTGACATGAATATTGACAAGGGTGAAACCATCTTCTTCCTTAACACCGTAGCCTCTATTCGCCCAATTACACTTGAATAAAGGAACGCTGAAGATGTGGTAGTCGAGGAGAAGGATCTCTGTTAGCACTCCATAATATGTGACCATATCGGCTGTAAGTTTTGTATCTCTTGCAGAAGATCTACACATGCTTAAAGCTTCGTTAGTGACTCCACTATTCTGAGTCTTTCGCTTAACGGTTCTATGTGAAATCTGTTCCCGTTAATGACAAAACCTTTATGGGTTTGAGCAGTAAATATTGGTCCAAAGGCCAACCACCTCATCTTCGTAGAATGATTCTTTGAGTTAGAAGGTATCTAACAAGGATGTAAAACTGTGTGAGCTATGTGAACAGAAAAGTAAACAGATAGTGAAGTTGTACAAACCTTATTCTTCACCCATTCAGCGAATTGTTGGGTGTGATGTTTCCATAACAAAGTTTCATTTGTTGCGAATCGAACATCATTATCTTGCAGTTCTTGTAAATGCATCCTGATTTTACAAAGTAGAGAGTTATCACACTGATAAAAAGAATCTCTATTTGAGAGGGACAGTAGAACTTACTCAACATAGGGATCCATAGTTGCCATATTCATCAAAACTTATCGATGTGCTATGTCTCTTTCTTTCTCTGAAAGAATAAACTCTGTTCCCTTTTGCAGTGGTCGACCTTCAAGAATCATTCCATCAGACTGAATATCTTCATTACGGTTAAGTACTTCTTCAACTGGTACAAAATTCTTTAGGAACTCTAAACAAAAGGCTATGCATTCTCCAGCTAAGTAACCCTCAGCTATACATGCTTCTGGCCTAGCAAAATTCTTTACATATGCCTTGAGTGTTTTCATGTATCTACAACTCAAACACTATAGAAATATTCGTTACAAACCTCAGTTGATCGGAAAAACCAGTTCAGGAAATAAACATTTTACAATTACGATCAAACAAAATGAAAACAAACCTCTCAAATGGATACATCCAACGAAAGTGCATAGGACCTCCCAAACGTGCCTCTCTTGCTAGGTGTATAGGAAGGTGGAACATGATATCGAAGAGCGATGGAGGAAAGAACCGCTCGCGTTGGCACATTGTCTCCACAAACTCATTTTCCAAAGTTATCAGCTTCTCCGCCTCAATAGCACGCTGACACAATCTATTGAAGTAGTTACATACTCGAGTTACGGCAATTCTTGGTCCTTTAGGAAGCAACGCTCGTAATGCAGCAGGTAACAGATTTTGGATTAGTACATGATGATCATGGGACTTAAGACTCCCATTCATAGGAGGGTTAATTGAAACATTGTTTGCAATATTACCGCAGTAGCCGTCAGGGCCTCTGAACGCAGACAACCTTTGACAAAATATATTTTTCTCTTCCTTACTGAGCCAATAAGATGTTGGAGGCAAGTAGAATCTCTTTCCCCGTAGCTTTGTGTGCAAGTTTTTCCGAATTCCAAAATCTTCTAAGTCATATCTCACTTTGAGGCCATCTTTTGACTTAGCACTCTGCATCAGTATTGATAATAATGCATCAGACAAGTTCTTTTCCACGTGCATCACATCGATGTTGTGACGCACCGGCAAATCCTAACACATTTAAAACAGTATGATCAGGATAAACAAAATGTGACAATCGTATCTCAGTCTAACAATAGCTTGTTATACCTTCCAGTACGGTAAATCGAAGAATATTGATCGCTTCTTCCACCTCCATTGATCACTCGTTTCGTCATTCTCTTCGTCTTCATCCACCTGATCTTCTGACAAGACATTTCTCTTCCATTTTTTTTCTTTGGTAAAGGTCTTCCAAATTCATTCCTGAAGTGCTTTAGTGTTGCAAATATTTCTGCACCGGTTTGAATCATGTTTGCAGTCCCGTTCTCTACTGTATTATCAAACCATCCTTTCCTGCGTCTGTAGTGATGTCCAGGGCTTAGTCGCTTCCTATTCCCCAAATACACATACTTGCGACTAAACTTGAGCCACCTATTTGGTGTATCCTTTCCACAAACATTGCATGCTTGTTTCCCTTTAACTTTACAAGCTGCCAAAGTCCCTAGAGCCGGATAGTCGCTAATAGTCCAGAACAACATAGTTTTTAGTGTAAACTTCTCTTCCAGGAATGAGTCATATACCTGAGTCCCCTCACTCCACAATTCTTTTAAGTCTTCTACCAGTGGTTCCAGATAAACATCAATGTTGTTCCTGAGAGCCGTTGGTCCAGGGATCAACATAGTCAACATGATGTTCTCAGCCTTCATACACAGAGTTGGTGGCAAGTTGTAGTTGACTAACAACACTGGCCATGTAATATACTTTGTGTTCTGGATAGAGAAAGGGTTCATCCCATCTGTTGACAGACCGAGTCGAAGGTTTCTTGCTTCACTAGCAAACTCTGGCCACTTATTATTCACTTGAGCCCAAGATAACGTGTCAGCAGGATGTCGCATTATACCATATTCAGTGGAATTGTTGGCATGCCAACGCAAATCCTCAGCCATCCGTGCTGATCTAAACATCCTCTTGAATCTGTCTTTGATCGTAAGATACCTTAGGACCTTTGTTGGAATTCCTTTCTTTTCTTCATTATTGTGCTTATCAATTTCCCATCTAGAAGCACTACATATTGGGCAATTTTCCATTTTATCATATTGCTTCCTATAGATAATACAATCGTTCTTGCACGCATGAATCATATCATAGCCAAACCCAAAAATCTTCAAGAACTTCTTAATCGAATCTGTCGACTTTGGTAGTACATTTCCTTCCGGTAGCATGTCATGTAATGTCGGCAGTAGCTGATCAAAGTAAGCCTCTGACATTCCACTCTTTACTTTGATGCGGTAAAGGGCCATGATCGCAGAAACTTTGGTGTGCTTGCTACATGTCAAGTACAATAGAGTTTCAGCATCTCTCAACTTCTTCCTAAACTCAGAGTCTTCATCAGGTTCACAATGTACAGGCTCTCCTCCAATGTGATCAGATGGCAGTTCCATGTCTTCACTATCAAAATAAGCCGTCCTTAGCAAACCATAAGCCTCAGTTTCAGATTGAGGGACACTATCAGTCGTATCGGACCTTCTTTCACCATGAAAATTCCAACAAAAACTCCACATATACTTCTTATCCATACTCCTAATCACAAGATGCTCCGTTACTTTGTCTAAAACTTGATGGGAAAGGTTTCTGCAGTGAGTACAGGGACATAATATTTCTGTCGGATCTCCTAACCTCCTCGCTGATGCAGTAACAAAGCCTGTTGCTCCTTCCAAATATTCGAGGCTAGCCCTATATATTTAATCGGAAAATTTATCAGAATCAAAACAAAAATTTTGTACATAAGAAGAACTCCTCATGAATTAAAATTTCGAAAAGTTTACTACCTTGGAAGCCAAACCCATGCTTTTTCCATATCAGAACAATATAACTTTGAGGGAAATTGATTGAAACCTTCGATTTTCGAAACAGAGGCGTATGATGGAATGGAACTAAACCTAGATTTGAGTTATCGCGCACAGAAGGAGATTGAACAGAGATAT
Source organism: Moricandia moricandioides (assembly GCA_905132885.1). Lineage (NCBI taxonomy): Eukaryota > Viridiplantae > Streptophyta > Magnoliopsida > Brassicales > Brassicaceae > Moricandia > Moricandia moricandioides. The sequence continues at coordinate 83,662 of CAJHQQ010000473.1, forward strand.
CCGATGGAGATGGAAAGAAGGAGATTGAAAGATAATAAAAAAAATCAGATCCTCCGGCTTCTATGAAGGCACGTCATCTATCTGCACCATTTCTTCTTATTGGTTGAATGAAGAATACTATATTAATTCATTTTTAAATTAAGGAAATGAATGAAAATGGTGAGAAAATATGTTATAAACAAAATTTAATTTTTTTAACTTAATTATAATTAATTGCAAATTTTAATAAATTTTAGTGTTAATATTTTTACAAAATATTATTTGTATGTTTGAATTGCAAATGTTTACTCCATATGGAGAATAGATGATGATAGGGTTGAATCCCTATGTGTTATATAGTGCGAGAATGTATTGCGGTTCACTCCATATGGAGAATAGATGATCACAGGGTTGAATCCCTAAATTCGTTACAATAGGCTTCAATTCTTAAATTTATTACAATAGGGTTGAATCCCTAAATTCGTTACAATTGGGTTGAACCCCTAAATTCATTACAATAGGGTTGAATCCCTAAATTTGTTACAATAGGGTTGAACCCCTAATTCATTACAATAGGGTTGAAGCCCTAAATAAACCCTAAAATCTAAATTTGTTTCAAATTGTATAAATATTTATGGACCACCTATTTTTATACTTATTTGTAAACTATTAAAAACATAAAAATAATCCGTAAATGATGATAGGGTTGAATCTCTAAATTTGTTACAATAGGGTTGAATCCCTAAATAAACCCTAAAATCTGTATAAATATTTATGGACAAATATTTTTATAAATTTTTATGGACCACTTATTCTTATAAATTTTTATGGACCACTTATTTTTATACAATTTGGATATTGATTTCTAAACCATAAAAAATATGATCATATATTCCAAGCCTACATAATCTTATTAGAAATATGTCTTAACAACCAAACAAAATATGTCTTAATAACAAAACAAAATATGTCTTAACAACCGAACAAGCATACTTGATAAATATGTCTTAACAACTAAAAGAATACAATAAAACATACACTTTGTTTTTAAACATACAGAATCTTATCATTTGGCCAAGCCACTGTGCTGCCCACAGCATCTGATATGTCTATGAGAAAAGAGTTTGGTCTCCATAGAGCTGCTTCTTCAATCAAGGCCACTTCAACCCTGACCCGACTTACATTGGGACCTAACGGGACGTGATGGACAACACTTAATGGATCAGTAGAACTTATTCTGCCTTCTGCGACTATTCGTCCTGAGTTGTTCAAGTCCAACAAGATGCACTTTTTTTTACCACCTGATCGGGTGGAACTAGTGATGCCACTTGGACTCTACAAGCACAACAAATACATCACAGAAAATACATCTAAATAAAATGTTTTAACATTATTTACAAAAGAGAATAAGTTTGTAAATTTACCAATGAAGGCCTTCTGAGACTAGCTTCGCCTTGATCTTCGGGAACTTTAATTACTAATACATTATGGAGCGGCCATGCGATCTTTTCATTAACAGCATCACTCATTGTTGTCATGTCACTTGTTAGCCTCCATAGAAAAGCTTTCCCATTAATCACCTTAGCAACTCTCAGAACTACAGCATTCGGACCCAAAGGAACATTGTTCACCAGCTCATATGGGTCACTCGAACTCATAAAACCTTCAGGGATTACCTCGACGCCCTCAACCCAATCGTAGATTTTTCACCATTCAAGATCATCTACAGTAGTATGCTAAATTGATAATGCATATGGTTAGTGATCATGTTGAATTTAAATATAGAAACCTAAGTATACCTGCTAATGGAATTAGCTTTGATCCTAACACATCCGAGGAAACTGGATGGTTGTTTGATGAACTATCTAATATCAGTTTATCAATTGGCCATTGAATTTTGCATCCCACTGCTTCCTGAAGATTACGCACATCCGTAGTTGGCCTCCAAACAGATGCCTTCAGGTTTGATACCGACTTTACAACAACCGCTGCGGCGTTAGGACCAATCGGAATACGACCAATCTTGTATGTACCTTCAGGAGAGCAGAATTCTCCTTCAGCGATAACAACATGTATTGACTCACACCAATCAAGTATTTGAACTCTAGTTCCTTCTTTATATCCATAACTAGTCTCAGATGGAGAAACGCAATCATCATTGTTTTTCTGTCAAAAAATAAAATGAATCATAGATTTTATATCACTTAAGCAAATTCTACATTTTATAAGCAGTAAAAACTAAAGCAAATTCACCTTATTTCCAACTAAGTCACGGACCAGATTTTTCAAGTCTTTAATCTCGCTTTCCAAGTCTGCAAGTTTGGAGTCTCTAGCTGACAAGAATGCTAGCTTCGTAGCAGTAATCCCTCTTCCCAACCCTCTGACTCGTCCAGGTTTGTCTACTCCCAACACTTGACTAACAGCATCTTCTTTTATATTAACACTGGATGTGGAGTCCATTTGACTATCAAGTGAAATTATTTTTTCCTGAGACAAACACAATATAAGTTATGGTCCTTTTCAATACCAAAAAGAGTAACTTAATTAATCAGATATTGAAACCTTACAATGGTTTCAGCAAACTCAGTTCTAACAGGTCTACCATCGGAGTGAGTGTGTCCTGCTATCCAGACCTTGCTCCGGCTAATCTTCTTAGGGTCTGCACTCTTTTTTTTTACAAGTGATATATTGTTTTACTTATCAGTTTGGTCTATCATTAGATCTAATATAATTATATACTGTTACTTACCATTTCAAAAGCTAGACGATTCATTCCTCTACGACTAGTGGTGTGAGGAATCTGAGCTCTCCTAAGTGCTTTGTACTTGTTACTATTTGCCTAGAATATCATTAAATCAAATTTCATCAATCAAATCTCCGAAGTAAACACTTAAAAACCAAATGCTCTGTATATTTCACCTTGAACACTGACGAAGTCCTACTCTTAACCCAAGCGCTCCAAACCTGAACAGATCAAATGTTGCTTGGTTTCAGAGTTGCTCTCTCTCTCTGTGGGACTTTTTGCATTTCGCAGTTGTGATACAAGCCTTGACTTTCCAGATCTCCATAAACAACCCATCTGTTTGAAGACTGAATTTTTTTGCCACTCTTCTTTCAAATCAAACCTCGCCTGCAGTAATGTATGCAAATGCCACACATTATAATCCTTACAAAGACATTATACAATAGACTTAAGCGCATATATATATATATACCTGAATTTCCTCCCATAGTGTGTCCTTTGTCTGTTTATTAAGATTCCTCCAATCATCAAGAAGTACAGTCACGTGTTTGCGTACAAGGGGTCCAAGGAACGATGAAAGTGTCACTGATCCAGAACCTACATGTTCGCCAAGCTCAGTGAATGACACAGAAACCTTCTCTTGATGATCCTTGGCCACTTTACGCATCTTTGTGGGTCCTCTTTTCTTCTTTTGTTTTCCATCAGATGGCGATGCTTCTGCTCCTGAAATGTCATTCTCAGCTTCCATGTCAGCTTCTCTCGGCTGAGAAGGTTCTTGAGTAACTCCATTCTCAGCTTCTGTAGGCTGAGACTGTTCTTCAGCAATGCCATTCTCAGCTTTTGTAGAAGGTTCTTCAGCAATGACATTCTCATCCTCTTCAATTTCTACCTCTGGAACTTCATCACCATCACCATCCTCCTCATTAAATTCAGGAACTTCTTTCTGCATAACATCTTGAGAAATCTTTGTTCCTTCTTCGTCAGCACCTTCTTGCCTTATCTCAATGTTTTCTTCTTCAATAGCAACTTTTTTTCTCTTATTTAACTTACGGATTTTGGTTATGACCGGATTAATGTATTATGTTTCTGCTTCCAGACCTTGGGAACATCTGCTTCTTCTAACTATTCCTCCTCGTGTCTTCGGCCCCATGTTAATTTGTTCCTAAAAAAAACAAAGTCACTACTTGGTTCTTACTGTAGATTGTAAAATGGAAGACGATACAGATCTATTGAGATAATAAGCAATCGATTAATTTTCATGATGCATGCAAGTTAAAGAGAAAGATAATGGAAAATCGAGACAGGGATCGAAGAACAGGAGGGTTAATAGAAGACGAACCTGAGATTGGAAGAAGACGCTGAAATTGATGATTCCCAAAGGGTCTCACGAAGAACACCTTGGGAGATCGAGAAAATGCAAACGAAGAACACCTTTGGTTTGGTCAAAGATATATCTTCCCCAAAAAATTTTGTTTCGTGGGTTTTAATAAAAAAAAATAAGCGGTCGAGTATACCATAACGATTATTCTTTCTCAGTGCTATAATATAAAGATCAAAATCCCAAAAAGATAGGCGCTTGCAAATTTCATTTTGCCGCTCCATATATAATAGTGTTTTAGTTAGAGAAACACTATTATATTTCTAGCCACCAAAATACAATAGCACAAACTTCTTTTTTGCTATCTTACATTGCTATTAAAACCCTTATTTCTTGTAGTGGTTTTTATATTTTTCACTTTCAAACTTACCCTATTTCTTAATTTTACTCTCTCAAATAAGAGGTTCAGTGTAATACTTAGGATCGAATCCACAGAGAATCTAGGATTGCACAATAGACTTATTGTTTTCGATTTAAAGCTAGATGAATTATAACAATAACAACAAAAGCAATTTCAAAATTGATTTCGTTTGTGAGGATTAAATTAAGATATTAGACTTAGTGGAAATTCTTAGGTAAGATTAGATACTACAAATTAATAGATTGCTAGGGTTTTTATTAAGTATTGTTCTGAACTCAAACCTAGGGTTTAGGAGATCGCTCTCGCGCATCTCAACTGAGTATCGATCGATGCCCAGTAGGTGGTGTCAATCGATGGTCATTCTAAACAGTACTGGTTTCGCGGTTTGGTGGGTTCTCTAAACTTCCAATTCAACTCTCGTTTGTTACCGGTTATTTAGATTGTTTAAGATAGATTCCAGGTTATAACCAAACCCTCGCTTTCACTATAGAACCCTAATTCCTAAGGTTAAGGTGATCAAGTTCAACTTAGCATTAACAATAACTTAAACAAAGAAACAAGAGGATTACCCTAACAATTCTACAAAATCAGCAATACGTTATTACCATTGAATAACCCTAAATCTAACAGTGAACTACTCAGACATAGCAATAAAGAACATGAAAAAATTCTGAAAAAAAATGCATAGAATAAACTGAGTGAAAAGATAAGGAGTTCAAGATCTTCTCTGTAATGATGATCAGATCTTTATCTCCAATAGATGTAGCATTGTGTTCCAACTTTCAAGTCTAAAACTCTTGTGTAACTTACAAGACAACTCTTTCTTAGGTATCCTCGGCTTATTTTTTCTTTACTAAGATAGAAAACCCTAATAAATAGTTTAAATTTTGGCCAGAAACTTGTCTTGCAAATAATGACACTTCTGGGTAAACTTGTAATTTGTCAAGCCTTCACCGATCTTGTTGTCGACTTGGCTGTCGATCGACGCATTGTGTGTGACGTCGATCGATGGTCCCTTCATAAATTTGGATCCGACTCTGAGTTTATGTTGAGCATCCTAAATGCTCCAAAATAGCCCAAAAACTCCAATTGCTTCCAATGAGTACTTGGAACTGTAAATACTCTAAAACAGTACCAAATGCATATAAAAGACTCTAATTATGCTGTATATATTATAGGTAAAATCCATGGTATATCACAGTACCAGAAACCCTACAACAACAACAACAGCAAAACAACATGAGCTATGAAACTTCTTCTTACCATAATCCTCTAGCAACAACTCAATAAAGAAAGATAGAGAGTATGATTGATCAGGTTCTTGAGCATCAGCAGAAGCTGATAGTTGATTTCAATGGGAAGATAGATGTTGTGTACACCAACTTGAATGACAAGTTCAAAGCTCTCATCACACATTTGTGAAGAAGTTGGAGACTCAAATGGTTCAGACTAGTGAGGCTGTGAAAGGACCAGAGGCTCTGATAAAAGGAAAAGGAGAGGCTGGACAAAAGCACCACGTGAGTGCCATCATAGATAATGCTTTTTGGAAAGTGGTGAAGGAAGAGAAACTCCAAGAAGGGAACTTTCAAGTCGAAAGTATGTATGTAGGCAATTATCCTTAGGGTTGATCGACACCAGAAGCTGAGAACCGATCGACACCTCATGCTGAGTCCGTAGGATCTTGTGAAACGATGAGAATCGAGCAACACTCAGAATTAGGCGATTGACATAAGTTTGCCCCTATGTTATATCGTGTTAAAACGGCATGCGTCGATCGACACTCTACCACCGTTATCGATCGACACCCACCGGCAACTTACCGAATTTTATTGCCGAGTATTGATGCGAACGTTTGAATGCTTCAAGATAGTCATCTCAGATATCAACATAACCAACAGTGAATACTAATCAGAAACTTGAAGATTCACGAGATCCTATGATCATTGAGCAGGCTACTGAGGGACAAAATTCTAAGAAAAAGAAGAACAAGGTTCCTAAGCATCTAAGAAACGAAGCTCCTGACAAAGGGCTGGATAGTTTCACCAAGAGAATGATAAGGATCCATGTAGACACTTCATTCAATGAGACTTATTGGTCCCACTGACTATGGATGTTTTCAGAGAAAGAAGAAAGACAGACGAGGACATTGAGTGTACGTTATATCACATTATAGAGAAGATGAAGCAGAGGATTACACTGGAGAAGAAGAGTGACCATGAGAACTTTGTGGTTCCCTGCATGATTGGTGGTCACAACCATCCAAACACACCCTACGCTACGGGTTCTTCAGTCTATATTATTCCCAAGGTGATGGTTGAACTACTGATTCTAAAGATAGACCCTTATAGAGATTCATAAACTTTTGTGAATTTCTCTAAGGTGAATTCAAGAGGAATTTTCAGAAACCTTCAGGTACAAATCGGCAATGCCTTAGTCCTAGTGAATTTTCACGTCATTAAGTTTATCTCTATGATTTGATTTACTATGTATGAGTAGTTTACTTGTTAGATGTAAGGTTTTCTAGGGTTTTTGACGAACTTGTAAAATATAGAATTGCTAGGGTGATATAATTGGATCCTTCAAACAATTGATTTTACTGCTTGTGTTCTAGAGTACCTAACTAGAAACCTGAACACATGAAAATTGAAAACCACAATATTGAGTTCGACTCCTGATAATAATTATACTAAACTAAGTTGTTAGGGCCATGCGAAATCTGGTTTAATTAACATAGTGAACATATCGATCTGAGCGTTAATGCTTTTCTAAAGAAGAGTCGATCGACACTCTTCCTAATTTGCATACGAGAGTTGGAATTATAGGAATTAGACATCTAATAGGACTCGCATGCGAGAGCTGGATATCCTACTTATTGAATTCAACTTCTAGGACGGTACCTATCACACTCTTAGCATCTATAGTTTTAAGTTTTGATTGCATGCATGAAACCCTAAGTCTAGTGTCTTTCCCATATATTTACACCCAATATTTATTGTTTTCTAATATTCTTGCCTAGCTTAATCTTGATTCTTATAGTATATTGTCTGTCTACGCTCCATATGGATTTGATCCCTACAATGACCTCTTATTTAAGAGAGTTTGCTTTCGGGTAATTTGAGACATCAATTTTTATCGTCAAACTTTCACATTCTCTCCCATCTACCATCAATATCGGAAACCACCAAGAAATTTCAGCTTCTCCTTGTCAAAATAGCTCGCTTGTGATATCTATGATGTTCCTAAACATTCCACTAGTTCTTCGCTATCATTTTCTAGAACCAGTTCAGCTGTAAGCAAACTCTCAAGGAAATCTCAGAACAAGCCCTCTAAGTTACCTACAAGAGACAGCTAGCTCATATCTCTTCAGCTCGTCAACAACGACATCAATAAACACCAAGACCCATAACACTATTCTTTCTTGACCATTTTAGGATGATTTCATCAAGACGCTTCTCACAAGATATGAGATAAGCGATCAAGTTCAAAAACATAGAGCCAACATCCAAAACAAGAAATAAGACATGACACGCATGCAATCAAGATAGGTTTGCTAACTCACTAGGCATATGATCATTATTTAATCATTAAATAGTCATGACATCGTCATCAATATATTAGTTCATCATTCATCATTACAGTTCATTATAACTCGCCGTAGTCCATTAAGCTCGTCATAGCTCATCCTAGTCCGTTACAGCTCATTATAGCTTGTTATAGTCCATTATGGCTTATTACATCTCGTTATATACCCATTTCCTGATCAGTTTTGTGGTTTTTACGCGTTCCACTCAAATGCAGTGGTGAAATAATCCATGCATTAACTATAAGCCAAAAAGTCATGTATTTAAGCTAAAAGCCTTGCATAGGCCGGCGGTTGAGCGGATAATGATAGTTGAGCCACTCTCGCATGCCTATCTTCGACCCCAGCATAAGGGGATAAATCAAGGCCTGTTTCGGACCTAATAAATAAAAAGTTGAGCCTAGCCTCACTTGATAATATCATGAGATAAGATGAACAAACTCTCTCCTTTTTGACAATAATTGGCAAGCCTAGTCTCACTTGACTCTATCACGGGAAAAGACGAGCCAAACCTCACTCTTTCCACAAAATATCACGATCCTTGCCTCGCTTGACAATATAATGAGATTAGACAAGTCAAGTCTCTCTCCTTTTTCACAAGATACGATGAATGATATGCTCTCACATTACCCTATAAGCAACTTACTATCTCAAATAAGAGACTCAGTTGTAGTATTCGGGATCGAATCCATAGGGAGCGTATGCATACATTAGATTTATACATATGTAGATTAAGCTAGGCAAATAATTAAATAACAATAAACAGTAAAGTTGTTGATTAGATGTTTGTGAGACAATATGAAAAATAACCAGATCTAGGCTTTCATGTAATCAGGATTACAGAGATATAAAAGCTGAAGGTGTGTGTGTAATATTCTGAAACTCGAACTCTGGTGTATAGATATCCAGCTGTCGTAAATGAGTCTAATAATTATCTGAGTCCAATATTCTACCTATCTCTTATGAACACGAAATGAGTCGTTGATCGATTGTAGGTGATGAGCATCGATCTACGGCTACCTTAAAATGGTTTTATTGTCGTATTTGAGTGATTCTCTAACTTCCTAGACAATGGCAAAACACCTAAATACTAGGTATAAAGTCATACAGTGTTAATCTTGTAAATATGTGGAACTTTTGGGCCCTCAGTGGGTCATCAACAAGTCGGCTCGTCACGCACTTCGCTGTCGATCGATGCCAACAAAGTGTTGCCGATCGACACTTTTCGTAAATATCGACCATGAATTCTAATTATTCAGCAGCTACGAATTTCTTCATCATAAAGCACTAATATACTCCATAATCTCCACATTACTCCAAAACATACATGGGCTTGAAAATGGCCTAAGACAGACTCCAAACTCATATAATAATTCCAAAAAATCACATATACTATGGGTAAAACGGGTAAAATTCATAGTATATCAAGTCCCCAAACTTATCATTTTGTTTATCCTCAACCAAGAATATCTCTATCTGAAAAAGGTTTAAACATGTAAAGACTCACAAATTTTTAACTTACTACTATCACCCTTACTATGTTGCAAGTCACATCAAATAAGTGTTAACCTCATAGACACTTTATATACCATATCCTAGCTTAGAAACAAAATCCATTCTACCTGCAACTTAGCTAATAATGTCTGATTGTCCCCTCTACTAACCTCATTTCTTAACCTTGGGAGTATCAATCAAGGACACACGGACTCTTACTCAAACAAGTTTCTGAACACACATATAGTCTTCTCTGATCACTTTCTTCCATCTTTCTCTCTTCTCTGAATCTTTTAAAATGAATCAATGACGCTGCTACAGCCCATCTTGTTCATCTTTTTTTTTGACAAAGTGTAGGCGAATAGTGGGGTCATCGGTAATGTACATACCTCTCGCTTCCACAATGTGTGATAATTCATTTCTGAATTAGGATAATACGGTCATATGTAATTTGCCTACCCCTCTGCATAGGAAATCATCTCAATCTTTTCTTCTCTAGATGCCAAAGAGAGAGAGAGAGAGAACGAAGTCAGAAACACACCGACTTTTACATTTCAGACTTGTAGGAGGAATCTAATCCACTATATGATGCAATCATGATATCTACTGATGGTATTCTCATCACCAACTCGCAACCAGGAAGAAACTCAACCACACTCAAGTTGTTCAATTTTGCATTAAACCGATCAACTAAGGAACTGGCCTTATTTGGATTTCTTCACACCAAAGTATGGAAACGAGGAAGGTCTCTACAAGAAATTGAATCTGCTAGAATGTTTACAACTCTCAGAATTATTGTGAATGCTTCAAGATACAAAGGAGACAAGACTTACCATATTTGGACTCGGATGAGCCTAGACAATATCAACTCTATGGTTCGTTTTAATCAGCTGGATTTCCACAACATCAGACCACCTCTTAAGCCTCCTTACCAGCTGTCCAGGATGTGATTCAAAGGACCTAGAAGCGTGGTCAAACATTCTCCATAATAAGCTGATTTACCTCCTTTGAGACTAGCCTTTTGACCAGCCAATTTATTCCTTCTTTTAAATGTGATTTATTCTTTTTTTATTTTATTTTTTTGATTATTGTAAGCATGAGAACGAGCTTTATTAAGCTTATTTCACCTCATAGTAAAGGAAGATTTGATTATTGAACAAAAACAAAGTTTACTTTTTTGAAGTTTTTTATGCTTGTTTCTTGTTTCTCTATGCTTATTTGGATTCTCCATTTAGGAAACGTGTGAGGCTCTGTCTTAATGTGGATTCACTTAACTTAGGCTTGTGGGTTGTATCAAAGGCCATTTGCAGCCTTTTTGGTGTTATTCGACCCATCATCATCATACTATCTATCCGCTAGCTTGAAGATATGTTAATTCAAGAGTTTTGTGAGCCTTTTATAGCTTAGGCTTACATCATTTTTGGTACTATTGAAGGTAAAGGAATATTATTTTGGATGAACATCATATCCTAATGAGTACTTTGAATGGAAGCAAAAATGAATGATTTCTTCATTTTTTGTGGCCATACAGAATTTGAGAAGGTGTTCATTTCATCTGATCAACTCTTCAACCAAGCTCAAGACTGGTGGAGCCAATATACTTGTGGCCATCTGGGACAACCATTTTGGGATGAGATAAAAATCTCTTTGGGAAACAATACATCCTCCGTGATCATTATTATGAAGTTCGAAGGCAGTTGCGTACGCTTTTATAAGATAATAAAACGGTTATGGAGTATCACAATCAATTCAAGTATCTTCGCATTCGGATCAATCCAGGAGTAAGTAATGAGGACGTCATGGACCGGTTTGTTTATGGTCTGAGATATGAGACATGTGTGCATATAAAGCTAGTCAGGATATGATTCAAAAGACCTAAAGGCATGGTCAAACACTGATGAACCCCTGGTGAGGAGATCCTTTTGTCCCTGATTCTTTTGAAGGAAGATCTGATGGTTTTGAGAGAGATTTGGGTTGATTTTGATGATGATGGATGGATTGATTTGATGATCTTCAGAAATGATCTATGAAATGATCAGATCTTGTGTAGATGTGTCTAAGATCAAGAGAATGAACTCTGTTTGTGATCAAAGACAAGTTTTGCTTGCAGAGAATGAACTCTTAGCAATCAGTGTTCATGGATGAACAAGGGATTCACAGATTTAGACAGAAATTTTATAAAAAAGGTGAATCCAATATTATTCTGGTCGTGCATCCCCTTATATAGGACTTACAAGTTGTAAAATGAAAAGACAAAATGTAGAAATTAAGAAACTTAGAAACTAGAAATGTAGACTTCTCTTTGGACCCATTGATCCAAAACGTGACATAAGCTTTCTTGGACATCTTACCACGTAATTCTGATTTAGGCTTCATAGAATAATGCATTGGTTCACCAAGGAGGAACAAGAACTTGATTAGATCATCAGGTGGCCTCCATGAACCGATATGACCAAAAAAATGAATTCTTTGAACATCTCTAGTAACCCAACGAACTGGATTGGTTTTTGCTTTACAAGAATACTCCTCATGGTCAGTTGATGGAGTGAAATAGTCTCCAAACTCCCCTTTGAGCTCTGGTTGGTCTTTCTCCATCGCAAGCTTCTTCATGGTCCAACTCGGGTAGTTTTGGTTGATTGCACATCTGGGCAGGGTTACATCAAACACTCTCCATAATGAGTTGATTTACCTCCCTTGAGCTAGCCTTTTGACCAGTCAATTTATTCCTTCTTTTAAATGTGATTATTCTTTTTTTATTTATTTCTTTTGACTACTAGAAGCATTTACATGAGCTATATAAAGCTCAGTTCACCTCATTGTAAAGGCATACTTAATTATTGAATAAAAATAGAGTTTTTTCTCTTTTGAAACTTTTATGCTTGTTTCTTGTTTATCTATGCTTATATGGTGTATTCCTTAGCTAGGAAACGTGTGAGTCTCTGTCTTTTTGTGGATTTACTTAGACTTAGTCTTGTGAGTTGTATCAGAGGCCATCTGCAGCCTTTGTAGAGCTCTTCGACCCATAATCATCATACTATCTATCCACTAGATTGAAGATCTTTTCACTCAAGAGTTTTGTGAAGCCTTTGATAGCTTAGGCTTACATCACTATATACCAATACAAGCAAATAAAGGCAAATTACGTTGGAGTTCATCTTTAGTTCATTCAAACATTCTCAAAAACTGTGTATATGACTGATAGGTGATCTACTTTAGTATTTCTGGTATTCTCTGCAGTCAGTAAGTCTAAGAATGGTGCTATAGAGCGATTATATAATAAGTAAAATTTTAAAACAATCATAATCTTCTTCTTGAGTCTGCAAAACTTTTAATAAAACCATAAATATAAATTCAAAATGAAACACAACATCAGTAAACCTCTCCTAGACTTAAACAACATTGTCCCCAGTGGTATTTAACCTCAGATTAGTGAGAAAAACAAATCAAAAGGATGAAATTTAACATAGAAAATGATATACATGCTCGCTGATATTGAGTGCCGATCGGCACAGTTAAGTGACGATCAACCGATGCTCGGTTAGATCTGTCGATCGGCAGTGATCAAGTGCTGATTGAAGCTCATTGCAGACTCGTCTTCCTCGGGTCTTTTTTAAACTTGAAATAAAATAAACATAGAAAATTAGAACATTAAAAATAAAAATAAAAATAAAAATGAATTTAAAACTTACTAAGTGTGTTGCATCCCATCAGGCACTTGTTTATAGTATATAGCTTGATGTTTGGACGCGTTGGACTAGTAAGGAGGTAAACTAACACTTGTAGGAAAAAAAGTATCAATATCTTCTCTGCTCATCTCGAACCATGTGCCTACAAAGCTTCTTACAGCTTTTTCACCTCTGGTTTTGTACTCTTGTTGTCTATGGATATCTCATGTGTGTAATCCACTTTCCGTTCTAGCTCCTCCATACATTTGTTGATAAATCCAATGTTGTTGTTGATAGGGAAGTAGACAGCATCAATTTTCTTGTATAACTCATCAAACATCTTCTCTTGAGCTCTGTAAATGTTAGTTGTCATCTCTTCAATATGCTGTTCCTTATAGATCTCAGTGCTGGCCAAATTGGGTATTATGTCTTCAGACGTCCTTCATTTTGTGGTAGATTGATGTAGAGCTTTCATATGTCATGAGTCATCTCTAGAATGTCTATTATGTCTTCTTTGGAAGCATTCATGATCCGTCCAACTTTAGCATGTGCATGCCCCAACTGATCTCTGATAAATCCAAATTTATCTGGTGAAAGGAAACTTTCTAGTTGTCTGAATCTTCTGGATCGAGGATGGGTGGCTGATGGTGCAGTGTATAAACATCCAGATTATGGAATTTGCTAAGTGTCGATCAATGGCGGGTTCCAGTTATCCATCGAGGCCTTGTGCTCTTCCTTATTCTCGTCTGCATTGACTGCTTCTTTAGGCAGAATCGTTGTTTCAATCAAGAATAAATCTCGATACTCTGGCAGTGCACAACCGTCGATCGATACCTCAGGCTGGGTGTCGATCGATGCTTCACCGTCAGATTCATGCTATGCGCCAGAATCAGAATAGCAAACAGCTACTAGCACTGGATCATCTCTTATCACAATGTATAGCATGTTTTCGTTGACAACCTTGACAGTCATAGAAATCGGTCTCGCTAATGAGTGAAAGATATAACATGTTCCTCTTAATATCGCAAACAGTTCCTACATTAGCCATGAAATCTCTCCCAAGTAAAAAACAAGAATTCTAGTCTATCTGAATAGCCATAAAATGAAAATCCACTCTTCATAGGGCATTGCCGATCTTAACCTGAACGTTTCTGATAATCCCTCTTGAATTTACCTTAGAGAAGTCCACAAAAGTGAATGAATCGCTTGAAGGCTCTATCTTCAGACTTAGTTGCTCAGCAATAGACCTTGGCATGATTTTGACTAAATAACTTGTGTCGCAGAGGGAATTAGGGTAGTTGTGAAAGCCTGTGTAAGAGGTTTTGAAAAGCGGAGACTCATATAATGTCTAAGTATAATTGTCACCCTACTTTGTTGCAACCACATCCTATCAAGTCAATCACAGAGGAACTTTATATACCATATCCTAGTATATCAACCAAATCCATTCTACCAATAACTCAGCAAATACTCGTCTGACTCGTCTCTCTACTTATTTCATTTCTTTGTAGAAAAAATAGAAGTGCATGTTTTACCTTGGGAGTATCGGTCAAAGGACACATGGATTGTTACCTCTGCAATTATGGACAACTACGTACAAAATCTTTCATGATCCCTTTCTTCCCTCTTCTCTCTCTTCTCTGAATCTTTTTGAATCTCAAATTTAATGGGCAATGATGCTGATACACTCCATCTTGCCATCACATTTTCGAATATATATATATATATATATTAATTCTTTTTATAACAAAGTTGTAGGAGAAAAGTGGGGTCATCAGTAATGTACCTATCCCTCGCTTCCAACAATGTGTGATTATTCGTTTGAATTAGAATAATGGGGTCATAGGTAATGTACCTAACCCTCTGCATCTTGGAAAGTCATCTCAATCTTTTAATACTTAAATAGATGCTGAAGAGACAGAGAGAATTGGGAACCAGAGGTGAAGTGACTTATACCTACAGACTTGTAGAAGGAATGTGATCCAGTGTATACCAAGCCCTAAAGGAAGCAAATAATGTCATGATTAGTGTTGGAAATCAGCTTCGGTTCCTTCAAATTTTTTGATATAGCGGTAGGATGATCCACTTTGGTATCTCTAGCAATCTCTGTAAACAACCTTCTAAGAATGGTGCTAAAGTGTGGTTAGTCAATAATGAATCTTGATCATTTTATCTTTTTTGACTCAATAGAAACTTTTTGAAAAAAATTATAGAAAAACTTATATAATTATCAAAATACAATTCAAAAACAAATAAATAACATTAAGGAATCTCCAGCAGACTTAAATTACAATGTCCCAGTGTAATCTATCTCGGATTGGTTTAGGAGAAACTAAATCATAAGGAAACAGTGTTATAGATAGTCTAATGTACCAACTCTGTTAGGAGTATCGATCGATGGCAGTAGGTGAGTGTTGACCGATGGTAAACCCTCATCGTCGATCGACGGTGTATGGGAGGTATCGATCGATGGTGGATTCAAACTAACTATTGTGCCTTTCTTGCTAGTGTGCCATCAATCGATGGCAGGGCCATGTCATCGAACGACGGTGTGCTAACCGACTGAAATCGTGTGTCTACTCTCCGTTCTGATCATCTCTCGTTGGGTTAGCTCCATTAGACACTCAAACACACGTCGAATACATCCAAACAGAAATAAATAAATAGTCTAAATCCAAATGGAACAAGAAAAATAAAAGAAATACGAGTATAAGTCTGAAAATAAAATGAAATAAGAGACGAAGGAATATCAAAGGGACTACTCCGTCTGAGGTATCCATGTCATGCTGCTGGTGCTGTGGTGCTGCTCCCGGTGGCGATCTGGCTCTGGTCCTAGGACGGCTGAAACACTGGCACCAAGACATCGTCTCCACACTGGCCCATATCGGTCTAAGGCATCCACTACAACCTGGCTGAAGACACCATGGTCGTGAACGGGAATCTCCAAAATCTAAGGGAAAGCTGGGAGATATGGAGGTGGCTGTGCTGGCTTGTCCGCTGCGGCTGCTGCGACCGGGTGGGCTGGTCTGAGGCCTCCTCTGCGCCGCACCCTGAGAGGTTCCGTGTGGAAATGCTGCTCAGCTGGTCGGAAGGCGAGGCTCTGAGGATCGTCAACAAACTTTGTCACCTTGTGTGCGGGGAGCTCTATCATTCGAGGCCCCTCATCATCCACAAAGGACCAATAGTGTCCCTCCTTAACACACTGGGTCCTCGTCATGTGACCCTCAGCCATGAACTGCAGCTCCCTCTCCACCGAGGTCGTCTCCCTCGTCGAGCCAAAACACTTGAAGGGTTTGTCCTTCAGGGTCTCTAGGTGCTCAGCAAATATAGCCCCCAAGTTCACTTGCTGATCGCTCACAGGTGGGGGAAAGACCTCGTCATCGAGCCCAACTAATTCCCTGACGGAATAGTATAGCAGTGTCAGCTCTTGAACCCTAACCTTGTTGGGTTCCATCTTGCACAACAGGGTGTTGGAAATGACCTTCAGGAAATAGCGCAAAGTGGGGTGACGGACGTCCTTCTGAGTGGCTTAGACGGAGTCAAAGTGGCATGTCCCAATGAGGCCCCAGATTGTAGGCAGACGAAGGAAATGAGTGACTACACAGGCGCTGGTACCAATGTGGAAGCCATAAATCTCACAGAGCTAGGGGATGGGGATCCAGTACCGGATGCCCCTGATGAGAAAAGTCAGGGTGGCCTCATGCACCACCTTTACCCTGGGGCTCTTGTAGAGAACCTGAGTCGTAGCTATGCACTATCGGACCAGGTCGGGATACAGAGGATGTGTCTTAGTAGCCATGGTGCCCAGTCCAAGCTCATGCACCATCTGTCTAAAATTCGTGTAGAACCCCAGCTTCTTTAGAGTTCCCTTATCGATGAACTTGGTGGTCTCGATGGTAACGCTTTGCCAACCGTTGTAGTAGAGGCTGTCAAAATCATCCCACTCCTCGCGCATGGGAAAATGTGTGCATTCTTTGATGCCTCCGCTTTTTGAGGGTTGGGATAATCCTCGAATGTCACAAGTAAGTCATCCTCTTCTTTTGACCATGGGTCTCGGCATGGACGAACCCATGGTGGAGCACTGATGCTACCGGTCTCGTATCGTGCTTTCGTTCGCCTCTCGTCCATCTGCAATTAAAAAGAAAACCAAGGATTAGAATCGATGTCGAGACAAAAAGAGCAACCATCGATTGATGGCACCATGGGTATCGATCGACAGCACCTTGTTTCCATCGATCGACGGTGACTCATGGGCATCGATCGATGTTCTGTTCGTGGATCAAAGGTTACAAAAATAGAAAGGAATCAACTCAAATTGTGAAAATCCTATGTAAAGATGATAGATAGTTCCTAATCTAGTACTCCATTACCCTAAAGCGTCCTAAATTTTGAGCTAATCCACAAAAGATTCGATTTTTCATCAAACCCTAGAAATTTCCCAAAACTAAGAGATTTAGAGAACATACCTTGATGATTGAGTGATTTAATGAACTAGACAGGTAGAAAGGGTAAAAATCGAGTGATATAGACTCAAAAACGAGCAAAATCGGTCAAAATTTGGGAGAGAAATTGTGTGTTTACTCGTGTGTGTTTTTGGTGGTTTTGGAGAAAAGTGATTTATGAATCGGGTCGTGTCGAGTTAACTCGACACACGACCATCAATCGACGATCCTATAGGGTCGTCGATCGATGGCCTGTTCGGTGACTCCATATTCACTTAAGAAATTTGTAAATGCATAAATAATTATATTTTTTATTAATTATTTAATTATTGCTATTGTATATATTTTCTTATTTTTGTTTTATTTAATTTATTATTTTTATTATTATTATTTATATATATATATATATATATTTAGTATATATATTAACTATTTACTAGTGGGTTGCCTCCAACTCGGCGCTTGTTTAAAGTCGTTAGCTTGATGAAAAATATGTTTATCATTTGGGGTTAGGCACCTCTAAACGCATGGTGTGAGTATGCGGAATTTCAGCTCTAGCCCAGTAATGTTTCACTCACTGCCATTCACCATGAAATCCTCTTCTTTAGGATTAAATAGGACAATTTTCTCGTAAAGCGTAACTTCCTTAATGGTGAAGGGTCTGGACCAACAAAAACGTACTTTTCCAGGAAATAAAGTTAACCGGGAGTTGTATAGGAGTACTTGATCGTTCGGTTCGAAATGTCGTAAAATAATTTTCTTGTCGTGATAGGCTTTCGTTCTCTCCTTGTACAATTTTGAGTTCTCGTAGGCGCGATATCTGATTTCATCGAGCTCGTTTAGTTGAATTAATCTTTTTTCTGCTGCGGGTTTAGCATCAAAGTTTATTTTTTATGGCCCATTCAGCTTTATGCGCTATATCTACAGGGAGATGGCAGGTTTTTCCACAGATTAGGTGAAATGGGGTACTTCCTAATGGTGTTTTAAACGCTGTTCGGTATGCCCAAAGTGCATCATCTAACTTCAAAGACCAATCTTTACGGGTTGATCATACCGTCTTTTCTAGAATTTCTTTGATATGACGGTTGGATACTTCTAATTGTCCGCTGGTCTGAGGATGATAGGGTGTAGCTACTCGATGGTTAACTCCATGTTTCTTGAGTAGTTTTTAAATAACTTTGTTAATGAAGTGGGTATCTCCATCGCTTATTAGTATTCGCGGAACTCCAAATCTAGGAAAGATCATACTCTTGAAGAGTTTAACTATACAGCAGCCTCATTTTTGGGAGTTGCTATCACTTCCACCCATTTAGATACATAGTCTAAAGCGACAATATGTATTTTTTTCGTCCGAAGAAGGGAAAGGGCCCATGAAATCGATGCCCCAACAATCAAACACTTCAACCACAAATATGAAATTTTGTTCCATTTCGTTTCTCTTTTTGATTTTTCCTCTTCTATGGCAGGGGTCGCATTTCGCTACGTAAGCTTGAGCATCTCGAAACATAGTTGGCCACCAAAAGCCTGCTTGTAGGATTTTTGACAATGTCTTAAAACTAGCGAATTATCTAGCGTAATCGGATACGTGACAATGATATAAAATATTTGGAGTTTCGCTTTCGGCAACACATCGTCTGTATATGCCGTCAGAACAATGTTTGTAAAGATAAGGTTCATCCGAGTGATTTCTCCACATTTCTCTCAAAATTTTCTTTTTGTTATATCCTTCGAATAGCTCGGGTTCTACTTTGGCCGCAAGATAGTTTACAATATCTGCATACCAAGGTCTATCAGTTGAGTTTAGTGCACACACCCCCCGACTCAAACCTCTATCTCCAGGAGAGTCATTATTTGGGATCGAAGGGTTACAACTGACGTTGATATTTATTGGAATGAATATTTAATCATCCTTTTCAAGGGTATCATCGATCGACGGTGTATGGGCTGCATCGATCCATGCTCTACGGCCATAGTCGTTCGATGGGCTTAGCATGGTGTCGATAGCTTCCACTTCATGTGACAAATTAACTTTACCAACAAGAGTCGATTCTGCTAAGTAGACATTTTCTATGGGTGAGATATCATCTATAGGGATGTCGTCATCTATTTTTATTCGTGATAAGTGATCTGCGACTCCGTTTTCTACTCCTTTCTTATCTTTGACTTCTATGTAGAATTCTTGGAGAAGTAGGATCCATAGTAGAAGTCTCGGTTTAGCGTTCTTTTTATTCATTAAGTATTTCAATGCCGCGTGGTCGGTGTGAACTACGAATTTTGAACCGACTAGATAAGATCAAAATTTCTCGAAGACGAATACCACAGCCAATAACTCTTTTTTTGTTATCACATAATTGTGTTGCGCATCGTCAAGAGTTCTGCTAGCATAGTATATAGCGTGCAACTTTTTGTCTTTCTTTTGTCCAAGTACTGCGCCTACAGCGAAATCGCTGGCGTCGCACATGATTTCGAATGGTAGATCCCAGTCTGGTGCTTGGACAACAGGGGTGGATATGAGCGCTGATTTAATTTTTTTAAAGGCGTCGAGACATTCATCAGGTGTAAAATCCAATTTCACCTCTTTTCACAAGAGCGCAGTGAGGGGTCTAGCAATTTTGCTAAAATCTTTTATGAATCGCCTATAGAATCCAACATGTCCTAGAAAACTCCTAACGTCTTTGAAATTAGTGGGTGGTGGCTGTCCAGTAATTACTTCAATATTTTCCTTGTCCACCTCAATTCCGGCTTCTGAGACTTTGCGTCCAAAGACAATTCCGTTGTTAACCATAAAATGGCATTTTTCCAAGTTCAAAACCAGATTTTCTCTTCGCATCTAGCTAGGACCTTACATATGTTATCGAGACAAATTTTGAAGTTTGTACCATATACCGAGAAGTCGTCCGTAAAATCCTCCATGAAGTCCTCGATCATATCATTGAATATCGACATCATGCATCTTTGGAAAGTCGCAGGGGCGTTACAGAGTCCGAATGGCATCCTGCGATATGTGAATGTTCCATAGGGAAAAGTAAAGGTGGTCTTTTCTTGATCGTCCGGATGTATGGGAATCTGGAAGGATACGGAATACCCGTCGAGAAAACAGTAGTATTCGTGGCTTTCAATCCATTCTAACATCTGATCGATAAAGGGTAAAGAGAAATGATCTTTTCATGTGGCAACATTTAGTTTCATGTAATCGATACACATTCTATGTCCAGTGACAGTTCTAGTAGGGATCAATTCATCTTTGTCATTCTTTACCACGGTGATCCCTCCTTTCTTTGGGACAACATGAACTGGACTGGCCCAGTTGCTGTCTGAGATCGGATAAATAACGCCTGCTTCTAGAAGTTTCATGATTTCCTTTTTAACTACTTCCTTCAGGTTGGGGTTCTATCTCCTCTGATGCTCGATGGATGATTTGGATTCATCATCAAGGCGCATCCTATGCATGCATAAACCGGGAGAGATTCCCGGGATGTCATCTAACAAATATCCGAGAGCCTTGCGGTGCTTCGGAAATTTATTCAGTAACAGTGCTTGCTCTTTGCTACTTAAGTTTGCATTTATGATGACGGAATATAAGTTTTCGTAAAGAAAAACATATTTATGGCCGGCTGGAAGCGGTTTAAGCTCGATTTTAGGTCTTTTTCCTTGCTCCAATCGTCGGTCACAGTACGTTATCGATCGACGGTGATGTTGGGGTGTCGATCAACGGGGGTCAATAGATCGAGTTCGTTAAGATCTACATTAAAAAAATTCATTTGTGGCGTCCATCAACCATGTATACTCTCCAGTGCGATCTTCTAACGCAGAGATGTATGGTGCGATCCTGACCAGCCTCAACCTGAGGGATTTGAAGATCAATTATGAAGCAGCTAAGAGATTGATCAAGACACAATCTAATGGGCTGTATAGAAGCTTTAATTATCTGATCAGAGAAATAATGGACAGAGAGGAGAAAAAGGTTACTCATGGTGCAGCCTTTGCTATACTTGGTCAGACATTGCATCAGCATGGATTACATGAGATCAATCAGGAAAGACGTTCAGATAGCAAGAAACACATAGAGAATGGACAAAATGGCATTTACATCAGAGTTCAATGGAGCAGATTGTTATATGGATCAAGAAGGATCACTTTGTTTGCAAACTGGACCAGGAGTACAACAAAGACGAGTTGGGCTTTAACGTGGACGTGCCTAAGGTGTTGTTGGCTGAAAGAGGGCCTTTCAAGACCAATAAATGGAAAGATCGACCAGCTTGGCTTACGTTGGCCGGTTTGCTTAGTTAGGTGTTTTTCTGATTTCTTGTACTTCTAAACCAACTAGGACTAGGATTAGGGTTAAGGTTTCATAAACCAATTAGAAATAGGTTTTGGTTTTCCTTTTAGAGTTAGGATAAGGTTTTCTAGTTAGGGTTTTCTATCTTGTCTTTATAAAGCCAAAAGCAGCACATATTGTAACTTACGCATTCTTTTAATAAAATCTAAGCTTTTGGCTTGTCAAACTCGTCCCTTAGGGGACGTGAAACCTTTGTTCACGTGGAACAAGTTTTCTTTGTCACACTAGGTAGTGTGAGCTTCTGTGATTCATCCTAGACATGAAGCAGGGTTATCTTGTGTCTCAGGAGTCGCTAAACAACTCTAGAGCAGTCCATAGCTCTATGGTGAAGATCACCCAACGTCCTGGAGCTTCTCAGGCTCAAGGATCCACCCATCATTCCTCAAGTGTGATTGGGACGAGGTCTTCCTATCCAAGGCCGCACCATGTGGTATCAAAGCCACTTGGGGGTTTAGGGTTTGATGATCTTAACCTAGGATCACGAATTCCATCATCTATCCAGCAATCTTCAATGTTTTCTTGTGGGAAGCAGGAATATAAGGCTAAACAACAAGCAACAAGGAAGAGAGTTGCAGCAAGCCAGACCTTGATCTTTAGTGAACAGCAACTGGATGACCTTAGCAGCCGAGATCTTCAACCAAATCATGAGAGAACGTGGCAGAAAGCAAAGGTGGAACATATCTGACCTAAAAACGTCTAAGGAGACAAAGTTAATTGCTTTGGATCAGTTTGGGCGCTGGTCTAGGGCTTCACCAGGAGCAAAAGAAAACATCCAGCTAGTTCCTGAGCTATCAACAAACAAAGTCTAGAAAACAAGAAAACAAACTTCTAAGCTATGCTCACAAACGGCTGAGAAGAAACCTGAGAAGATACCAGAGATTGAACCAGCATTGGCTACTTCTTGTCAAGGAGAATATTCAATATTTCAACAAGAACAAGAGGAGCACGTACCAGGAGATTTGTGTGGTCCTATTCTCGACCTAACCAAAGCAACAGAAGAAGGAAAACTTGATGCAGCGCTTGTAGTTCATAAGGAGTCATCTGAGACTTTGATTGAACAAGGTGGATTCATTAGATTTTCTTCCTATTATTCACTGACCAGACCTCTTGTTTGTGTTAAATTCAGTCTCGTGGATCACTTAAAACTTGTCAAGAAGCTGCACAACTTTATCTTTGAACCAGCAGGAAAGCTATGTGAGTTTAAGAGCAATAACAACATTCTGGTGCAAAGAGCAACAACCAAGCTGAGTATGCACGAAAATTTCATCCTCAAAGAGAAGGATTTGAGGTCAAATCCTTTTAAAGGGGGAGGGGGTAGTGTAACTCAAATCAGCAGCAATGGCAAGATGAAAGAGAGCAAGTCTGAGTTGCACAAAGACTTGCAGCTTTGGCCTCATCATCCTAGACCAAGAAAACACGTGATTCATGCTGATATGAGATCTATGGAGAGCTTGTATCACACGAAATCAATGGTACAAGCAAGGGTATCCAGAAAAGACAAGTTCAAAATCAAGTTCTTCACTTTACATTCTGACTTGAGTTGGCTTGTGGACAAGTGTGGAAAGATCAGGGATGACCCAAGAGAGGAAAGGGACGGTCCTAGACTCAAGAATTAGTATGGGGATCAATGTACACGACCTCCTGATCAGGAGAAGCATTTCAGTCGATTCACATTGAGTTTGGATCGAATTAGGTTGAGAGCTGGCTGGAATCTGCTTATTCTCAACCATATGGGATTGGTGCGTCCACCAGAGTGTGGAACAAGGTTCTTAGTCAGTCATGAAGAGCCAGTATTACTTGCTGAGATATCTTGTGTTCTAAGAATCTTTACAGCCAGAGAAAAGTATGAGGAGCAGGATATGGATGTGTTTATCTTAGATGGTTCGGATTTGAGGACAAATCCTTTTAAAGGAGGAGGGGATGGTGTGATCCTAACCAGCCTCAACCTGAGGGATTTGAAGATCAACTATGAAGCAGCTAGGAGATTGATCAAGACACAATCTAATGGGCTGTATAGAAGCTTTAATTATCTGATCAGAGAAATAATGGACAGAGAGGAGACAAAGGTTACTCATGGTGAAGCCTTTGCTATACTTGGTCAGACATTGCATCAGCATGGATTACATGAGATGAATCAGGAAAGACGTTCAGCTAGCAAGAAACACATAAAGAATGGACAAAGATGGCATTTACATCAGAGTTCAATGGAGCAGATTGTTATATGGATCAAGAAGGATCACTTTGTTTGCCAACTGGACCAGGAGTACAACAAAGACGAGCTGGGATTTAACATGGACGTGCCTAAGGTGTTGTTGGCTGAAAGAGGGCCTTTCAAGCCCAATAAATGGAAAGATCGACCAGCTTGGCTTAAGTTGGCCGGTTTGCTTAGTTAGGTGTTTTTCTGATTTCTTGTACTTCTAAACCAACTAGGACTAGGATTAGGGTAAAGGTTTTATAAACCAATTAGAAATAGGTTTTGGTTTTCCTTTTAGAGTTAGGATAAGGTTTTCTAGTTAGGGTTTTCTATCTTGTCTTTATAAAGCCAAAAGTGACACATATTGTAACTTACGCATTCTTTTAATAAAATCTAAGCTTTTGGCTTGTCAAACTCGTCCCTTAGGGGACCTGAAACCTTTGTTCACGTGGAACAAGTTTTCTTTGTCACACTAGGTAGCGTGAGCTTATGTGATTCATCCTAGACATGAAGCAGGGTTATCCTGTGTCTCAAGAGTCGCTAAACAACTCTAGAGCAGTCCATAGCTCTATGGTGAAGATCACCCAACGTCTTGGAGCTCTCAGGATCAAGGATCCACCCATCATCCCTCAAGTGTGATTGGGACGAGGTCTTCCTATCCAAGGCCGCACCAGAGATGTCGCCTTCAGGAGATGTGACTTCTTCCTCTAGAGGTTTGTTTAGGCAAATATCTATGAACGATTCTTCTGATAGGTCGAAAAGGTAATCGATATTGTAGGTTTGGCCGTCGATTAAGTTTGTTTAATTATCTTTTCCATGTCAAAGACTATCGGTATATTTCCGATGTTGAGGCATATACGTCTTTCTCTGACATCAATGATAGCCCCGGCAGTGGCCAGGAAAGGTCTTCCTAAGATAATCGCATTTCGAGGTTCTCGCTTATATTTAAGCACTATGAATTCTGCAGGTATATCGCAGTTATGAATGCGTAGGGGCGCATCCTCAAGTACACTTTCCGGAATTGTAGTGGATCTATCAGCTAAAACGAGATAGACCCTGGTACATTGAAATTGTGTTAGCCCGAGATTGACTGCGGCGGAATAAGGCATCAGGTTGACACTAGAGCCTAAATCGCAAAGGGATCTTTGAAATCTCTCATTGCTAATAGTGCAGCTCAAAACAAAACTACCGGATCAGGGAGTTTGACTGGAGTTTTTCCTTGAATAATTTCGCTCACTTCTTCAGATACCATCATCACGCAGTGTTCTGATTCATGAAATCCTCGTGATGCCGCATCTTTCACATACTGCTTAATGGCAGACAAGGTGTGAATGACATCGCTTAGTGGCATCTCGATGTATACTTTGTCAAAAGCTTTCTTGCATATTGCTTTTTCCAGCTGTTTCTTCTTACGTTTAGCGTTTTTTTTTTGAGGAAAGGAGGCATACTATTGGTAGACCTTTGTCCTAACCGGTTTGGTTGGTTTCGGGTCAGAGCGTCGATCGATTATAGATTTGGGGTGTTGATCGATCATAGTTTTGGGGTGTCGATCGATTACGGACTCGGAGTGTCGATCAATATCCATTAAGGGGTGTCGATTGATGTCTCCTACGTTTGTGTTATTTCCCATAGGCTCAATAATTAATTCCTCGAGGTCATCATTTTAGTCTAATACGTCGGTTTCAGGGATCAGGATCTTTCTCGTATATTTTGAGCAGGGTGGGATGCGATTTTTTGTTTTCATTTTTTTTATTTTCTCGAATTCATCGATGGTGATGCTTTCTTTAATGCCAGGGGTGAATTGTCTACCGCTTCGTAAAGATACGACATTTCAAGGGCTCATGGGGTTAGTGTCTGTTTTATCAGGTAAAAAAATCCATTTTCTCTCCTAATGGACATAGCGTTGCTCGCCACTTGGTTTTCGACTCTTTTAATGTGTTCGCTCAGAGTTTCAAATTTTTATGTCATCTCTGATTATATAAGATCTAACATTTATGTTGGCGGCTATTCTACGGTTTCTTGTGAAGACTTGATTCGTTCTCGACTTTGAACTTCTTTCGTGTCTATTCACAGTATTATCATAGCCGCTTGCGAAATTGCCAGCGCTTGCCCTAAATCGTTGATCATTCAGGTTCATCACATCAGAGAACTCAACTTGTTTTTCGAAGTCAGAAGAAACGGCATCGTCCTCAGCATAATGTTGAGATATGCCATGTTCGTCCAGAAGGGTCGCAACTGCTGCCAGATTTTTTCTAACTCGGATCTCGTGCTTCTCTTCCGCGAACATTGGTGGTTCCTTCTTTTCGGTGTCTCTATTTTCGAAATCTCTACCTAAAGCTATGCTTTCTATTAGTATTTTAGCGTTTCAGGGCTTCGGTGCCGTAGTTTCCCTCGCTGGCTGTATCAAGGATGGTTTGATAGTCTAGGTTTAGTCCTCTATAGAAAGTGTTGATGAGTTGTGGTTCTGAGAATCCATGGTGCGGGCACGAAAGTTGGTAGCTCCTGAACCTCGTCCAGGAGTTTTTAAAAGATTCGCCCAGTATATCTCCTCGTCAAAGAAGTGATTGATGAAAGCGCTTCTGATATCTTCCCAACAAGTCAGGGATCTTGGTTTAGGAGATCGCTATGGCGCATCTCAATTGAGTATCGATCGATGCCCACCAGGTGGTGTCGATCGATGCTCATTCTAAACAGTATTGGTTTCGCGGTCTGATGGGTTCTCTAAACTTCTAATTCAACTCTCGTTTGTTACCGTTTATTTAGATTGTTTAAGATAGATTCCAGGTTATAACCAAACTCTCTCTTGCACTATAGAACCCTAATTCCTAAGGTTAAGGTGATCAAGTTTAACTTAGCATTAACAATAACTTAAACAAAGAATCAAGAGGATTACCCTAACAATTCTACAAAATCAGCAATACGTTATTACCATTGAATAACCCTAAATCTAACAGTGAACTACTCAGACATAGCAATAAAGAAAATGAATAAATTTTGAATAAATTGCATAGAATAAACTGAGTAAAAAGATAAGGAGTTCAAGATCTTCTCTGTAATGATGATCAGATCTTTCTCTCCAATAGATGTAGCATTGTGTTCCAACTCTCAATTCTAAAACTCTTGTGTAACTTAGAAGACAACTCTTTCTTAGGTATCCTCTGCCTTTTTTTTCTTTACTAAAATAGAAAACCCTAATAAATAGTCTAAATTTCGGTCAGAAACTTGTCTTGCAAATAATGATACTTCTGGGTAAAACTTGTAATTTGTCAAGCCTTCACCAATCTTGTTGTCGACTTGGATGTCGATCGACGCACAGTGTATGACGTCGATCGATGGTCCCTTCATAAATTTGGATCTGACTCTGAGTTTCTGCTGAGCATCCTAAATGCTCCAAAATAGCCCAAAGACTTCATTTGCTTCCAATGAGTACGCGGACTTTTAAATACTCTAAAACAGTACCAAATGCATATAAAAGACTCTAATAATGCTCTGTATATTATAGGTAAAATCCATGGTATATCACAGTACAAGAAATCCTACACCAACAACAGCAGCAACAACATGAGCTATGGAATTTCTACTTACCATAATCCTCTAGCAACAACTCAAGAAAGCAAGATAGAGATTATGATTGATCAGGTTCTTGAGCATCAGCAGGAGCTGATAATGGATTTCAATGGGAAGATAGATGTTGTGTACACCAACTTGAATGACAATTTCAAAGCTCTCAGCACACATTTGTGAAGAAGTTGGAGACTCAAGTGGTTCAGACTAGTGAGGCTGTGAAAGGACAGGAGGATCTGATAAAAGGAAAGAGAGAGGCTGGACAAAAGCACCAGGTGAGTGCCATCATAGATAATGATTTTTGGAAAGTTGTGAATGAAGAGAAACTCCAAGAAGGGACTTTCAAGTTGAAAGTTCCATGTATGTAGGCAATTCGCCTTAGGGTCGATCGAAACCAGAAGCTGAGAACCGATCGACACCCCAAGCTGAGTCCGTAGGATCTTGTGAAACGATGAGAATCGAGCAACACTAAGAATTGGGCAATTTACATCAGTTTTCCCTATGTTATATCGTGTTAAAACGGCATGCGTCGATCGACACTCTACCAACGTTATCGATCGACACCCACCGTTAACTTACGGATTTTGATTGCCAAGTATTGATGTAGAACGTTTGAATGCTTCAAGACACTCATCTCAGATATCAACATAACCAACAGTGAAAACTAATCAGCAACTTGAAGATGCACCAGATCCTATGATCATTGAGCAGGCTACTGAGGGACAGACTTCTATGATAAAGAAGAACAAGGTTCCTAAGCATGTAGGAAGAGAAGCTCCTGAGAAAGGGTT
Source organism: Moricandia moricandioides (assembly GCA_905132885.1). NCBI lineage: Eukaryota > Viridiplantae > Streptophyta > Magnoliopsida > Brassicales > Brassicaceae > Moricandia > Moricandia moricandioides. The sequence goes on from CAJHQQ010000473.1 coordinate 112,192, forward strand.
GGATAGTTCCCCAAGAGAATGATAAGGATCCATGTAGACACTCCATTCAATGAGGCTTATTGGTCCCACTGACTCTGGATGTTTTTAGAGAAGGAAGAGAGACAGACGTGGACATTGAGTGTACGTTCTATCACATAAAAGAGAAGATGAAGCAGAGGATTACACTGGAGAAGAAGAATGACCATGGGAATTTTTTGGTTTCCTGCATGGTTGGAGGTCACAACTATCCAAACGCACTCTGCGATACGGTTTCTTCAAACAATATTATTCCCAAGGTGATGGTTGAACTACTGATTCTAAAGATAGAGCCTTATGGAGATTCATAAACTTTTGTAATTTTCTCTAAGGTGAATTCAAGAGGAATTGTCATAAACCTTCAAGTACAAATCGGCAATGCCTTAGTCCTAGTGAATTTTCACTTCATTAAGTTTATCTCTATGATTTGCTTTACTATGTATGAGTAGTTTACTTGTTAGATGTAGGGTTTTCTAGGGTTTTGACGAACTTGTAAAATATAGAATTGCTAGGGTGGTTTAATTGGATCCTTCAAGAAATTGATTTTACTGCTTGTGTTCTAGAGTACCTAACTAGAAACCTGAACACAGGAAAATTGACAACCACGATATTGAGTTCGACTCCTGATAATAATTATACTAAACTAAGTTGTTAAACGCATCCGAAATCTGGTTTAATTAACATAGTGAACATATCAATCTGAGCCTTAATGCTTGTCTAAAGAAGAGTCGATCGAGACTCCATAGTATCGATCGACACTCTTCCTAATTTGCATACGAGAGCTGGAATTATAGGAATTAGACATCTAATAGGACTCGCATGCGAGAGCTGGATATCCTACTTATTGAATTCAACTTCTAGGACAGTACCTATCACACTCTTAGCATCTATAGTTTTAAGTTTTGATTGCATGCATGAAACCCTAAGTCTAGTGTCTTTCCCATATATTTTACACCCAATATTTATTGTTTTCTAATATTCTTGTCTAGCTTAATCTTGATTATTATAGTATATTGTGTGTCTACGCTCCATATGGATTTGATCCCTACAATGACCTCTTATTTAAGAGAGTCTGCTTTTGGGTAATTTGAGCTACATCAATTTTCATCGTCAAACTTTCACCCTCTCTCCCATCTACCATCAATATCGGAAACCATGGAGAAATTTCAGCTTCTCCTTGTCAAAATAGCTCGCTTGTGATATCTATGATGTTCCTAAACATTTCACTAGTTCTTCGCTATCATTTTCTAGAACCAGTTCAGCTGTAAGCAAACTCTCAAGGAAATCTCAGAACAAGCCCTCTAAGTTACCTACAAGAGACAGCTAGCTCATATCTCTTCAGCTCGTCAACAACGACATCAATAACCACCAAGACCCATAACACTATTCTTTCTTGACCATTTTAGGATGATTTCATCAAGACGCTTCTCACAAGACATGAGATAAAGCGATCAAGTTCAAAAACATAGACCCAATATCCAAAACAAGAAATAAGACATGACACGCATGTAATCAAGATAGGTTTGCTAACTCACTAGGCAAAAGATCATTTAATTAATCATTAAATAGTCATGACATCGTCATCAATATATTAGTTCATCATTCATCATTACAGTTCATTATAACTCGCCGTAGTCCATTAAGCTCGTCATAGCTCATCCTAGTCCGTTACAGCTCATTATAGCTTGTTATAGTCCATTATGGCTTATTACATCTCGTTATATACCCATTTCCTGATCAGTTTTGTGGTTTTTACGCGTTCCACTCAAATGCAGTGGTGAAATAATCCATGCATTAACTATAAGCCAAAAAGTCATGTATTTAAGCTAAAAGCCTTGCATAGGCCGGCGGTTGAGCGGATAATGATAGTTGAGCCACTCTCGCATGCCTATCTTCGACCCCAGCATAAGGGGATAAATCAAGGCCTGTTTCGGACCTAATAAATAAAAAGTTGAGCCTAGCCTCACTTGATAATATCATGAGATAAGATGAGCAAACTCTCTCCTTTTTGACAATAATTGGCAAGCCTAGTCTCACTTGACTCTATCACGGGAAAAGACGAGCCAAACCTCACTCTTTCCACAAAATATCACGATCCTTCCCTCGCTTGACAATATAATGAGATTAGACAAGCCAAGTCTCTCTCCTTTTTCACAAGATATGATGAATGATATTCTCTCAAATTACCCTATAAGTAACTTACTCTCTCAAATAAGAGGTTCATTTGTATTAATTAGGGATCGAAGCCATAAGGAGTGTGTGCATACACTAGATTTATAGATATATAGATTAAGCTTGGCAAATAATTAAATAACAATAAACAGTAAAGTAGTTGATTAGATGGTTGTAAGACAAAAAGAAAAATAACTAGATTTAGGATTTCATCTAATCAAGATTATAGAGATATAAAAGCAGAAGGTGTGTTTGTAATATTTTGACTCTGGTGTATAGATATCCAGATGTCGTAAATGAGTCTAATAATTATCTAAGTCCAGTATTCTATCTATCTCTGATGAACACAAAATGAGTCGTTGATCGATTATAGGTGATGAGCATCGATCTACGGCTACCTTAAATTCGGTTTATTGTCCTATTTCATTGGTTCTCTAACTTCCTAGAAAGTTGTCGCATGTATTTAGCAAGCTACCTCAAAATAATCAATTCAAGCGAGAACCTATTGTTGTAGTTGCCTACAATCCTAAGATCATGGTTATATTTAGCTACTATAGAACACAAGCATTAACAGTAGTTCAGTTGATGGATATCTCTATGACCTTAGAAATTCTATAGTTTTGGCTAATCCTTCATAACCCTACTTAACCCTAAATCTAACAAAGAGAACTACTCATACATGATCAAGCAATGCATGATAATAAACTGAATAGAAGTCATAAAATAGAATAAAGAATACAGAACAATGGAGATTCTATATAAATCTCTGAAAGAGTCTTGGATCTTCTCTCCCAATCAAACTATAAGCTTTTAGTGTGGAATAGGTTATGAAAAGTATTGAAGGTGGTGGTGTGGGTGGTGTGTTGCCCAAACAATGGCAAACCACCTGAATACTAGGCATAAAGTCATTCAGTGTTAATCTTGTAAATGTGTGGAACTTTTGGGCCCTCAGTCGGTCATCAACAACTCGGCTCGTCACGCGCTTCGCTGTCGATCGATGCTAACAAGTTGTTGCCGATCGACACTTTTCATAAATATCGACCATGAATTCTAATTATTCAACAGCTACGAATTTCTTCATCATAAAGCACTAATATACTACATATTCTCCGCATTGCTCCAAAACATACATGGACCTGAAAATGGCCTAAGACAGACTCCAAACTCATATAATAATTCCTAAAAATCACATATACTATGGGTAAAACGGGTAAAATCCATAGTATATCAAGTCCCTAGACTTATCATTTTGTTTATCCTCAACCAAGAATATCTCTATCTGAAAAAGGTTTAAAAATGTAGAGACTCACAAATTTTTAACTTACTACTATCACCCTTACTATGTTGCAAGTCACATCAAATAAGTGCTAACCTCATAGATACTTTATATACCATATCCTCGCTTAGCAACCAAATCTATTATACTTGCAACTTAGTTAATAATGTCTGATTCACCCCTCTACTAACCTCATTTCTTAAATATAAAAAGTGCACGCTTAACCTTGGAGTATCAATCAGAGGACACACGGACTCTTACTCAAGCAAGTTTCTGAACACACATGCAGTCTTCTCTGATCACTTTCTTCTATCTTTCTCTCTTCTCTGAATCTTTTAAAATGAATCAATGACGCTGCTACAACCCGTCTTGTTCATCTTTTTTTTGACAAAGTGTAGGCGAATAGTGGGGTCATCGGTAATGTACCTACCCCTCGCTTCCACAACGTGTGATAATTCCTTTCTGAATTAGGATAATGGGGTCATAGGTAATTTGCCTTCCCCTCTGCATAGGAAATCATCTCAATCTTTTCTTCTATAGATGCCAAAGAGAGAGAGAGAACGAAATCAGAAACACACAAACTTTTATATTTCAGACTTGTAGGAGGAATTTGATCCACTATATGATGCAATCCTGATATCTACTGATGGTATTCTCATAACCAACTCGCAACCAGGAAGAAACTCAACCACACTCAAGTTGTTCAATTTTGCATTAAACCGATCAACTAAGGAACTGGCCTTATTTGGATTTCTTCACACCAAAGTATGGAAACGAGGAAGGTCTCTACAAGAAATTGAATCTGCTAGAATGTTTACAACTCTCAGAATTATTGTGAATGCTTCAAGATACAAAGGAGACAAGACTTACCATATTTAGACTCGGATGAGCCTAGACAATATCAACTCTATGGTTCGTTTTAATCAGCTGGATTTCCACAACATCAGACCACCTCTTAAGCCTCCTTACCAGCTGTTCAGGATGTGATTCAAAGGACCTAAGAGCGTGGTCTAACATTCTCCATAATGAGCTGATTTACCTCCCTTTAGACTAGCCTTTTGACCAGCCAATTTATTCATTCTTTTAAATGTGATTTATTCTTTTTTATTTATTTCTTTTGATTACTGGAAGCACGAAAACGAGCTTTATTAAGCTTGTTTCACCTCATAGTAAAGGAAGACTTGATTATTAAATAAAAACAAAGTTTTACTTTTTTGAAGCTTTTATGCTTGTTTCTTGTTTCTCTATGTTTATTTGGATTCTCCATTTAGGAAACGTATGAATCTCTGTCTTTGTGTGGATTCACTTACACTTAAGCTTGTTAGTTGTATCAAAGGCCATTTTCAGCCTTTGTGGTGTTATTCGACCCATCATCATCATACTATCTATCCGCTAGCTTGAAGATATGTTAATTCAAGAGTTTTTTGAAGCCTTTGATAGCTTAGGCTTACATCATTTTTTGGTATCAGAGCCAAATCCTCCTATCATCTATCATGTTGTTTTCTTTTACTTTTCAATCTATTCTAAAAAAACAGTAAAATCTTCTTACATCTTTTCTTCTTTTCTATTTTGTTTTTGCTAAGCTTCTTATCATTAAAAAAAAGAATGCCAAGATTCTATGTGTGTGTATTCTGATATTCCATTGATCTTTGACAGTACCTAGCTCAGAAATAGCATCATGATGTGCCAACCATGGAGTAAATTGAAGGTAAAGGAATATTATTTTGGAGAAACATCATATCCTAATGAGTACTTTGAATGGAAGCAAAAGATGAATGCTTTCTTCATTTCTTGTGGCCTCAAATTTTTTCACTGCATAATCTCTTAAGGTAGGGTAGCAGGAACAACCAAAGGTTCGAAGAGCAGAGTAATCTGGTTCTTTGTTGTACAGAACTTCATAAGGGCTTCGCTTTTCTTCTAGAACAGATGATGGTAATAGATTGCTTAGGAAGTTTGCTATGTAGAAGGCCTCCACCCAATATTTTTGTGGAAGCTTGCTCTGAAACAATAGTGTCAACCCCACTTCAGTAATTTGTCTGTGTTCGCGTTCCGCAATGTCGTTTTGCTGCGGTGTGTGTGGACATGACACATACTGTTGTATTCCAGAGCTCTTAAGATGAGTTAAAAACTTATGGCTCATGAACTCACCGCCACCATCGCACTGGAAGATTCCTATCTTTGATGAAAATTGGTTCCCAACAAGATTCTGAAACATAGTAAATGTTGCAAAGAAGTCTGATTTAACTTTGAGAGGAAATAGCCAATCCAAGAGAATTTATCAACAAAGATGACATAAAATCTGAATCCTTGATTAGACATTATTGGAGAGGGACCCCAGAGATCACAATGGACTTTCTCTAAGGGTCTGGACGCAGCAAAACTAGAAGCAACAAAAGGCAGACGACTACTCTTTCCTAGGTGACATGAATCACAAGATTTCATGATACTCTTATTGACACTAATAGACTTCTTCTGACGCAGGAACTGAAGAATCAGAGAGTGAGGATGTCCAAGCCTCATGTGCCACACTTCATCACTTGTAGAGATTTGTCGTGTAGAATAGTGAGCTTGGAACCTCGGATCGTTGAGAATGTAGAGCCCTTTACTTCTGCTTCCTAAGGTCAGAACATGTTTGGTGGTTTTGTCCTTTACATAAACACCAGTAGCATCAAACTTAAAAGAACATGGATAGTCTGATGTAAGTTTAGACATTGACAGAAGTGACTTAGTAATTGCAGGGCAAACTAACACATCCTTAAGGGGAAGTTTACCTGAAGTGGAAGCAATGTATGTAGATCCGACATGAGTAATGGGCAAAAAAATACCATCTCCTACCAAGACTGCATCATCACCTTTATAAACCTGAGCATGGTTGAGTTTTTGAGGAGAATTTGTAACGTGTGTAGTAGTACCTGAGTCTGCATACCACTCATTTCCCATGTGGTCAGTCACATCAGTGATTCTCATAGCAGCCATAGCCAAGGGAAGATCTTCCTCATGGTAGCTGTTATTGAATCGATGTCAACAACGTAAAGCCATGTGACCTTGTCGACCACAGATTTGGCAAACATGACGCTCATCGTGCTCAGAGGAAGCAGAGGAGCTGGGGTAAGAAGTAAGTTGCTGATGAAATCCTCGACCTCATGTGTAGAAGGAGGTCCGTCCTCGTCCTCTGCCAAACCTTCTAGCAGAACCTCTGCTTCTGTTGCCATAACCAGAATATTGTTGAGCCCTGTCAGTGTGAAAAGTAAGATAAGGAGTTGGATCTGAAGAGACAATGTAGCTATGTAGTCTATCATCAAAGCTGATAAGACGTGAAGAAACATCTTCAAAGGATGGAGAAGGGTGAAGATCCATGGAGCCTTCGATGCTTGTCTTGATGGGTTCATATTCTTGACCCAAGCCATGAAGAGCAGCAAAGATCTTCATTCTCTCATTAAGAGGGATTCCAATGGAGGAAAGTTGGTCGCTGACGTTCTTTATCTCCCGAAGATAATCTCCCATAGACTTGTTTAGCTTGGAAATTGTCTGGATTTTTCTCTGCAACTCAAATAGACGAGAAGAAGAAGGTCTGTTGAAATGAGTACCAAGCGTGAGCCAGATCTCATGTGCTACTCCAAGGAGGAGTGTAAGGTTCGGAGAAGGAGGAATGTAAGGTTCCATGTCCATAACACCAAGGATTTACTCCCTAGAGCTCTGATACCATGAAACTTGAAGCAAAGCTTCAGGAAGATAACTGAAATTCTCAGTTTTTATATTCTTATTTTAATTGTCCATTACATTTGCATAGCATAGATATTTATACATATTTGTCTAAACCCTAGTTCCTCTATACAGGTGGCAACATCATGGAGCTTCTGTGGAATCAAGGGCTGCAAATCTGTTTCCCAGCTGTAGGAGATAAGGTTGTACGGTACCAAACGTCATCACCTTCTTTTGCAGAGCCACACCTTGTTTGTCGTTTGTCATTAAACATGAAGATGTCCGTTGGATAGACTTGGGCTGAGCAAGCTGAGAGATGTTGGGCTTGTTATATTTGCTGTCGAGGCCCACTGTGTCTTTGAGCTGAGAAGATAATGGGCTTGCGTTAATATTGAGCCCAACCTCGTCACATCTCCCTTTCCAGATACGACAAATACAATCTTGTTCTTTAAAAATACGGCGACTCCAGCCTCATCACCTTTTCCAAGATTAGTCAAGTACAGCTTTGCTCCCTCTTCACAGAATAGATGAGCCCAGCCTCACTCCCCTCCTCCGAAGAGGACAAGCTGAGCCTCACACGCTCGCCTTCGACCTAAAAATTTCAATGAGGTAAACCAAGCACCGAGCCTCACACCTAGGCAAAGCCGACTTCATTAACTACCGTTTATACCCTTAAATCTAGGAAGCACAATCGCTAGGCTCATTCCACACCAGTCTAGAATTTATCCATGACCTCCAGCTCGCAGCAAATAACAATAAAAGATCAAATCTGACCAATCTGGCGATTATCGATTTACACCAAGCTAACTTTTTCTTGATTTGACTCACCCGTATCACTCATTCACCACACATAAGGAGGCTACTGTTGGTGATGGATTTGCCACTCCAACATAACTCCACCTAAAATTAAAGAAATAGTGTCATCACTTTCTTTATAAATAGAGTGTCATCTCATTAAGGAAAAGAAGACGTTTTAAAGAGAGCAGTAGACAATAATTTTAGAGAGATCTCATCTAGAAGGCCATGCACCTAGCCGCAGTGTGCCTCTGGCGGGATGGGGCATCATGTCGACGTCATCTCGAGGTAAACTCAAATCATGTATAGAGTGAAGTGCGAGTGATTTGATCTTTTTGTAAGAGTACGTACACAATTTTGTCACAAAATGCAACTATGATTACAGAATATCTTCAATTTTTTTACCATCACTTAAGTGCGACTTAATTAATAACAAGATGTTCCGAACTCCACATCTTACATTAATTATCTTAGTAGTTGTTCGAATACTAGTGATCGTGTTTGTTAATTTTACCCGTTTCCCCCTTCTAACACTAATTAATTACCCCTTAATCCTTAATCCTTCTTACAACCTATAAGTTATAACAGGTTTCCTTGAATATTTTCATGTCATAGCCAAAAGTACATTTGCTAAAGAAACCCTATGATTTAGGCTGTGGTAAATTTGGTTCAATTCTTTGAAAGAAGTGTATTATATTTCCAGAAAGTGTCTAGAGACTGAGTGCCAATATGAAAACAAAGAATTCTACTTTTTTTGGCATAGGACTAGAGGAAAGAAAACTAGACATCATGGGTTGTAGTAGAACCAAGTAGTTTGTCTTCTTCAAGTGAAATCTCAGCCAAGGGATGCGATTTGGTGATCTTGTTCCACTCATTCTCTACTCTGAAAAATACCCACTGAAAGCGTCTAAACATCTCCATGGCGGTCACTGTGAAAACAGTTATGTAGTTGTGCCTCAAATGTGCCGATAACTTATATGTCCATGCGCACCTCAGCACCAGATTACTGCCTATCACCCAGAAATACACCTGCAACGATATTCAATAGTTCCAAACATCACAATATGAAGAAAACACAAAGGCGTTTCATTGGAAAGTGGAAACTGAATCTCACCCATTGTCGGCCATATAAGAGATATGATATGTTACTTGGACGGCTAAACTTGAATATCTTAGTGAAACCACTACAAAACAGAACAAAGTGATGTGAATAATACTTTTGATATGAAATGCTTGCAAGTACTTGTTTAGTGAATAGGAAGACGCAGTTTCAACCAATTACCTCAAGTCCCAATCTCGAGTTACATCCCAGTAGAATGAGTAGAGTGAGTTGATGACACTTGAGAAAAGCCACAGAGGTCGGTAAAATGATGTCCAGCTCTCGGGCATCACGTGGTATTTAAGCGCAGAAAGAAAGATCACAGGCACTGCTGTTGAATACTTCAGAGCTGAAGAAAAAACCACAGATTATCTAATAAGATTGATGAGAGGAAAAGGAAAAAACTTCTTAACAGTGCGGATAGGTTAGGCTTTTACCATTTAGAAGAGATGACTTTTCCTTTGTGTCCTTGTATTGTCGAAGACATTGCAAAAGACGACAAATGTAGGGGAAAACAAGAACCAAAGGGATTGCAATTTGATGACTGCCACAGACAGCGTCAGCTTCAAACCACGCAATTGTTGCGACCTGAAAGTACAGGAAACCTCTTTAACTTGATATATCCCACCAATTCACTCTAGATAACACGGTATGAAACCCGTGCAAGGTTGACAAACAGCCAAGATTCCATTGGTTCATCAGCAACTACGATACCGAAAAATTAGCTGATACATCATATCTTAGCGTTTGTCAAGTCTCGGAGGGTAAACTATTCGTAGTACAGATCAATATATTTGTTTCAGGTCATAGGAAAAATCGAACTAGTTTATCCAGCTGAACAGATTTTCAATCTATATTAGCAGATTTTGTAAATACTGGCAGTTGTTACTCTTGTACGATAAATTTTTGGTAATGTAGATGGATCTATACTTCTTCCAGATCATAGGTTTGAAAGGAACTAGTTTCTCCAGCATAAGATATACTAGATGTACAAATTATTAATTGATCAAGTAACGTAGTTACCTGTCTATGCACCATCCGGCAGACGGAGCGCTCTAAGTCAGAAAACACCTGCATATAAATTGCCAATGTCAATCATAAATGAAAATCAGTAGAATAATATTTAGCGGCACAAGAGAAATAAGGATCCATTGCATTCCTTGGCATATCAAATTTATAATGTTAGCAACAACAACGACATTTACACCTCTATAAAAACCACATCAAGCAGGGAAAACATTTGGATTTTCAGCACAAGTGTTCAAATTTACTACCAATAATCCAGTTACAAGAACATCAATTGACACACCAACAATCTCTTCTCCATGAAAACCAGTTCAACATGGAGAAAATGATGCTTAGATTAAGCCTATCGTGCATCTCCTAAATCAGGAGGAATTCAAGTTATTCAACACTAGCAATTCTACTCGAACTGAGCTCAAACAGAAACACTACCCAAAACACACAGAAAAGAACCACAGAGCCTCATTGAGAGGTAGCTACGACGCTTCACAATCCCGAAGCTCCGTTAAACCCTAAACCGCAACCTTTTCAAAATCATCAATTCACATAATTATAAATCCAATATTCTCGTAACAAGAAGGCACTAGTTAGTTACACTAAGCCTCCTGCTACCAATGCCCTAATTTCTAACAACATAATTATTAGAAGGAAGCTTTCTCAGAACACTATTTGAAATTTCATACCTTTACCATTGAGGTCAGAATATCTGCCAAAAAGAAGTCTGGAAATGTAATTGGCTGTTAAGCAAAAAAAGCAAAGATCAGATCTCCATGCTTGTATGAACTTATATAATCTAAGATTTTGAACAAGACCCATATGGCACTGATCAAGCATACCGCTTCTACTACCAGCTATAACGCAAAACTTGGAGATTTGTCAATCGCAAGTCTAATTACAATCAATAGGTGTCACTAACATTACCTGCAGTGGAAAAGCTATCCTCCATAATGTCCTCAGCAGAAAATATCGACTTGACAAGTAGAAAATGTCGAAGGGAAATATCAGAACCAAAGCAAAAGCAATGTACAGGAGCACCTGCAGCAGGGACTTTAGACTTCAGACATACAACTAGCAGAGGAAACATAGAAAAGCTGTATACAAAATTGGCAATAAAGATCAAAAGAAGGAGATAAAGCTAGAGGAGTGGACGCTAACCGGTTGTGAAGCAGCCAAAGATACTTCACCATGAGAATACAGATATAGATACGCAGTCATGCTAGTAGGGACAATGATTGTCATCCACATGCTACACTGCAGCCCAAAATCACACAAAAACTGAGAAGAATACGGAAGTAGAGAAGTCTGTGTCTACTGTTGTGTTTGCAATCTTTGAATACTAAAACTGAAGTAAGTACCTTCCAGATCTCTCGATGAGTGAGGTGGTTATGGTCGAGATCAAAGACTTTGGCATAATTGACACTTCCTTGAGAGAACACCCATAAGTTGACTCCCCAGAGCCAAACCATCATGGTCTAATGGCCAGAAAGTGAGAAGATATAACCAGAAGTGAAAGAGGTCTATCTAAAGAGAGTAGACATGAATCTGAACTTACCACAAGAAGAAGAGGATTGTAATAAAGAAACGCTTCGTACAAAAACAAATCTCGCAGGTCGATACTCATTCTCATAACTGAATCCCATCCAATCTGTTCAAACATCATTAGAAATATAAAGATGTGCAAAAAATTGACAATCAAAATTTAGGGAAGATCACTAACCTTGCAGCAGCATAAAGCCCAGAAAAGAAACAAAACAACCTGAACAATGAACAAAAAGCTTCATCAAACGATACCATTTTTACAGAGATATATTAAGTCTCTCATTTCTGGAAGCAAACCTTAAATCTCCAAAGGAAAATAGGAGAAGGAACCATAGTTGTTATCTGAAGTGGTGAACTTGATCCCTTGAGGTCACCCATTTCTGATACACCACCTAAATGCCCGCTTACACCTAAGCCAATTAAGAAATTAAATCTCAGATCAGATCAGCATCTACAACATTCACAAGATCCGAAGATCACATTCACAAGATCCACAACGTGCATTTCGAATAAGATATGAGATTGGAAGCTGGCGGTTACCAGGATCAAGGAAGAGAGATTTGCTACCAGATTTGCGAAGATGAGGACTGCTTGTTGCTGGATTTTCAAACATGACCAGACTTTCATGATTTTTTGTTCAAGTCTACAGAAAGCGTATCATCATCAACCACTTCACAGGAGATCTCGATCAAGCCGAAGAGAACTGATCTGGTGAGGGTTTGGCTTTATGGCTGCAGAGATCTTCAACGCATTGAGTAGAGATTAAGCAAACCTCTCATTCATTCCTTTCCGTTCAGATTTACAACTCTTTTTTGTTTTTATTATTATTGTCGGAATTTATTTATATGGGCTTCAATAAAGCCTCTAGGCCCATCATTGTTTCTTTCTGGTAGCAAGTTAAACCCTCGACTAAAGATTAATAGTAAAAAAAACTTCAACTAAAAATCTTATGAAATAAACCCTTAAATTTATGTCCGTTAATGTTTTCACTCCTCTGTAACCTTTATCGTCAATAGTGAACGTCTCACGTTAAAACGAAACGATGCGTTTGATTAAACGAGATAAAAGACATCACGTTTGCTCAAAGAAAACACGATTTCTATATAAAACTATTTGAAGTTGATAAAACCAACCATATGTCGGGTAAGTCTCTCAATTTCCCTCAATTCAACCCTAATTTCAACACTCTCAATGAACCTAACCTTCGAATCGATGAATTTGTGATTTGCGAGTGTGCGTTTGAGAGCGAGAATAGAGTTGACGAGAATGAATCTTCCAAGGACAAAGTTATTTATTCGTGTCTTTGCTTGTTACGGTTTCGATTTTGGGTTTAAGATGTGACGATTACTATCTTTGATTTGGTTAGTTTCAATTAACCTAAGCGATTTTGATATGGTTTTATAGGACTCTCTTCTTTCGGTTGTGGATTGGAGGATATTGGGATGCAGATGGATCTTACAATGGTGGTAGAACTAAATGCTGTCAAGTGGATTTCAGAAAATCGACACTTGAAATGCTGAAAGATGTTGTTTTAACGAATGGCTATGGAGAAAGTATGTGTAAGTTTTCTTACTTTTATTGTGGAGCTGTTGGGGCAAATCGTGTGGACTTGGTAACTGATAGTGATTTAGAACACATGATTAGATGTATATAAGAGGTGGATAGTGATATAGCATATTTATTACCAGTTTCAGGTCATGTTAGAAGCTCTATTTAGGGTCTATTATGTGTGTCTAGACTATGTTTTAGGGTCTTTGCAGGTCCAGATACGTTTTGGAGATATATGGAGATACTTAGAGCTTTTGGAACGTTTAGAGGAGAATAATCCGTAGCTGATCAGTAAGAGAGTTGAAGTACAAGACAGTCGTCAATCGACGACACAACACTGTAATCGACTAATGATACAAGACCAAGATTGATCGATGTTGCACACTTTCCATCAATAGATAACCAATTCACAGACAGCCGATCTCAAACCCAAGTTAGAGGCAAATGACAAAGATACACTAGAAGAGTTTTGACCTAGATTTTAGGGTTTTATATTTATGTTTTATGTATTACACAGAGAGTGTGTGGGGGAGAGGAGAGAGTTGAAATAAAAGAGTTTAATTTTCTATTATAGTTTTAAGGTTTCTATGGAAGAAGATCTATAACTCCTTAGGAAGAATTGTATTGGAACCCCAATATTTTATCTATGCATTACATTCAGACTATTGTTCTTACTTTAATTATGTCTAAGTAATTATCAACTAGATTCAGGGTTGAATGATGACAATCATGGATTAGTCCAAAAGTATGATTACTAGGTTAAGTTAATATCCATTAATTGAGTTGTGCTTGATGATTGCATTCTAGAGTAGCTAATTAGGATCTCGAAAGTAGGTCATAGACGATTACGAGAGTAGATTTTGTGCCAGAATAGACTCCATTGAACTAGGTTGTTAGACGCATGCGAGAGCTGGTCTAATTAGCTTGGTGAACATATCAAATTTCATTCACCCTTCCTTTTGATTTCACCATCGATCGACATCAAGACTTAGCCGTCGATCGATGGTCTTTCATTTTTTCTTGCATACGAGAGTTAGAGTTAAAAGGTTCATAATAGTTAATATTTGAGTTCTAGAATATTTACATTTCCTTGCTTCCTATTCCTTATAATCCATTAAGACTGGAACCCTAAGTCTAGCATATTTACATTTGTGTTTAGTTAGCTTAATAACATATTTCCATATTTGCATTATTATCATATTTTCATATTTCATCTATACTTCCTGATAAGGAATATTTCTCTAAACTGATTAATTGCTACTAATATATATATATATATATATAGTTTAGTCTTTAGAAATAAGAACTTTGTTGTGTACCATTGCTCTCTATGGATTCGATCTCTAAGTACTACACATGATTTCTCTTGGCAAGAATTTTATTTGTGTGTTAAGCTTAGGATTGATTCATACCCGAAGAAGAAGAAGAAGAAGAAGAAGAAGAAGAAGAAGAAGAAGAAGAAGAAGAAGAAGAAGAAGAAGAAGAAGAAGAAGAAGAAGAAGAAGAAGAAGAAGAAGAAGAAGAAGAAGAAGAAGAAGAAGAAGAAGAAGAAGAAGAAGAAGAAGAAGAAGAAGAAGAAGAAGAAGAAGAAGAAGAAGAAGAAGAAGAAGAAGAAGAAGAAGAAGAAGAAGAAGAAGAAGAAGAATCAAATCGAGAAGTATGCTAACAAAGAGAAGATGAACATACATTTCAAGAGATCTGAAAAGAAGAAGATATATGAAAATTTTACTACCCAGAATTTATTTATTTTAGTTAAAATACTAATAAATTTCAAATGAAACTTAGAAAATCTCAAAAAACTACAAAAATACTCTCAAAAATTCTAATTTTATTGCTTGTTTGAAAATAAAAGTAACTAAATTTTGTATAATATTAAATTTCGTAATATAATTTTAAATTTTAAAATATTGAATTTAGTTTGTTTTTTGAAATAGAAAATAACTTCATTTTTTTGACATTCAAGTTTAATTTTATAAAAATTAAAAAAATTCTGATAATTTATTTACCTTCTTTTCTAAATATTAAAAATAAAATTAGAAAATTTACATATTTTCTCTTAGATTTTGGATTTTTTTAAAATTTTGTTTGAAACTTTGTAGTATTTTTAATTAAAATAAATAAAGTTTGGGTATTAAAATGAGCATAGTTTTAAAAGTTAGTATATTAAAATGAACAAAATAATTAGTTGAGGTATTAAACTGGGTATCGAAAAAGTTTAGTTGTGCAAGAATGTTGCAATTGGAGACTGTATGCTTCCACTAGCAGCCGATCAGACAACATGGTTATTAGATCATTTATAGGAACTCATAGCTGCTACCCTATAGGCGTTGTTGATCTCTATAGCGCACTAAAGATAGCTGCAGATTTTCTAAATGAGTGTAGGCACAACTCAAAGCTTTCAGGCGGAGCAAATTATGCAAAGGTTGGCTATAAATGGTCTTTGGGTCAAAGTGCTAGACAGATTCTGAAACTTATCATAAGTGATGAGTATTATAAGACTGTATGATTATGTTGAGGAGTTAAGGAAGACCATCTTGGTTCTACGGTTATATTTGGAACAAAGGACAAAGTTTTTTAGAAGTTTTACACATGCTTCAAATCTCAGAAAATAGGTTGGAAGAATGCATGTCGTCATGTGATTCATTTAGAAGGAACTTTCTTAAAAGGAAGCATGAAAGGGATATTGCTAACTGCGGTGGGAAGAGATCATAATGATGTTACCTGCATATATCATCGCTTGGGCTATTGTACCGGTTGAGAACAAGGTCTATTGGGAGTGGTTTATGGAATTATTGTGTGAAGATTTAGGACTAGAGGATGGAAATGCTCTTGCATTTTCTTCAGATCAGCAGAAGAGACTTATATACGACAACAAAACTGTCTTGCCTTATGCAGAACATAGAATGTGTGCAGGACACATTTTTGCTAACTTGCAAAAGAGATACAAGTAGATGGGTCCTTTGCACAAGCTGTTTTGGAAGTTTGCCCAAGCATACAATAAAAACCTTTTTTCATAGACAACTTGAGAAGATGAAGAACATCAAGCTTGAAGCTTATGAGGAAGTTAAGACAAGTGTTAGCTTGAACTGGTCAAGGTGAAATCAAATGCAGATTATATGTATGTTAATGTGATTTTCAAGTTTGGTTGAGCTAATGAACTTTTTCTTCTCTTATTGCAGGCATTTTTTAGTGATGTGGTCAAGTCAGTTGCTGTTGAAAACAATATAAGCGAGTCCTACAATGCCGCTTTGAAAGATGCTCGTGAGAAACCGATTGTTGCTCTGCTACAGGACATTAGGCGACATATAATGTCTAGTAACTTGGTGAAGGTGAAGGAGATAGAGAATATGACAGGACTGTTCACACCAAAGGCGTTGAAGATTATGGAGAAGAGGAAGTGTAGTTTGAAGTGGTGTAATCCATTGTCAAATGGAAGGGGCGTTGGTACGACCGTGGAATGGTGGTCTCTCCCTGGATCACTTGAAAATGGCGTGGGTGGATGATAAATGATGATGATGATGGACTTTGCCTTCGATCTATGGACTGCTCAAAGGTTGTTTTCATGCTCCTGAAACACATGATAACCCTGCTTAGTGTCTAGGATGGATCACAGAAGATCACTCTTCCTTAGTGATATAAAACACATCCACCTAAGTGAACAAAGAGACAAAGTCTCCACATAGACAATAGGTTGAGCCAAAGCTTACGTTTATTGAATAATGGTTGAATGTTTACATGGAAGCTCGTGGTTACATAAATAATAAAGAAGAAAAGGAAATCCTAAGCTAAATAAAACCCTAAACCAAAAGTCAGTTTAGTGAAAACTATATCCTAATCCTATTGCTAATTGGTTTAAGATAACCAAACTTAATTCTAATTGGTTTACACTTAATAAGATCACAAATAAACTGAAAATAAACCATTTTAGGCGTGCCTATTCTTCTTGGGCCAGTCATAATCCAAGCTGGCTTGTCTTTCCACTTTTTGGGCCGATAAAGGCATTTTTCGAACAACTCTTGCTTAGACTCGATCCATCTTGTTCCCGGTCCGACCAAGCCTCATTAAGCTCATTTTTATGATGAAAATGCTCATGATAATCCAATTCCACCTCTGGTTCTTCATCTTCCATTTCCAACTCATTTCTCGACCATGTCAGTTTGACCAGTCCATTTCTCGATCATACCAGATCACCCATTTCATTTCCTCTCCAACCAACTTCCTTTCACCCATTTCCTGGTAAATTAGATTGCATACTAGTCTTCCATTCTGATTCATAGTCATTCCTTTCTCTATAAGGGCCTCATCAAGATCCTCAGCCTTCTCTCTGTCCAATACCTCATGAATAAGGCCAATAAGCCCATTAGGTCGTCATGTGATTCATTGCCTTTATGGTACATGGATTGGCTTCCAAAACTTGAGTTTTAAGCTGATCCAGGTCGCACCATTTCCTCCTCCTTTAAAAGGATTTATCCTCAAATCCAGCTCTTCAAGGATGAATTGACAGTCCCATCTCAGCTTCTTTGTTTCTCTTTGGAACAGGGTGTTGTTTAATCCTTTTTGCACGTTTATATTCCCTCCAGGCTCAAACACAAAGCTTTGTAAAGTCTTCGCACGTCCTAGGTGCTTCACTGGACTATGCACATTACAAGCAACACTTAGAGCTAGCAATTTCTGCTCCTTGTTTAACTCAGATCTCATTGCCTCTAATTGAGCTTATTTCCACTTATACAAAACACAAGCCTTGATCTAAGACTTCTGGGAATGTGATCTCAGCTTAGACTCACAAGAAAATACCTTTGGCTCTTCCAGTTCATGCAAGAACCCTTCCAAATAAAGCTTCAATGATTATGCTATTTGGATCAGGGTGTTGTTGATGCTCTTATGCACACACAAGCTCCCTCCTGGTTCAAAAACAAAGTGTTGCAGCCCCTTAACAAGCCTCAGTTGCTCCACTAGTCTGATCTGAATCCACACATTAGGTTTTGTTAGTAGATCACAAGAAATAGATTCAATGATATCAGCTTCTTCAACAATAGTTGTAAGTTCCAATTCATGAGCTTTAGGTGATCCATCAAGCACTTCTTCTTCAGCTTTGTTCAGACCAGTCACGTGATCACTTATTGTTGATGATCTCTCCTCTTGTTTCAGATGGGTTTCCCAGTTGTCTGGTTGACAAAGAGTGGATGGTCCTGATTCAAACATTTGTTCTATCTCACCCTGTTTTGCAGCAGTTCCTTCTTTCTTCTCTATTGGTTCCTTCTGGTAACAACTTAGCTCATCATCTCTGGATTTTGTACGTGGGACTGACCTCTGTTGTGGGTCTCTCATCACAGCAGTGAGTGATTGATCTATCATGTTCCTGAGGTGTTCCTTGAACTGTGGGCTTTGCAATTCATCAAGATATGCTCATGTAGATGCAACTTTCTTTGTTCCTCACGGCTATAGTAGGACTTTGGCTCATTTCTGGATGTCCTAACATGTCCTTTATCTTCTCTAGCTTGGCTTTTCATCCTTTCCAAATCAGTTTGACCATACCTCTTGGCTACAAACCTTTTCTTCATGACAGCCTTCATCTCATACCAAGAAGAAATTTGTTGATCTCCATATTGTCTCATAGTATTAGCTGTCTGATACCACCAATCAAGTGCATATCCATATAAACCAGTAGAGTCCAATTGAGCCTGATTCTCTGTTGTGTACCCTTGACACTTAGTAATTACATCCATCTTCTTTTCCCATTCTAGGTATGTATCTGGATCAAGCTCTCCATAGAAGGGTGGAATCTGGACAACTTTTTCTCTTCTCTGCAACAACTCTTTTGTTGCTTTTCTCTCATCCTTCTTCTCATTGTTTCTATTGATTCCAAAAGAATACATGGAAGATCTGCTTCGTACTGGATGTATTTTGTTCTCCTAGGATAGAACTTCAAACCCTAACCTTCAAGTTGCTCTGATACCACCTGGTACGGTCGTGGAATGGCTGTCTCTCCCTGGATCACTTCAAGGGGGCGTGGGTGGATTATAGATGATGATGATGGACTTTACCTTTGATCTATGGACTGCTCAATGGTTGTTTTGCTGCTCCTGAGACACAAGATAACCCTACTTAGTGTCTAGGATGGATCACAGAAGTTCACTTTTCCTTAGTGATATAAAACACGTCCACCTAAGTGAACAAAGAGACAAAGTCGGTCGAATTTATTGAATAATGGTTGAATTTTTACATGGAGGCTCGTGGTTACATAAATAAGAAATAAGAAAACGAAATCCTAAGCTAAAAAAAAAACCTAAACCAAAACCAAGTTGGTTTGGTGAAAACCATATCCTAATCATATTGCTAATTAGTTTAAGATAACCAAACTTAATCCTAATTGGTTTACACTTAATAAAATCACAAATAAACCGAATATAAACCATCTTAGGCGTGCCTAATCTTCTTGGGCCAGTCATAATCCAAGCTGCCTTGTTTTCCTACTTTTTGGGCCGATAAAGGCTTTTTTCGAACAACTCTTGCTTAGGCTCGATCCATCTTGTTCCTGGTCCGACCAAGTGCCTCATTAAGCTCATTTTTATGATGAAAATGCTCCTGATAATCCAATTCCACCTCTGGTTCTTCATCTTCCATTTCCAACTCATTTCTCGACCATGCCGGTTTGACCAGTCCATTTCTCGATCATACCAGATCACCCAACCTTCAAGTGGTTGTCTCTCCCTGGATCACTTAAAGGGAGCATGGGTGGATGATAGATGATGATGATGATGGACTTTACCTTCGATCTATGGACTGCTCAAAGGTTGTTTTTCTGCTCCTGAAACACAGAATAACCATGCTTAGTGTCTAGGATGGATCACAGAAGATCACTATTCCTTAGTGATATAAAACACGTCCACCTAAGTGAACAAAGAGACAAAGTCTCCATAGAGACGATAAGTTGAGCCAAAGCTTAAGTTTATTGAATAATAGTTGAATGTTTACATGGAGGCTCGTGGTTACATAAATAAGAGAAGAAAATGAAATCTAAGCTAAAAAAACCTAAACCAAAACCAAGTCGGTTTAGTGAAAATCATATCCTAATCCTATTGCTAATTGGTTTAAGATAACCAAACTTAATCCTAATTGTTTACACTTAATAAAATCACAAATAAACTGAAAATAAACCATCTTAGGCGTGCATAATCTTCTTGGGCCAGTCATAATCCAAGCTGCCTTGTTTTTCCACTTTTTGGGCCAATAAAGGTCTTTTTCGAACAACTCTTGCTTAGGCTCGATCCATCTTGTTCCTGGTCCGACCAAGTGCCTCATTAAGCTCATTTTTATGATGAACATGCTCCTGATAATCCAATTCGACCTCTGGTTCTTCATCTTCCATTTCCAACTCATTTCTCGACCATGTCGGTTTGACCAGTCCATTTCTCGATCATACCAGATCACCCATTTTATTTCCTCTCCAACCAGCTTCCTTTCACCCATTTCTTGGTAAATTAGATTGCATACTAGTCGTCCATTCTGGTTCATAGTCATTCCTTTCTCTATAAAGGCCTCATCAAGATCCATAGCCTTCTCTCAGTTCAATACCTCATGAATATGGTCAATAAGCTCTCCAATAATCTCATTAGGTCGTCCTGTGACCCATTGCCTTTCTGGTACATGGATTGGCTTCCAAAACTTGAGTTTTAAGCTGATCTAGGTTGCACCAGGCGTCTATGAAGTGGATCATGGGAAGCAAAAGTATGTTGTTCATGTCTGAGATAAGAGGTCTTGCACTTGTCGAGAGTATGATGTGAGTGACATAACTTGTTGTCATATCATATGTGCAATGTGAGCAGAGTATATGGAAATAAAGCTTCGAGAAACAAATATTTTAGAGTGGTATTCAGTAGAGAAATAGAAGCTTTGCTACAACTCACTTTTGTTTCCTGTGAATGGGATGGAGTTGTGGGAAACACATGGTGCTGTTGTTGTTATGCCTCCTCCAGACAGGATACTGCCAAGAAGACCCAAAAAAAATGATTGAACCAGAGATCCAAGCGAAGATAGACCATCACAAAATTCTCAAAAAGCTCCAGTGGTAATGTCTTCTATCTCTTTTCCTCTTAGACATTGGACTTTAACAATATTATGTATTTTCTCTAACGCATACTTGTAGCAATTGCCTCTAAATCGGCCATAATAGACGGTTCTGCAAACAAGAGCCGATTCTTGTTGCTCCTAAACCGGTTTCAGAATTTCCATCTTACCATGCCAATGTTGTGATGGTAATTGCCTAACTCTCTTTGATGTATATTGAACATTGTCCTTTTACTCGCTCATTTGCTTGTACTACATTTTGGAGACTTGTAGTAATTGTCAACAAACGGGATACAATAAGCAAAAATGTAAACTTGACCCCGTCCCTAAGCCACCTAAATTGCCTTGTGGAAGACCTTTCAAGAACCCAAAGTCAACAACCCAAATTCCCACTGATGAACTTTACCTTGTCCTTGTGGAAGAGCTTTCAAAAACCTAAACTTGACAATGTTTGTATTGTTGCAAGTTAGCTAGTATTTACTTTTCTACTCAGTTGGTATTGTCTTTTGTAATAACTTTGCACTATTTAGGGTGATAGGATTTTATATATGTGTTGAAACTCAAGGTCTCATTGATGTGCAACAAGCGCAAGAAACATAAGTTGACACACTACTAACCGACATAAACATTATAAAATAATGGAAAATTCATAAACAACAACTAAACAAAAAAGTCATAAACGACAATACAACAGCCATAGCCTACGTGCGGTGTTGTTAAACAACAATAAAACCACTTAAAACCCACACTTTAGTAGCACAAACAACAACTAAGACATCTAAGACTTCAACCTAAGACACTCAATAATTCCAATGATTTCACTTATGTTCTTCTTCATATCAACAAGGTCTGATTTTATGTCAGTCAAATCATGCTCCATTATCGCGATTTTGTCTACCACAACTTCAAACTCTTCATCATGTGCTTCATCAAGCCATTTGAAGACATGATTTTCACCTGAAATTGCTCCACATCGATAAAACATTCTTCCCGGGTTCCTTTCGGTATTTGACTTCAACACGATAGTAGTCGCTCCACAGTCACACCTCTTTGGAATTCCACGCCCTTGATCAATTGAAATATATCTCACGACACACTGAGATAATTCAAACTGGACAAAACCCAGAACAAAAAATGCTCATATAAATTTTATAGAATCATGAAAGAAAAGCATTATATGATGTTCGACATGACGACCCCAATCTCTTCTCACCCTTCTGAAGAATCCTAATTTCAGATTTGGGGATTTCTGGAATGTGTCTCGCGATTTTGTTGTCTCTGAGGAAACGTAGTGTCGTTTATATCTTTTAATCAAACACATCGTTTCGTTTTAACGTGAGACGTTCACTATTGACGATAAAGGTTACGGAGGGGTGAAAACATTAACGGACATAAAGTTGAGGGATTATTTTGTAGGATTTTTAGTTGAGGGTTTTTTTTACGATTAATCTTTAGTTGAGGGGTTTAATCACTAAAAATCTAAATGTTGAAAGTTGAAAATGTTTGTTGAAATTTGTACAACCGTAAAGGAAGACGATAAAGATTTGTTTTTTTGGCTGAAATGTTAAACTTATATTATTTTTTCTTTTACAGGTCTTGTTATTTTGATAAGCGCTGCGTCTAGCGTCTGCGACTTTAAATACTCATAACAACTGCTTTATGTAAAATAACGCGGAAGGATGACGAGAAAAAAGTGTCGCCGTAACAATAAAAAGAGTTGCATGTGTGAGTCGTAATTGTCGCTAGAATTTCACGCGATCAATTACCATCAGAATTCTGACGTTGTGGTGACACCAGCTCAGTTGTTCCTCTGCAATTTTACTTTTAAAACAACAGAAATACATAGCTTTTTGAGACATTGACGCTAGACGCAGCATTTAACAAAAGAACAGGATATGTATGTTAAAAACAACTTATTACAAAGTGAAAAAGGAAATAAACTAAAGGGAACTATAAAGTGAAAATATAGTTCAACAAAAGATGGAGGTGGTAGTAGAAAAGGGCGAGAGCAGCCCGTCTCGTAAAGCACAATCCACCAACGAAATAAAGTAGGTTCAGAAGAAGAGTGTCACGGGAAATACATGGTAATATAGTGAATAATTATTTTTTGAAGATGAAGAAAAACAACTTCTCAAAATATTTTGTTACCAGTCGTGAATTGCTACAAGAAGAAGTTGTATAACTGACATGAAAATTGAAGTTGGAGGCCGACCTAGTGATTACTTGGAGATTAAAAAAAATATCTGATTTACCTTGGAGAAATAAAAATCATCAATGAGATTTCCAAAAGACTTTGTAAAAGGTTTGAAAATATTTCTTCCTTGAAAACTAGTAAAGGTGAGCCACACAATCTACTAATATAAGTAAAGAGAATCATGTCTTGTATTAGGTACCACCTCTTAAGAAGACCGTAAGCATAAGAGATTTAGTGTGTGTGATCTCAAAACATAAGGGATAGGAGTCATGAGGGGTTTTTGAGTTAGTTTGATCCTTAAATGTGGTAGGCTAATGTCTATGTTTGAGTGTGACATGTAAGTCAACTCGAAAGGGAGTTAGTAATATATTTTTTCTTTGTAAAGTGAAACCCTCACTATTTTCTATTGTAGTATTTTGTGAAATAAATAAAGCATAGTACTTGTATGTGATACTCTTCGTATTAGATAAATCTTGCACTTTCACATGGTAGATAATTTATGTGCAGATTGACCTTCATAACAGCCTTTGTGGAGGCAGAAAACGCATGTTGAGTCTAGTTGATCATAGTAGCGAAAGGAAGATCCATAGGTGTAGCAAGGATATAGAAACCTAAAAATTGAGACAATAGAATCCACATTCAAAGAACACATGTTGATGTGTTTCATTTGCAGATGAGCATAGAACACACAACGAAGAGACATTCATTCCCCACTCCCTAAATCTGTCGCGAGTAGATAATTTGTTGGATATAACGAGCCAATTAATAAATGAACATCTTGGGATCTACTCTTTAAAACAAATCACACTATGCCAAACAACAGCTTGCTAGGTTGATTTGGGCTGTCTCATAAGTGCCTTTGAATAGATTAGGTTGCAGTCTATAACACCCCGAACCATTTTAGACATCGGTCGGCCAGTCGAGCAAGAATCAAACAAAAACATTGTCAAAACAACTTTCCTCAACCAAGTCTAGAAATATTACAATAGGTTGAAAATAGACATTCCAAATCACAAAACATGATTCTGTGACCTAGGATATCCCTTCAAAACTCGTTTCCTATATTCTCCGGTCCTAGGCTTTGCAACCTATACCGAGTCATAGATTTTTGTTAAATCGGAC
The DNA here is from genome assembly GCA_905132885.1 of Moricandia moricandioides. Classification (NCBI taxonomy): domain Eukaryota; kingdom Viridiplantae; phylum Streptophyta; class Magnoliopsida; order Brassicales; family Brassicaceae; genus Moricandia; species Moricandia moricandioides. The sequence continues at coordinate 136,744 of CAJHQQ010000473.1, forward strand.
TAACCTAATATCAGATTCAACTCACCACGAATATGAAACATATTTTATTTCATATATATAATATGAATTTCACAAGCCCAAATAATTATACATAAAGTCAATGAATGCATCATAATGTAAAACATACATACTTATACCTTGAAATGAGTCTTTAACAAAAGATATCCAATCTACACCAGCTCCTACAGTTTCGCGAGTGCAGTGGTCCTTTATACTGGTCACCTGCAAGATATGGTGAGGGGTGAGTAAACTAGTTTCACTCAGCGGGTCAAGTTTCTCTATCTAGCATGCACAATTGCCCTCATCCCAAAAAAAAACCCAACCCCAAACACAAGCAAGACAAGTGGTTCATCAATCAGTATTTAAGATATTAAAGCATGAATTATTAAACCAATAAAAAATTAAACCATAATAAATCGAAACACTCTTCACGAGTGTAGCACATCCATCAAATATATTGAATCCTAGGGTTTAACAGAATCATTATTCCTCCAAAAAAAATGACACTGGTAATATTCTCACTATTACACCACAAAGGCCTAGGCGCTCGAGTCTTCCCACCCGGTCATGGTCCTCAATCAGAATCGTCATGCCCCGGTCTTTAATCAGACTCGCTGGGGCTGTCACATCCACTTGTGACACCCCCCCTGGTGATCAACGAAGCTAAACCGAACCCACCACTTTCCGGAGCACGACCGGCTTAGTGGTACCAGTTGACGAAGTAAGGACCAGCAAACTACTAGAACTACCACGAGGTTCTCATACAACAGTACCAACACAAAGTACCTACATCATCAGAACCAACATGAGGTACACACATTCCATAACATCACACAATAATCACATAATCATACACAATTATATAAACCCAAGTGCCTAGACCTGTCACGTGGTCCACTTAGCTCGGACGTCATCTCAAGCCTCAGAACCACAAAAAGACACCTAGACCGGCTTGGATTTCATAGCTCATGAACCGTCTCTGATGCCAGGAACCTGCATTTAAACTTGTTAACAAATAAGTAACATTGACTCACAATGATTAACAAATATGGTTCAAATCTCTGATTCCGAATGTTGACCAAACCCTTCTCTTGATTTTGTACTCATAAACTTCTACCTTTGGATTTCCTATTAGGGTATCTCAGATCAATAAACCAAACTCGAGTTTAGCTTTAGGTGGATTTCGGTGTGTGTTGTCCTAATGGTCTTAAGGAGGCTATTTATAGGTATGAAGGGTTATGTGAAAGGGCTTTGGCTGTGCTTGCATGAGGGAGAAGAAGGTGGAAAAAGGTGGAAGCATCTGGACACAACTCTTTATCGAATGGTGACAAATGTCCAGCAGCTTCATCACAAGCAGCTGTATCATCGGGACATGTAAGCAGGCTGATTGCTGACTCATCAACAGCAGCTGAACCACACAGCCACTTTAGGCGTGCTTGCATTAGGGAGAAGGAGTTAGCGAAAGGTGGCAGCAGTTGAACACCACCCATTACCGAATGGCGACATATGTCCAACAACTTCATCACAAGCAGCTGCATCAACTAGACAAGCAAACATGCAGGTAGCTTATTCACCTCAAGCATCTGAAGTCCACGGGTCACCTTATTGAGATATTTTACAGCTTCTTCTACCCAAGAACGCTTAACTTTACCCGATCGATCCACATTTAGTTCCGAGCGTTCTACCGACATTACTGAGCTCTCAAACATTAATTCCTTTATCCAAAACTTTATTTACTCCAACCAAAACACTTTTAAATTACTCCCAAGTTCATTTCACCTTGACTTCCTAAGAATAATTTTTCCGACCATTTTTCTCATCCATCTAGAATATTTTAGGTCAAATCGTCTACATTTTTAACCCACCAAATTTCTCGAGGAACCTTACCGTGCCATCCGATTCTTATAAAATCCAACTTGAAAATCTGATTTCTTCTCAAGAATATCAATAAAAATTTGGCTTCTTGCTTCCCATACGTACTATTTCGATCTCCATCTTCAACTTCGTATTTTGTCTCCGGAAATTTTTATTTTCAAGAAATCAATTACGAACTCATAATAAATTATCCAAAATGAACTTCTCTTTTTTTTTTGAATTATTTATTTAAAACTAATTCTTTCTCATGAAGATGGGACATCTTATATTTAAAAAATATGAACTTTCTTCTAAGAGTTGCAAATGAACTCTTGACCTCTCATTAGCCTCATGAATGTCTTTCTTTGACTACTTGGAGTATCTGGAAAAATAAAAATGCATCAAACTTTAAAGAATCAACCTTTGATCCTAGAGATGTAGTGAAAAAAACATTCTAAAACATGAAGGAGTCAAGTGTTGGATATGGCAACGTTATGGTACTTAGAAACAGCCCGTCTAGATGTGTGGAAGAGTGGTAAGCTCCCCCTGTGAATTGGTGCAAATGTGAAGTTGGAGCAGATTGGGATAGAAAAGTCTCTTGTTTGTCGAGTGACATGGATCTTGAGAGATGACAATGGAGTGGTGAAAATGCACAATAAGAGCTCTTTGTGAGAGTTAAATAAGCTATTGAGACTCATAGAAATGCTTGGATTTGGATCACCGAAAGTATGATAAGTTTTAAATTATCAAATATTGTTTTTATTGCTAAATCCATCGATTGATAGGTGTTGTTGCAAAACCTCTGATTTGGCCATCTTTTAAACGGATCTTTAAGTGCATTATATCTTCACTTTAGTACATTCCAACCTGGAAATTGAAACGAATATCCAGAAAAATGATTTTTTTTATGTTTTTTTGCAAAGCGTGATCATTTGGGATTTCTTCCCAATCTTATGTGGTTGATGGATTATCTTTATCATTATCTATGTCTTGTGTGTAATGATCTTTTATATTTGATCTTATCATCTTTTTGTAAGCCCGTGATTGTGAGGGGTCCTTTTGTATATGGTGATTCGTTCAACTTTGTGTGTATAACAATGGAGTGAAAGTCTATTCAGTGAAAAAAATTATATATCCTAAATGGTTGACTGAAGAAATACCTACACAGTCTTCAGAAGAACCGGAAGATGTCAAGATTAAACAAAAAAAAAACAATGAAACGCCAAAAAATAAATAAAAAAAAAGTATGAAGAAAATATATGTTATATTTGTTCTTAATAAGTTTTTAGAAAGATATTAAATAAAAAAATTTTGACAACCATTTGCATTCGAAAATTTCAGGGACACTCTTCTTCTTTCTCTAAGAGAAAAAGAATTATCATTTTCTTTGTCTCCTCGGATTTATCTCCGGTTTGTGTTCTCCCGCTGATTGGGATTATGTTCCACCGCTTTTTGATCAGTTTTTTGCTCTAGTGAATCACCTTCCTCTCGGCGATTCATTGGCTTTTAGCTTTGGCGACGTTGACGATGGTATCTTGTCCAGTGGAATTGTCTGGCTTCCCTCCGGGTTATCCTAGGTTTCATCTTATCTTCGGTTCAGGCCTTTTTGATTCATCACTGCTTCATTTTCTGAACGCATGAAAATAATCTTTTCTACAAAGCGAAGATCAAAGTCTTTATAGACATCGATTGTGGTCTACTGAATTTGGTGGCTCTGTCTTCTACGATGCTGCCTCAGCCTCTTGGCTTCTCGGGTTTCTCCTTGATCCTCCGACATATCTTTTTGTCGATGATGAAATTCAATTCTCAATCGTTGGATTTCTAACTCTGAGTTCTTGTTCTGGTGCGTTTCCTGTGGAACAGTCCACTAGGGCTCCGTCGATGACTTCCTAGCTAGTGATGTTCGGTGGCGACTTCGCTCGTGGGCGCGTGCCCCTACCACACTATTCGTTCAATGCGTGGAGTCGAGTTCGAGTTGGTCACTGTCTTCCTTAGGGATTTTGTTGTGGGCACATAAGCAAGGCCGTCCATATGGAAAATGGAGGTTCCAATCGACTTGATTGAGATGTGGTCGAATAGTCGATATTGCTGGAATTCAATTGTAAACCTGAAACAAATGCAAAAACGAATGGAGTGAGATGTTATGGATGGTAAAATAAGACTAATAAATTATAAGATATGATGGAATCAGCATGATGTTCATGTGAAGACTGATTAGTTGATGATTTAAAAGGATCGAGATGAAGCTTAATCAACTGGTTGTGTAACTCTCTTAATTATGATAGTGGATGGGATGGACTGGTGAATTAAGGACGCCAAAAAGCTTTGTGAAAAGAGGCTTTGATGAGTCATGATGTTCTGTATCTGCTTCTCACAACACTCTAAAAACTTAGAATAGTTTGGAAAAAACTAAGAAAACATAATTGAAGTTCATTCATAAAATTCAAGGATGCTTTACAAAGATGAAAGGGAATGAGCTTATATAGGCTTGACAGTCTAAAAATGATTAAACAAAAGAAATAAACTCGAAATCAAAGTCTTGGAAACAAAGGAATTGATGACTCAATGAAAACTAGTTGTGGGGCTGATTTGTTGCCTTTTGGAGAGAGTTGATCTTGTATTTTGATATTTTATTGAAGTATCCACGAAATAATAGTCTTTAGTAGATGAATAAGCTCTTAATGGTAGTGATTTCTTATGTTTCAAGAGAAAAGAGTTGTTGGTCTTGGACAAAAATTAGTGAAAACTCTTTTAAGGCATTTAGTGTAGGTGTTGCTAGATAAGAAAAGTGAATGGGAAGAAGGATCCATCTGATCCACAGGGTGTTAGTGCATTGTAGGAAATCTTATAAGTCTTCTGGTTGGTCTAGAATATCTCTTAGCTTACACAAAAAGGTTTGGGCCGAACCAAATTAAGTTCCCATAATTAATATCGGTTTGGCCAATTTGAGTAAACCAAATAGATCTTTTGGTTGAACTAGATTTTGAACTTGGTTCTTCTTGGCTTGGACTCTTAAAAAGTCATTCTTAGATAACAATAGGTTTAGTCGAAGACTCTTCATGTTTGAGTTTGGATGGACGAAAACATAATTGATCTACTCTACTGAATGCTGAGAAGATGGCATAATTTGTAAAATCCATAATTGTCTAGTTCGTGAACTTTTTATGTAATTCCAAGTCTATGATTTCTAGTAGGGATGTTAAGTCTAGGGTCAAGGCTCAGTATTTAAAATAAATTCATCCCTATTTTAACCTTATTTTAGTTAAGGGTGAGAGATGATACCATGGTTAGCCCATTTAATTTTCATGCATACAAACAAATGTTGTATATTCATTTTAACCAAAAATATACATTTTTAACAACTTAAGATATGATCATATAAATGGAAAAAACTGTAAAAACCGCAAAATCATGTTTCCCGCCAAAACCGTAAAATCGCGTTTTCCCACCAAAACCGAAAATTGCGTTTTCCCGCCAAAACCGCACAATCGCGTTTTCCCGCCAAAACTGTAAAATCGCGTTTTCCCACCAAAACCGAAAATTGCGTTTTCCCGCCAAAACCGCACAATCGCGTTTTTCCGCCAAAACCGTAAAATTGCGTTTTTCCGCCAAACTGTAAAATCACGTTTTCTCACTAAAACTGCAAAATCACGTTTTCCCGCTAAAACCGTAAAATCAAGTTTCTTCCAAAACCGTAAAATCGTGTTTTCTCGCCAAAACAGCAAAATCTCGTTTTCCCGCCAAATTCCGAATCCTCATTACTAATGGAATCGAAATGATCTATGAATTGATCAGAAGATCCGTTCAATTGGCTAGAATCTGTTACTTGAACGAAACTAGATCTTGTAGAATCATATTGAATATTTGACGATACATTTCGTACCTTGCTAAAATATCTATCCTTGTTTACCAACCACACATTGTCTAACCAAATCCGCAAAAATCGTGTTTTTCTGCCAAAACCGCAAAATCGTGTTTTTCCGCCAAAACCGCAAAATCGTGTTTTTCCGCCAAAACCGCAAAATCGAGTTTTCCTGCCAAAACCGTAAAATCACATTTTCCCGCAAAAACCGTAAAATGACGTTTTCCCGCCACAACCATGAAATTGAGTTTGTGCCAAAACTGTAAAATCGTGTTTTTCCGCTAAAATCACAAAACTGTTAAAAACACACAATTTTTGGTATTGGCGAAAAAACTCTATTTCGTGATTTTGGTGAGAAAACTCAATTTTTCGTTTTTAAATTTTTGCCGAAAATTTTTATTTTGTGTAATCAAATAAATTTAAAATTTTAATAGATATTTAAATAATATATAATAATTGTGTGAATAAAAATAAATGAGATAAAATATAGATTAAACCCATAATTTATAGGCTAGTGATGTTCGATGGGCGCTACCACACAATCACGTGTAGTCGAGTCCGAGTCGGTCGCCGTGTTTCTTAGAACTGCCTTTTGGATCTCGTGTTGCTTTTATTTTCTTTGTCCTGTTGGAACTGTTGTTTTTAGATAGTTGGGCTTACTCTGCTCCTTTGTATATTTGGGCCTTAATATAAATAATAGAAAAGAAAAAAACCATTTGCATCCGAAAATTTGGGGGAAAAGAGGAGAAGGGATAAATAAAATAAATACTAAACAGAAGCCCTCACAAATCTCTGTCTAGTTGTCATATAATTTCATTCGTCGCAGGTCGTGGCTATCGCATTGAATTAAGGTCACATTTCATCATCCCCTGGGAGATATGATATGAACACGACTTATCCTCATCGATCTGGGCTTCTCTAAAAGGTATGTTATCGTCTCTATATTAGATTTGATTCTCCCATTTTTTTCTATTTAAAATCATCATCTGTCATCGCCATTACATCGGATCGATGCATCAACGACGTGGATCCTTGTTTTTCGTTCCGATGCCGATTTCGTTTTGTTTTGTTCTCAGATTTCTCCTTTTGTTGTTATCTCTTTGATTTGTGTGTGTGGAGGTTACTGTTCGATTAGAATATATATATATATGGTTGCAGGGATTTGTTTTTGAAAAAGATGTCTAGTTACGTTGGTGTTGTCGTCTCTGATCCTGAGTTACACAGCCAATTTACACAAGTCGAGTTACGAACCCTTAAATCCAAGGTTCATTTTTTCAACATCACATATTTCTCTTTTTATTATTTTGGAGTATCCGATCTTATTTTCCTTTCTTGGTGCGTTGTATATAGTTCAATTCAAATAAAACGCTCTTGGATCGTTTCACCGTTGGAGATTTACCTCCTGTTCTCGCCAAGCTCAACGCTTTTAATGGCACCTTTGATGAGGATGAGATCAAATCTGTTTTGGACAAGTCTTATGCCGATGCTGATCAAGAAGTCGATTTTGAGACTTTTCTCCGGGTGAGTTCCTATTCTCTTAAGTCATCTACTTATTTGATCAGCTTTTGATGGATGGTTTTCTTATAGGCCTTTCTAAGTGTTCAAGCCCGAGGTGTGGAAAAGTCAGGAGGGTCCAAAGGTTCTTCCTCATTCCTCAAAACTAGCACCACTACGGTTCATCATGCCATTAACGAAGCCGAGAAGTCTTCCTATGTTTCCCATATCAATAGTTACTTGAGAGATGACCCTTTCTTGAAGACCTACCTTCCTATCGATCCTGCTACTAATGCTTTCTTTGATCTTGTTAAGGATGGTGTTCTTTTGTGGTATATTTTACATGCCTTTTTGATTCCATTTCTTGCAATTTTTTATCTTTTCAAAATTTTCTTCCTTTTTTTTTGCAGTAAGCTTATCAATCTTGCTGTTCCTGGGACCATCGACGAACGAGCTATCAACACTAAGAAAATTCTTAACCCATGGGAGAGGAATGAGAACCTTACTCTTGGTCTCAATTCTGCCAAAGCAATTGGCTGCACTGTGGTCAACATTGGAACACAGGACATTGCTGAAGGAAGAGTGAGTAAAATGTCTATGATACAAGGAAGATTTATTCTGTTTACATGACCTGCCAAGTTTCATTGTTCTTATTCCTTCCTTCTTCTTTGCAGCCATATCTCGTACTTGGGTTGATTTCTCAGATTATTAAGGTATTCACTTTCCATTTCCAGCTGTCACATTACTTTTCCATTTCATAGGAATTCATTTGATGGTTACGTTTTGTGTAGATGTTCACTTATTATAAAACTGACCATTTTTTTTGTTCAATATCAGATCCAAATGCTGGCTGATCTCAATTTCAAGAAAACTCCTTCACTATTTCAATTGGTGGACGACACTCAGGTAATATATTTGACCTGTTTTCAGTGCTTTCTATGAGAATTATTGTCATGAGTTTGAATCTACATAAAATCTTCATGACGTTGCAGGATGCGGAGGAGCTCATGGGGTTAGCTCCTGAAAAAGTTTTGCTAAAATGGATGAATTTTCATCTGAAGAAAGCTGGTTATGAAAAGCAGGTTACAAATTTTTCTTCTGATGTGAAGGTAATTTGACCCCGCTTACCCTTTCTCCTCAATAACATATATTCTCTTTTATGAGACCAAGCACTGCTCATGAGTCATAAAGTTAACACTAGTCTTGACAGTGATGCATTTTTCCACTTTGTCGTTGATCCTAACCTCACCTTTCTTATATGTTTTTAGGACGGCGAGGCATATGCATATCTGCTTAATGCTCTTGCTCCAGAACACAGTTCACATGTTGCATTAGAGACCAAAGACCCTACAGAAAGAGCGAAAAAGGTTCTTGAGCAGGCTGAGAAGATGGATTGTAAAAGATACCTTTCTCCTAAAGATATAGTGGACGGATCAGCAAATCTTAACCTTGCATTTGTGGCGCAAATATTTCAGCATAGGTTAGAAGTAAACTTGACAGGTTGATTGAAAAAATATGAGAGCAACGTTCCAATGGGGTTTAGACTATAAAATATTAATTATCTAAAAATCAAATGGTTTTGCGTGATAAAATGTGTTGTTCTTTACATTTCATTTTGCTTCTGATAGTGTTTTGACAGGGGTTCTAAATGAGTCAGAAAGCTGATAATGATTTCTGTATTTGCTACTTTACTAGTGCTATTTTCTTTATTGCAGGAATGGATTGACTGTTGACAGTTCAAAGTCAACGTCATTTGCTGAGATGATGACAGATGATGTGGAAACTTCACGAGAGGAAAGATGTTTCCGCCTCTGGATTAATAGCCTTGGTACTGCCACTTATGTCAACAATGTTTTCGAGGATCTAAGGAATGGGTAAGCTATGGAGTTATGTTTGTGGATGCTTTATTTCTTTGTATATGCTTGTATCGAACTAGACTTTATCACATTCAGGTGGGTTCTTCTTGAAGTTCTTGACAAAGTTTCACCTGGCTCAGTCAACTGGAAACATGCAAATAAACCTCCCATAAAAATGCCATTCAAAAAGGTTGAGAACTGCAATGAAGTTATAAAGATTGGCAAAGAACTTCGCTTCTCTCTTGTCAATGTAGCTGGAAATGACATTGTACAGGGAAATAAGAAACTCCTTCTCGGTGAGTTCTCCTGAAAGGCACACTTATAAGATAATTTACTTTTATATATCAGACTCGTCAGCTTATATCTCTCGCATTAAATGTAGTATTGTTCATAAGTTGATCTTAATCGGAGAAAATAATGTATTTTCTTGTACCATCAATGATTATGCAGCTTTTCTGTGGCAACTAATGAGATATACAATGCTCCAACTCCTGAAGAACTTGAGATCTCACTCGCAAGGTAAAGAAATTACAGATGCAGATATTCTAAACTGGGCGAATAGGAAAGTGAAGAGAGTGGGCCGAACTTCTCAGGCTGATAGCTTCAGAGTAAGTATCAGCCAAGTATGGATGTGATTCACAGAGACCCATTTTCAGAAACCTAATAGTTTGTCGGTTGCTTTTCTCTGGTATTAGGACAAGAATCTGTCAAGTGGAATCTTCTTTCTGGAACTTCTTACTGCAGTAGAGCCAAGAGTTGTCAACTGGAGCCTCGTTACCAGTGGAGAAACAGGTAAACTATGATGTTTTAACTTCATTGCATGTTTCTTCCTTATAAGTTTCATACCGTTTTGAAGAATGAGTTATTTTTGTCTGTAAACAGAGGAGGATAAGAAGTTGAATGCCACATACATCATCAGTGTTGCAAGGAAGCTCGGATGCTCCATATTCTTGTTGCCTGAGGATATCATAGAGGTAATATATTTATATCGAGACAAGCTTAAATGCTTTTCCGGTTTTTGCTGAGTCAATCAACTTGTGCAAAACAGGTGAACCAGAAGATGATGCTTATTTTAGCGGCTAGCATCATGTACTGGAGCCTCCAGCAACAATCAGACACAGAGTCGAATGTCTCAGAAGATGCTGCTGACGAAGGCGATGCAAGCTCTGTTACTGGTGAGATCTCCAACTTGTCCCTTGATGAGGCTTCTGAGTCCTCTCCAAGTGCCCAAGAAGAAGAACTGGTAACAAAGGCAGACGAGGATGAGGTTGATGATGGGAACAATAAAGATGCATAGGCGAGTTTGAATGGTAACTTTGTTGCCGTCTCTTTTTGTTTTTTTTTGTTTTTTTTTTTTGGTTTTTTGCTTGAAATTGTGCATTGGTTTCTTTTTCTTTTTTGACATTGGGGCATTGGTTTCTTTTATTGGCAATTGCGTGAAATTATTCGTGTTTCATTTTTGACTCCGTCATGAAACATTAATAAAATTCTTTTCAGAATGAGCCAATACCAGAACTGGAGGCGATTTTTGTGCATTTTCTTGAACAGTATTTTATGCATTTGTTGTTGTCTTATGCACCAACTTTTTCATGAATAATATTTTATACATGCCTACGTAATTGGCAGTGTTTTGAAAACTGGATATACCTTGGCCGGTGAAACCTTGATTCGGTGCAAGAAACCGAGTCTAATTTGGTTTAAAATTAGGATTTTTTTAAAAATCGATACAATCAGTTAAAAAATGATAAAACTGGTGACATGGGTTAGTTTTAAAATATAGTAATGAAAAATCAACATATAATTAAAGTGTTTTTAATTTTTATTAAAATTTAATATTTTATAATTAATAAGGTAAATCTTTCAAATAGATATTTTTAATTTTTTGTTACAAAAATAGTCATAAAAATGACCAAAATAGATTTTTTTTAAATTTTTTTTATTTTTTTTTTTCAATTTAAAATTGCACCTCTAGAACTCCACCCTAGTTAACCTAAGGTGTATAAATGTATATTTACAACTTTTAATAAAATCTATTTTGGTTATTTTTCTCATTGAAAACTATTTTGGTGACAAAACTTTTTAGATCTATCATTAGGTATTTCTTTAATTAATATTTCACTATCATTGTTTAATTAATTTCTATTTAATTTATTTTTTAAGAAAGATTTTTTTTTGGTTCTCATGTACTATTTCAATTTTCATATTTATAAACTATATGATTCTAGTTGTAAGAATAGTTAAACTAGAAATTGATCCGCGCCCCCGCGCGGGTGTTTGTTTTAACTTGAACGTAAACTCACAAACCGCTAGTTTTATAAAAAATCTCATGTATAGTTATTATGCTTTGAAATTTACATATAGAGTATAATATATTATATTATAATTAATGGTCAATATATGAATATCGATTTAGTTAGATAAACTTAGAATTATAATTATTTAATTTAAATGCAGTGTCAATATCTGTAAATAAAAAAAAAGATAGACAAAAATGAAGTACTTAATTTATTATAAATGCAAATGCTAAATTTGTAAATAAAGAGAAGTATTTTATATACTGCTATCCATGTGTCTAAACAATTCTCAATCATAGTGTTATTCATGTTTCCAAACAGTACCAAAATGGACTTCAGTTTTAATAATATAGATTTTAAATGCAGTGTCAAAATCTGTAAATAAAAATATATATAAAAAAGTGAAGTACTTAATTTATTGTAAATGTAAAAGCTAAATTTTTAAATAAAAAAAAGTATCTTTTTTTACTATTATCCGTGTGTCCAAACAATTCTCAATCATAAAGTTATTCATGTTTCCAAACAGTACCAAAGGTACTTCAGTTTTAATAATATAGGTACATTAACTTAGATGGTCAATCATTGGAGTTTTTATCAATTTTAATTTACATATTATTCACTTATTTCCTATATATAAAACTAGATTTATGATTAATGTTTATTTTTCTAGTTAATAAAAGAGAAATAACATATGATATGTAAAACTACCTTTTTAGGTTTATATAGTGAATATATGATTATATATATATATATATATATGAATGTTTATTTAGTTTTAAAAAATACAAAACCTGGTTTGACTGGTTAAACCGGTCTCATTAGTTAACTAATAGCTACCCTGAATCAGTATGGATTGGTTCAGGAAACTTTTTAATAAACAAACCCCAAAAAAGTTGGACACTAATATTACAAATTTATGATTGTTCAAATACAGTCATAAATTTTTGAATAATCTAAAAACATGTTTTTGTTCTTAAACTAATCCATAACAATCAAATTGACCAAATTATTTAACTAAAAGAAAAATGACTATTAGCTATATGAAAAATACACCACCACATAAGTACACATTTGAACAAGAGCAATATGAAACTAGGTGATTATTTACAATAATTTTTGTTGGTAAAAATAATCATTTTTTATATATATATATATAATTAAAATTAAATGATATTGACATAGATATATAGTATATTTTAATATGAATATTCATTAATTGAGGTTTCGTACTCATATGATATTATTAACATTTTTGTATTTGATGTAACAAAAATATTATTTTTATTAATATGAATATTCATTAATTGAGGCTTCCTACTCAATGCGAATTTTGAAACTAACATTTTTATGTATTTTTATATATGATATATATTTTAATATATATGATATATTAAGTGAGAGTTCATATTTATATGATTTTCTAATCATTTGTATATTGATATAACAAAAAAGTTAAACCATTGATCACAAAAATTTCAATGTATATTTTTAACATTCTTATTAATTTATAATCATTTAAATTTTTTTTAAAATATAGAATATAATAAAAAATATTTTTTTTATTATATGCTTAATGTGATGGTTAATTTCTTTTAAGAATATAAATTAAAAAAAGATTGAAGATACAAAAATGGGTATTTTGCAAAAGTGACTCAAAATTTCAACTCAAATGCAAAACTAACCCACCATTTTTTTTGGAACTTTTATTTGCCTTATTCACCCTAAATTTTCGAGTTATTCACAAAAATGCCATTGCTTTTTTTTTAAAAAAAAATAAATCTTTTACTCTATCATTCTTATCTTCACCAAATATTTACAATATTGTCATTGCCATCAATCCCCCAACTACCATGAACAACCAATTTAAAGGTCTTAATGACAAAAAAAAACATTTTTTTCTCTTACTATCTCATTTGTTGTGCATTCAAACCACATGTCTTTCACTTTCCTTAAAAAATCATTCAAAAAAACCAAGATTTTTATTCCAAACTTTGTAATGTTCATAGAGTAACGGATTGGTAGCTTGAGTATTGAAGTTCTGTGTGCTTGGAGAAGCCTAAGCAAGTCATCTGACGGTCCAAGGTATGAAATCAATATTGTTTTTCAGATCTGTTCGCGAAGAAGACTTCTAGAGAAGTCTTCTGGTCAATGCATAGGTTAGTTTTGCAATTGACCTTTTGCGTGTTTTGACTATAAGACTTCCCCAGCAGTCGTCTAACTTTCCTTTGATTACAAAAAAAAAACAAGCAAAACCGAGAAGACGTCTCTAGCAGTCTTCTCGGATAAACAGGTTGGTTTTGCAATTGATCGAAATTTGTCAGAAATTTGACTTATGTAGAAGACTTCTAGAGAAGTCTTTTTTTTATGACATGAAGTCTTCTCAGCGTCGCCAGAAGTCTGCCTGGGTTACTTTTGCAATTGAGAATTAATAGCAAAACATTAAATATTAATGAGAAGACTTCTCTAGACGTCTTTTCAAGTTTTATTCCGGGTTTCTGGTCAAACATTTGGTAACGAGAGAAGACTTCTTAAGAGGTCTTCCGTCGGAAGACTTCTAGAGAAGTCTTCTCAATAATATTTAATGTTTTGCTATTAATTCTCAATTGCAAAAGTAACTCAAACAGACTTCTGGCGACGCTGAGAAGACTTAATGTTATAAAAAAGAAGACTTCCCTAGAAGTCTTCTACAGAAGTCAAATTTCTGACCACGATCGGTCAATTGCAAAACCAACTTGTTTATCCGAGAAGACTTCTAGGGAAGTCTTCTCTGGGAATTTCGAGATTTTTTCAAAATCAAAAGTAAGCCAATATTTACAAAGGAAAACTTCTCAATATGTCTTCTACAGAGTAGACTTCTAGAGAAGTCTTCCTTCGTAAATTTACAATTGCAAAAGTGACCTAAACGGAAAACTTCTTTAGAAGTCTTCTCTAGGGATGACTTCTTTAGAAGTTTTCTTCAGGTTAGACTTCTTAAGAAGTTTTCTACGTCAATCTTTATTAAACTTCAATTTTCTCAAAACTCAAAACCAATTTTTAATATTTTCTTGTTAATTAATGTGTATTGGGGCTCCTGAGTGAAATTCATAACTAAAATGATGATAATTATGAGGTTACAAACTTTTTATGTTTATTAATGTTCCTAGCTAAACGTAGAAGACTTCTTAAGAAGTCTTTCGTGAGAAGACTTCTTAAGAAGTCTTTCGTGAGAAGACTTCTTAAGAAGTCTTCTTAGGTTTTTTTTTAATATGATGTTGTGTGTTTGCTAATGTGTTTTAATATGATTTTTTCAGATGATGCTTCAGTTACCTGTTGTTTACGGAGAATGGTTGATGAAAGATAATTCTTGGGATTTTGTGGTTGATAATGTCAAAGGAGCGAGAATGTTCTTTTTGAGTGATGGTTCTACATATGATGAACTTGTTGAAATGGCTGTAGAAGATTTTAACCTGGATAAGAACGTTGAGGTTGTGGATTTAACTTACTTGTTACCAGACGTACTAATGCAACAAATAGCTCCTGATACTCCTCCTATTCATGTTACAAGTGATAGACAAGTTCAGAACTTGATCAAGATAAGTAAAATACATGTTGTACGTCTTCGTGTATCAAGCCAAGGCAGGATGAGGAATGTCAATGATGCCAACGCTGAAGGAAACCTAGCTGTTGAAGGAGAAGAAGAAAATGGAGGGGAAGAAGAAAATGAAGTGGAAGATGATGATAATTTGCCTCAAAATATAAATTATGAGGAGGAGAAGTATGTTGCTGAAGTGGATGATGAGTTTGGAGATTACTGTGAGTATGGAAAAGTTAAGGATGAGGAAGAGGAAGAGGAATAGGAAGAAGATATATGTTTTGAGAATTTCAAAGAGACATATGCTAATGAAGGAGAAAGCTCGAATGGGATAGTTGACACCAATATCTATGTCAGCCAGAGTTTTATCACTAAAGGGCCATTGGTTTCAGAGTTGCGTTTGACAGCGGTGAAGCATAAATTCTCCTTCATAATATACAAGACCACTAAAGCTCTACTTGTAGCAAAATGTCGTGTTCCAGTGTGCAAATGGAAGCTTAGAGCGAGTGTGGAATATGGAACAAACACGTTTTGGGTAACAAGGTATGTGAAGACTCATACATGTTCTCTGTCTGAACGACGGGCTCACCGGAAATTTTTTACTGCGAAGTATGTTGGTCAGCTTTTCATAGATCGCGTTGGAATCATTGATGGGTTAAATCCAAAGCATATCCAAGATGCAATGAGGAACATGTTTGGCATGACTCTAGATTACACCACTTCATACAGAGCATTGTTACATGCTCAAAAATTGGTAAGAGGATCAGTAGAAGAAGGGTATGAGAGAATGCCTTCATATTTGGAACAAATCACGTTAGCAAATCCGGGTTCTAAGACTAGTATAAAACTTGATGCTGAGAATAGATTTAAGTATCTATTTATATCATTTGGAGCTTCTATTGCTGGTTTTTAGTATCAAAGAAGGGTCATCGTGGTGGATGGGACTCACTTAAGTGGGAAGTATGAAGGTGTTATGTTAGTTGCAGCTGCACAAGATGGTAATTTTTATATATTTCCATTGGCTTTTGGAATCGTAGATATAGAAGATGATGATGCTTGGGAATGGTTTTTCACACAACTGAGGAGTTGTGTATCTGAGATCAGCATGCTTTGATGATAGTCTCCGACCGGCATAGAGCCATTAAAAGCGCGTGTGAAAAGGTGTTCCCTTGGGCAACCCAAGGAATATGTTATTATCACATACAACAGAACATTGTCCAAAAGTATAAAGGGAAGCATCTATTGTACTTGGTTAAAGGCGTTGCTTATGCTCATACACTCTTCGACTTTAACCGCTACATGGAGGAGATCCGGAATACTAACTCGGCACTAGCAACATATTTGGAGGAAGCGGACGTGAGACTATGGTCACGGGTTCATTGTCATGGAGAAATGTACAATATAAAAACGAGCAACATAGCTTAATCTATTAACTCCGCTCTCAAGAGAGCAAGAGGATTTCCCATAGTGTTTCTTTTGGAGTTTATAAGGGAAAAGTTGGGAAGGTGGTATTGGAAAAGGCGAGAAGATGCTCTAAATCTCACAACTGAACATAGTCGCGAAGTTGAATACTTATTGGCGATTCGTGAGGAGTTAGCGGATAAGATGACTGTCCAACCAATTGATGGAAGTCAATTCTTTGTGGCAAGTGGCAAACGTGACTGTGTTGTCGATTTGGAACATAGTAAATGTGATTGTGGTGTCTATGGAATCGAGAAAATACCTTGCTCGCATGCTATAGCAGCTGGAACCTTTGCTAATCGGCATATTGCAACACTTGTGTGCCCCCTATACTCGAGGGAATATTTGTATGCAGGATACTCACAGAATATATATCCTTGTGGTGGAGAAGTTGAGTCTCGGACTTGTTTTCCTCCAGATGTAAAGCGTGGTCCAGGGCGACAAAAGAAATCAAGATGGCAATCTTGGTTGGAGCTATCTAGGATGAGAGGACACAAACCGCGGAAGCTACACAAGGATTATAGCTGCTCAAACTGCAGACAACCTGGTCATACACGTCCAAATTGTCCAAATAGTGAGAACTAATCTTCTGTAAGTCTTTCGGAGGATGTCTTCTGTAAGTCTTCTGCAAGTCTTCTGAAAGTCCTCTGTATGTTTTCCGGAGGATGTCTTCTTGAAGTCATCTGTAAGTCTTCGGTAAGTCATCTGGATGTCCTCTGTAAGTCTTCTGGAGGGTGTCTTCTTAAAGTCTCCTTGAAGTCTTCTGTAAGTCGTCTGTAAGTCTTCGGTAAGTCGTTTGGATGTCTTATGTAAGTCTTCCGGAGGGTGTCTTCTTAAAGTCTTCTGTAAGTCTTATGTAAGTCGTCTGTAAGTCGTTTGTAAGTCTTCGGTAAGTCGTTTGGATGTCTTTTGTAAGTCTTCCGAAGGATGTCTTCTGGAAGTCTTGTGCACTTATATCTTATGTCTTATGTCTTATGAACTTATGTCTTATGAACTTATCTTATGTCTTATGTATTGTGTTTGAATAGGTTCCTTCATTTGAATTAGAATTATGTACAAAATATTAGTTCAAGGTTACAAAAGATTAGTTCAAGTTACAAATGATTAGTTCAATCATACATATCCAACCCTCAATATCGGTTTCTCCATTGTTGCCAGGGGTCTCATTAAATAGGTCAATAGCCATCTTCTCCCTAATGCTCTTGACGTTCTTATAAGATAAGGCAGGAGGAAATGATTCCATTCCAAGAGCATGACACTCAATGTATTTCAAGGTGAACACACCACAATCACCAGCACGACAATGAGGTACTCTGACAGCCACTCTCGCATATGTGAATGGCTCTAATGTGTATTTCACACGCTCTTCGACGGAGGCAGCACATTCCACAAGCAGATAAGGTAGCGTCTTGGCAAAAGACTCCATTAAATCGGCGAGTTGAGCATGTCTAATATGGTTTATAATGCTGTCCCAGATGGTTGTGCCTGTTTGGAATGGACACCCAAATATCAATCCAGTGATCATTCTTGAAGTTCACTGGCGCATAAATGTCATCCACATCCGATCCCCAAACCTTCTTTGTTTGGCAAAATCTGGGTAGTAAACCAGCATAAAAATCCCAACTCCCTGCACGGAGCATCCTTCCTAACCCGTTTGCATCGGGCTCTGATCTCTTAAACTTTGGGTACTTGAACGTCCACATTCTGCTAAACACGTGATCAAGAATTCAAACCCTCTCGCTCCTAAAGTGCTCTGGATGCCTCTGAAACCGCTGCCTCAGAAATTGATATAACCATCCATATGCTGCATTGAAAACATAACAAGGCATAAGACTTCAATAAGACATAACAAGTCAGAAGACTTACAAAAGACTTCCAGAAGACTTCCCCCGGAAGATTTCCAGAAGACTTCTAGAAGACTTACATAGGACTTCTTGAAGACTTACAGAAGACTTCCGGAAGACTTACAGAAGACTTTCGGAAGACGTCTTCCGGAAGACTTCCAGAAGACTTCCAGAAGACTTCCAGAAGACTTCCAGAAGACTTCCAGAAGACTTCCAGAAGACTTCCAAAAGACTTCCACAAGTAAACCTTAAAAATTTTACCGAGTCGTGGAGCCATTTTAGGGGTATTCGGATGGTGGAATACCACATACTTGGCCCCGGTGGTCTTTTATCAAAACCTATATTATGAGTCCTGAAAACAGCAAAACTAGATCAACAAACAACAACAACCAACTTAATCTTCTGTGGGAGATTAGTACTTACGGATCTTTTTTCAAAAATTCAATAAGCAACTTATTGTTATTCTTGTCAAGGGGAGCAAACAGATCATAGCCAAGACCAGCCTTCTTGTTCGACACGATCACTTTGGCTGTGTTGTTGCCATGATAAGGAGACTGCTGTGATGCAGCAAGCTTCCTATCTCGTTCACTCTTTCCCCTGAGGAATGCCATGGTAGCATCTTTCTTTATCCGATGTCTCTCGTCCGCCCTATCCAAGTCTGATTTAGTTGGCTCAGTTTTGTCCATAATGAGAACACTTGGATCTTCCACCTCCGGGACCCAAGGTGCATTGATGATACTCATTTGTTTTTGGTCTATGTCTTTGTTGACACTTCCTGATTTCTTCCCATTCACACTCTCACTCTGCAAATTCGAGTTCAATCCACATAAAATTAACTTAGCCAAAGGTTCCAATCAACAAAAGGAACAAATGTACCATCCATCCAATCAACAAATGAAACAAATGTACCATCCATCCAATCAACAAATGAAACAAATGTACCATCCAATCAACAAATGAAACAAATGTACCAATCAACAAATGAAACAAATTCGAGTTCACTTCTTATTCTTAGTATTCCTCTTCATTTTGATTTTGGGAAAGGTTTCAGTACTAACCCCTAGTTCGTGCGTAGTATTATCCGGTTCTGAAACTGTGAGTTGAAGTTCATTGTGGTTGATTCCCACCTTCTTCTCCACAGCTTCAATCCTATCGGCAAGAAGCTTGATGTCCTTTAGGCACTGCCCAAACCCATCAGTCATAACTTTCGTCAAGTTCTTGAAACTTTGTTCAAGATCTTCTTTCTTAAGCCCACTCCACAAAACAGAAGGAGCCTTAGTACGAGCTTCAGAAGGAGCCTCAGTACGATCCTCAGAAAGAGCCTCAGTACGAGCCTCAGTACGAGCCTCAGTACGAGCCTCAGTACGAGCCTCAGTACGAGCCTTAGTACGAAGTTTCTTCCAGGGTTTTCTTTCTTCTTTGAAATGAAGCTCAAGAGATTCCTCCTTGACAATGATGACCTTTGGATTGGTCCACGGCTTAGTACCAATGTCTGGCCAGCACTCTTTGCCCCACTTCATCTTACGTTCACCACCACAGATGAGATTCACGAGGTTCTCAACTGCCTCATCGGTGTTATCATTGTCCCACTGCGGGAACAATTTACCAAGCTCCTTCACCACTAGGTTCACCACACGAGTTGCAGGAAGTAATGAATATCAATTTAGATACTGAGACAATAATCACTACCATATCAAGTTAGATACTGAGACATACCTGTGTGCAGATACCCTCTCTGACAAATTTTCATCCTTTATGCCCCTTATAAGCCAGCAGAGGAGGACTAGGTTTGTTTCGTATGGGCTCTCCATACTCCGCAGCAAAGTCGGGCAGAGCGAAGTAGATCCAGACTTGGAGTACTTGAATAAACCCATCAATGGTGTAAGATTTTGTCAAATCCTTAGCCTTCACAGAGTCCATAAGGATCTTAAACGCCAATCTCCCCCATGGGTGCGCTCAAACTCTTCAAGATTCGTCACTAGCCTGGCAGGACTAGCCCGTGTAGCGGATGTGGACTTTCGTCCTTCAATAAATCATGTGTAGATGGCTAGGTATCCAGCCTCATGCGGTCATCCCGAGACCACTGTCCACATCTCCTACACGCCGCTACTATTTGCTGGGAGCTTGGACCAGAATCGATATCAACACCCATCAACTCCCAGAACCGATACAAATCCTCTGTTAGTCCTACATGAGGATTATCCACATGCCCAACATAGTCGCAGCTAAGACCGATGAGATGTTCGAACTCAATAAGTGAAAACCTCACCGGCTCTGAACCAATGAGACTCCACAACTCGTACTTCTTCTTGACATCGAGCTGAAAACAGAGCATATAGTGAACCAGCCTAGACGCCCAACCAAAGTTCAACTCCAGAACTTTATGAAGACTCCCAACCTAGAGTTCTTCAGCTCCTCCCATTCATCAGCATGGAGAGCATCCTTTACAGCAGGAAGTAATCTGGGGTCATCAGTATGATATCCAATGCTCTTCAATGGAATGGGCTCTTCCCCTAGGGTGAACAACCTCTTCGGGAGTACTGGTAATTCCATTGTATAGCCTGCAAACAATGATAAAACAACATCTCAAACATAAAACAAACACACCAAGAGTTCTATACTAACATACAAACTGTGAAGACTTTGGAACACTTCGGAAGACTTCAGAAGACTTTCGGAAGACTTCGAAAGACTTACCGAAGACTTACGGAAGACTTACCGAAGACTTACGGAAGACTTACAGAAGACTTCATGGAAGTCATCCGGAAGACTTCATGGAAGACTTACGGAAGACTTACGGAAGACTTCGGATAGCTTCCATTAAGTCTTCCGGATGACTTCCATGAAGTCTTCCGGATGACTACCATGAATACTTACGGATGACTTCCATGAAGACTTACAGGTGATTTCCATGAAGATTTACGGCATACTTCCAGGAGAATTACGGACAAATGGGTCAACTTGAGGTCGGAAAGGAAAGAAATAGAGGAAGAAGTCAAGGGGAGAAACGAACGGTTTCAGATCTGAAATAAAGAGGAACCGGTAGTCGGAAGAGATTCGTCGGAAATCGTCACAGTAATCGCCTTAGAAGAGGAGGCTAGGGTTTTCACCAACTTTTTTTATTCAGAAACACCGAAAAGTGAAAAACAACAGTGAAAAACTACTATTTATATGTACTGTAAATTATCAGGTTAGGTTAAATATATTTTGGTTTTTTCCGGTTAATTTCAAATTGAAGGTAAATTAAGTTCGAGTTTGGTTTGGAAGACTTCTTGAGAAGTCTTCTCGGAGTCTTCCGTGAAGTCTTCCTTGAAGTTTTCTTCTGCATTATATGTTAGAAGACATCCCGGGAAGTCTTCTAGAAGTCTTCTGAAACCCTAAATCAATTAACTAACCATAAAACACTTCCTTAAACATAAAATAAACTTAGAAAGTGTTTAAAATCATCTTATTAGAGGATCACTAACACATATTCGTCAAATTCAAAAAAAAAAGTTAAGAAGATAGATTTCAAAACCTACGCCTAAAACTACCTACAATACTATCACATATGTTACTAAATCCTAAACCAATGAATACCATGACTCATTCTACGTTAATTCATCTAGGTTGAAAACAATTCAATTTTAGTTGATATAAATTTACATTATTTACAAATGTTTGTGGTTACATGATTTCTATTTTTCCTCTATATAAATATTTTTTATGAATTTTATAAATTATTTTTAGGATTTATTTTTTGAGAAGACTTCTAGAGAAGTCTTCCGGAGAATACGTACATGGAAGTCTTCTCGGAGAAGACTTTCGGAAGACTATTGGACGACTCACCGAAGACGTACGGAAGACTTCTTAAAGAAGACTTCTAGACAAGTCTTCCGTAGGAGACTTACAGGGAAGTCTTCTCGCAGAAGACTTCTATAGAAGTCTTCTCACGCGAAAAGGTTATTTTGGTTAAATTGAATACAATTTTTTTGTTTGCTCACACAGAGTTTATTGTGTATTTTATATATGATATATATTCTAATGTAAACCATATTGAAATATATATATATATATATATATATATATATATTAAGTTTACTCATTTATATTTTTAATTTTATATTTGTCTCATAGTTTTATCTTATTTTATATTTTCTCATAATTTTATATTTATTTTATTTCCATTAGTGTAGACTTCAAATAATATCTACTAAACCATAAAATTTATGTAGACTTAATAAAAAGTCTACTAAAATATGATTTAAATTTTATATCTTATATTTTTCTCATAATTTTATCTTACTTTTTAGGTTCTTTTTTCAAGACTTCATTTGAGGCATCAAGATTTTGAAAAATCAAACACACTCAAGAATAGTTTTTAATAAATTGCTTGTAATAATTTATATTTTTAAAATCTTCATTTGTAAATAATTATTTGATGCAAAATCTATAAACATTGTATTCATCTTTTAGTTGTGTTTTACTTGTATAATATTATTAACTTTTGTTAGATATCAATTTTTTCACTAGATACTCTAATCAACCAAACAATTAAAAAAACCATAAGCTAAAACTATATCTAGAACACATGTGAGAAAAAGAAAATCTATACAAAATTCCCAAGAAGTATTAGTTTTATTTTTGAGATTTTCAACACAATTTCAACAAAAGCAAGAGACTTATGTATCAGTCTTCTTTTACTGAAACCTTCTACAGAAGTCTGCTGCTAGACTATCATACATCGTCCTCTCTATAAGATATTTTCAGTATTAGTCTTATTTTTGAGATTTTCAACACAATTTCAACGATTAATACAGAAACTTACGTATTAGTCGGCATTTATGTCTGTTCGAAGGTTCTTTGTCCTCACTGGGAGCTTCCAAATATTCATCGGTAGGTGATGTGTTTTTCACCACCCATTTTCTGTATACAACAGGTAACTAAACCATTCCCTGCAAAAAGAATACAATTTACAAAATTAGCGAACAAAAACTTCTCGTTTGATAATAGTATAAAAGTAGACTTAAAAAGAAGTCTACACTTATTAGCTAACTACATAGTCAAACCAAAAAGTTGATAGTTTCATAATTATAAAAGATTATCTTTTGAAAATAGTACAAGACCATTAGGTTTAGCTAACACACACTATAAAACTAAAAATTCTTGAAAATTATGAATAATACACAAATCTACTTTTTTTTATAGATTTTTCTATGTAAACTTTATATTCTGTCTACATAATAATAGACTGTCTTTTAAGTTTACGTGTGTAGACTGTTATGTAGGTCTACAATTTGAGTCAGTTTTTGCAATTGCAAATCCACGGGTTATTATCTGTATTTAAAAAGAAAATTTGGATTTATACGTGTAGACTTTCTTTTCAGTTTACATTTTAAAAATGTTATTTTTTTAAATTGACCAGAATTCAACCATGATTTGACTTTCAAAAGTAAACTTCATTTACAGTCTACATTTTTTTTATTTTTTAGAACAAGTTAGTTTTTGAAATTGACCAATTTTGTCTTTCTACAAATAGATTGAGATGAACGTCTACACATGTGTAGACTTCACATGGAGTCTACTCCCAAATCCAAGAGGTTAGTTTGCATTTGACCAAAATAAAATAGTAGATTTCATGTGCAGTCTACGTTTTTTTTCTGAGATTAGTAGACCGAATATGAAGTCTACACTTTTTTTTTTTGTTTTGGTTAACTTTATAACATTTTAGTCAAATAAGAAACTAGTCTATTCAATGAATTCAAACTTTTGGTCAAATGCAAAACTGACCTTTTGTAGACTTCCAGGACAGTCTGCATAATGTAGACTTCCGATGAAGTCTACTATAAAAAGTCAAAAGTTGCCCAAAGTTCGGTTAAATGCAAAAACAAACCTCATTTACGTAGACTTCTTAGTAAGTCTACTTACTTTTTTTTTTGTTTTTGTTTTCAAAGGTTAAGACACAAACTTCTAGGAAATTCTTTTCTACAAAAAAAATTATTTTGGTCAATTGCAAAAGTAACCTATTCATTGAAAAGTAGGCCGCATCATATGTCTTCACATATGCGTAGACATACAAAATAGTCTACTATCTCGAGACAAATCTGAAAATGACGAAAACCATGTAAATAGTTATTTTTTAAAGCTCGTTTCCACCCTTTACCACTGTCCAAGCTCCAAATATGAGCAAAAAGAACCACCTTTATCTACTCACAACTGAATAAACTCGAAAATATGAAGGTTTAGCTTATAAAAATGAAAGTTATGGGAGATGTTTAAATGGAAATGAAGAGGAAATGAGAGAAAATAAAGATTTATTGGTTTAGAAAGAGAAAAAAAGTGGTTACAAATTGAATTCTTGAGCTTTTAAGGGCTCAAAATGGTCGTGCATGGTGGTTGGAAAATTGATGATAATGAAATTTTTGTAAATAAGAATTTTTTTAGGGTGTAATACGTTTTTTCCATTTTCAAAATAATTAAATAATTAATTAATAATGACAATTTTGTAAATAATTCAAAGACATAGAGAGGGTTTGGAACTTTCAAGGGTGACTAGTATTGACAAAAAAGAGAGTTTATTTTTGGGGTTGACTTGAAATTGTAGGGTGGTTTTGAAAAAACCTCATAGTATATTTGTATATTTATTAAAATATTCTTGGATACATGTATTACATTTTCCTAAAATTTTAGGAAAATCTTCCTAATTTTAATATCTAAATTTTATACATATATTATACATATTAAAAAAAATCATAAATTTTATAAGATGTAATATACTTAGTACTATATTCCTCAATATGCGTATAAATAAAATTTAGAAATACAACATACAAAATTAAGAAGACATTTCTAAATATACATATAAGTTACATTCATAAAGTCTGGTTATACGTTTATGAAATCAATTCTGAATTCGGGGATTTTTTTTACAAATTGAAGAAGATATCATAAACATTCAGGAAAATATTTCTAAAATTTTTAAGGAAGAACCATTCCAAAAAGATAGAATTTGATTTAGAAAGATATCATACACTTGAGCTGTGCAATTTTTTTTTTAATAAAATTTTTTGATTTATTATATTATGAAATTTAATATTTATATTTATATATGTTTATTAAATAATTAAGCGAAACTATAAATAAAAAATATAATTATCATTTACCCATTTCTAGGGAGTTTTATTAGATTGGGTGTTTCAGAGGAATAAATGGATTTATATTTGTTATTTATTTAAATGAGAAGATGCTACTGAAAAGTTTCAAATTTAGATTTTATTGTTAATATTTTGAATTTTCAATAAATGTGAGAACAAAAATTTTGACTGTCAATTTTTAGTTAATAGAAGAAAGTAAGGATCCGGAGTCCCTGTGTAATCACATAGATACAAAAACAAAAAAAATCACAAAATATCGTATAAAGTTGCACAAAAACATCTTATTTATTAAGATGAAGAAAAACATTTACAGATTTTCACCAAAAAGATGCCCGAACATCGGTCAATAATGGAGAACATAAGAATAAAACAGTGAAAATGTTCTAAGTATTGAATTTTCTAGACTAACCACCTAAGTCCTAAGTACTCCTAGAGCTAACAAATATTTCTTAATGCCTAATTTTTGGATCCATTGGTTTGGAGATTGGGTCTTGTATATATGGTCTTCTCAAAGTCGATCATCTTTCATTATCGCCTCAAAGTTTGAGTATATCTTCAACTTGTATCCTTCCTTATGCTCTCAACTTCCATGTTTATCCTCATAAAGTTTACATTTATCCGTTTTTTTTTTTCATTTTTCTCTATGGAATCGAGTACCCCGTCATTGCAACTTGGGCCCCTTCTTATTTTAG
Organism: Moricandia moricandioides; assembly: GCA_905132885.1. Classification (NCBI taxonomy): domain Eukaryota; kingdom Viridiplantae; phylum Streptophyta; class Magnoliopsida; order Brassicales; family Brassicaceae; genus Moricandia; species Moricandia moricandioides. The sequence continues at coordinate 162,805 of CAJHQQ010000473.1, forward strand.
GTCATTTTGGACCATTTTACCACTTACGCATTTTTGATACACTAAAAATGAACCTTATGCTACTGTCAAGTTAATAATGCTGTTGTAATATTTTAAGATTCAATTCCAGAGGACCAGTTTACACTTTATCCTTGTTGGATAAATTTTAGCTAAAGCAATGATGGGTTTTTGATTTCAAGGTAATGTAAGAAACAAGTAGCATGAATTTGTTGGGATTTCAGGTTAAAGAGAAGTCGACCTAAGGTATTTAATTCGAGTGATATCAATAGCAAACCATACAACTATTCAGGTTCAATAAGGACAAGTCTAGAACTCAGAACTCGCGGTTAGAAAAGCACACTGTCGTGTAGTTGTTCCTTTCACCGATCAGACTCAGCGCCTAAGATGGCGCTTTGTCTGAGATCTGATGGTGAACCTTAGTGTACAAGTCCAATCTATTCACATAAACACCCTAACATACACCTTTGTGTGGTTAGTGATGTAATGCTCATTCATACTATATCTAGCAATTTATGTCACTTTTGATACATAAGTTAACCTAAGATCGAATGCTAGGTGATCAGATTAGCACAAGAATTAAATACATCATGAATCAAGACCATTTAAGCATTAACCTATTTGTGTTTAGCTTGCGATCTAGCACTCTAACACCCTAGATCAACTAGCCGACTACTCAGCCATAACACAAGAGACCAAAACACATGATAACTGAATAACACTACATGTAAATAGAATAAAAAAAAGAGGGTTCATGATAATCTTCTCTAGGTGAGAGATGGAGCCGTCCCCCTTACAAGTTGTAATTCACAAAAACTAAAGTCTAAGGTTTCTTCCAAAAACTAGTGTCCCCTTCAAGTAAAGATATGTGGCGTATTTTATAAGGAGGCGCGCTAGGTTAGAGGAGAAGATAGGGTGGTTAGGGAAAATCCCGAAATATCTTGAATGTTTCCTTAAATATCGAGAACAATCACTCGGCTTCTCCTTGGGGGGATCAACCGTCATACTGCTTTGCCTGGCCACTCCGTGAGAAATACTCCGAAACACCATATATCAGTTTTTATGATTTTTCTCGGAAAATCGTTGAATTGTCCAGGAAAATCGTTGATTTGTCCGATGTGTGTGTTTTTATGTCAATGGTCTTACAAACTGATGAAAATAAATGCATTTAGTTGAAGATAAGATGGTGTTAATTTAACTGGTATCATCTTGACGTTAAGCTTGAACTTTTACAAAAAAATAACGTCTTTCTTTACTTCGTAAAATCTCAACAGAAACTCCAATTGCGACGAAACGAAAGAAATTTTGATCGAGATTTATGATGAGAACCTCATTGGGGGGATGATGAAGCATTAATGGTGACATTTATCAAAGAATGATGGTGTTGGGCGACATGAAAAGAGAGATGGAGTTGTATGGCAACATGGTAAGAGAGAGGGACTTGTGTGGCGGCATGGTAGAGAGAGAAAGAGAGAGAGAGAGAGAGAGAGAGAGAGAGAGAGAGAGAGAGAGAGAGAGAGAGAGAGAGAGAGAGTTTTGTTGGGCGATGAGCTTTCTTCTCTTCTCTACCTTGTCCTTTCCTATTTGGTTGATGATTCTACACACTTTCGTAGGCTCTAAACATGTCTCTTAAGTGTTTTTCTATAAAAACTTTCCAAAGTTTTATTAACAAAGATTTTTTCCTCTAGCTATTAAGTTCAAAACAATCTTGGACGTTGATTTCGAGATTACCGATTTTGACCCAATAGTTAGCCCCCCAGCTCATAAGGTTTAGGTGTAATTATCTTGAGCTAGTGATAAACGTTAGTTGGGATCTACGGGCATGAATACTTTTTTCCTTTCTTGAAATTTTTCTTCCGTTGATTAGTTTATTGCGGAAAATTATCCCATTCCCATATTCTATTAATATAGGACTCTCATCCTTCATTCCTTCCATACTTCATTTACTCTCTAACTTCTCTCTTTAAAAACTCCTAAGCCATGATGACTTCCTTCCGCGATGGACTGATGTGTCGTGCCGAAAAGATGGAGAATGCCCTTCGTGCAAGTTCGTGGAGTTCTCCTGTTTCGGGCAGCCCACCAATCCATACGGCTGAGTTGTCTTCTTTTCGTTATGAGCTGAGTAATCGTGACGGGGAGATGAAGAATTCTCCTCATGAAAGCTCGTCAAACTCTCCTGCCACGATCAGTGCACCTGTTCTCACGGCTGAGTTGCCTTCTAGTCCAGCCATCGTTCCCGAAGCCGAGATAATTGCGTTGTTTCCGACTGTTCTCAAGGCTGCGGCAAAACCAACAGGTTCTTCAACCACTCCAGTCCCTGTTGCTGAGGATGATCAGGCTCCTGAGTCCATGCCTGCTCCTCTTGCAAAAAGGGAGATATTTTTGGGGTTGCCTGCTCCTAGAGGTGCATTGAAAGGCCGTAAGAGAACTTGTGTCAATCCTGAGACGACTATGAAGTGGAGATGTGTTAAAGGTTCTGTGGCCGGGCCTTCACCTTTTGGAACATCTCACTCGATTCTGATACCAGGGCACCATGCCAAGGTTTGATTTAAATTTAATCACCAGACTCCTCTTTGTTCATGTGCAGTTCATGTCATTGATTGACGGGATGCTAAACGACTGCGGGTCAGAGGTTGAGTAACTTATGAATATCTTTCCGAATCAAAAGAAAAGTCGTCATTTTTGGAAGCGAGACTGTGCGATATCAAAGGCGAACACTCCCTTGAGATGTCGCGGTCAGAAGCTCGGATTGGTGATCTCTAGAGAGATCTTGAAAAGACTGCAAGCCTCTTGATCAAAGAGAAGAAATCTAGGAAGTTCAAATTTCAGTGATGCATCGCTTGCAATGCCAAATTCAGGGTGAAGAAAGATTGATGAGCTGTGGGGTTGAGGAGGCCAAAGCCGAGGTCAAGGGTGCTTTATGAACTGAGGTCCAGTCTCGTTTGGCGAGGATTGGAAATTTCTCTGAATACCCTGATAAAGATTCAAAGTAGGGATGTTGCTTTGGCTGTCATTGAGGAAAGCATTGATGATATCGAGTTGATAGAAGAGAGTGATGCCCCATCCCCAAAGGCGGACGAGGCTAGATTTTCTGCTCGTAAGGAAGAGGTGGTAGCTATTTAGGGAGACTTTTACTCGATCTTTGCTGGCTGGAAATCGGACTGCATTCTTCCCCCATTTTTGGGTGATTCCGAAGAGCGAGCTCTTATGAGGGTTTAGCCTCAGGATGCGTTCATGGGAAGCGGAGATTGTGTATCTCAGAATCCTGTTGATGTTGTAAATGAAAACGAGGTCCCGTCTTTTGAGGATAATTGAAGTTGTATTTCAGCTCGTGACATTTGATATTTATGTTAGTGTTTGTTTTGGCCAAGTGTGGCCATGTTTCTTTTCATGTTTGGGACTGGCCGATGTGGCTTTGAATCCCTGCCCTTTTGTGGCTTTTTAGGATTTCCATCCGTATTTATAAATTTGTGGTTCATCACCTTTTAAAAATGCAAGAGTAACTATACGCAGAGATAGAGAAAAAGAGTATGAGTTTTCATCTCATTTCTGATGCTCATCGGATCGTTATACTTGTCGTTTTGTAAGATGAGAATATCCAAATGCTTTTTGTTTGCAAAGTGATATGCTCCTGACCAGCATCAAAGACCAAGGCATGAAAGCATGGCATGAACCAACTATTCGTTTAACATGCATTTCCAAGGCCTAATTGGATAAATCTATGAAGTTTTTGACTGAGATAAGCTAATGTATTTGGGGCAGAAAATGGAGGCCTTTAAATGAGGTTTGGGCTTATATTTTTGCCAGAAAAAGGGCCAAGATGTTAGATATCAAAGCCATCCCATTTTGAAGTTACAAACCCATTAGAAGCGAAAAGAAAGTTGTTTCCTTGCTTGACATGGGGAGTGACAAAAATCAGAGAATTAATTGCAAGAAGCTTTTCTCTGTATTTCATGCAAGAATGCAAAGAATGCTTGTTTCAAGAGCATTTTCTCTCTTCCATGCACTGTTTTATGATTTCCTAGGTTAATAATTATCTAGGTTTCTCAGCAAGTTTTGTTATCCTATAAATAAACTATTTAATCTCTTGTTTTAATCATTCAACATTTTTAATAAAAAATCATCTTCTTAAACTTGTTGAATCATTTCTAATTATTGTTGTGTAATATCCTTCAATCTAACTTGGTTTAATCTAGTATGTTATATCTAGAGGCGACCATTATAGGGTAGTAACAGAATTTCCACACCTCTTGTGTCACCTTTCAATCCACATCCCTTGATCGCTTTTGGCTTTCTATGTTATTAGGTGAGAGGCTTATCCATTACCAATTTTAGAGTGTCATTCATTGGGAGGATCTTATCAAGTGGTATCAGAGTCACTCTAAAAACGGTTTTTACTTATGTAATCCATCATTCTTATCCTTCTATCTTCTTGAGGTATCATCAGAAGCACTCTCTAGAAGTCTTAGGTTCTGAAAGTTGGAGAATCATGTCTAGACATGAAGACGAAACCTGCAATAAACAAAACAACTTTCTGATTGAAGCTGTCATGGCAAGAATGGAGAAACTAATGGATGCCAAACTTTATTCCATACGCCAAGAGAGACTTCAATCCAAGAATCATGTTCGAGGGAAGGATACTAGAAGAACACGACCAGATCCAAATAAATGGAAGAGGGAAACATTCAGCATCAAGGCATCTCGTCCTTCTCATGGTTCTGGAACAACTTGTGTGAAATTAAGCATCCCAGCAAAGGCAGATCAACAACAACCTTCGAAACCAGTTGAGAAAACAATTTCGGCCATAAATGAAAAGAAGTTAAATAATGGCTTCGAAAGATGGCTACAATCGTTCAAGGATAGTACCCATCAAAGGATCACAACCACACTGCCATCCACAGCCGCTAAAAATCAAGAGATCAAAGAGATTGAGCAAAAAACCGACTGTTTTTGACCATGTAGACTCTATGGACTACTAGCTGCATCAAGAGGATGAAAAAATGCTGTAAGTGTTGTCTTGTCATTCCAAAACGTGGCTAAATAAGCAGAATTCATTGGACCAGAAGCAGATGATGAAAAAGAGCATACAATGGCTGACAAGTCAGGTGAAATTCAAGGTTCATTTTCATTCTATGAATTGATCCAGACAGTGGTTTGCAATGAGACCAGTCAACTAGAGCAACTGAGGTGTGAAGATGGACTGCAACACTTAGTCTTCGAGCCAGGAGAAAAGGCTTGTATGTACAAAAACAGAGACATCACCGTGGTCAAAGGTACAGCCGCAATGAAGCTGCACAAGGTCGGTTCTTTCGTCTTGGAAGGTTCGGATTTGAGGATAAATCCTTTTCAATAGGGAAATAATGATATTCTCCTAACCAACATCAAAGACCAAGGCATGAAAGCAAGACATGAACCAACTAAGCAATTGATCATGGTTTGGTTGATTGTGCAACTTTGAAAAACATATTATGTATGTTTTGTTTTAGGCTTGTGGACGTAATGACGTTGGATGTTAAATGTATGACGTTTGGTGGTGGGAAGGTTAAGGTTTGTAATTTTTTGTGGTTAGTTTGTTTAATTTTTTTGGTTACATGTGTATAGTTGGTAGTCGTGTGTACGTATTCAAAAAAAGCAATCGTGGGTGTTGTATTAAAAGAAACATTTTGTCCTCGTATTTGGGTGTGTACAACTTTTAAGGCTGGTATGAGTGTGAACAATTAGGTGGGTTGGTGTACATGTGTACTAAATTACAAAGAGTGATAAATAGTAAGAATTTTTTTTGGAAAAGAAGAGGAACCAAGAAAAAAAATGAGGAAGAAACTTGTTGAGGAATGTGCATGCAGTGAATCTGGGATGAGTGTACGTATTCAAAAAAAGCAATCGTGGGTGTTGTATTAAAAGAAACATTTTGTCCTCGTATTTGGGTGTGTACAATTGTTAAGGCTGGTATGAGTGTGAACAATGAGGTGGGTTGGTGTACATGTGTACTAAATTACAAAGCGTGAGAAATAGTAAGAATTTTTTTTGGAAAAGAAGATGAGGAACCAAGAAAAAAAATGAGGAAGAAACTTGTTGAGGAATGTGCATGCAGTGAATCTGGGACGTCGAATTGAGAAGTACAAAAGCAAATCTTGTGGCTGAGAATTGAGACAGATACATGTCTTGTCAAAAAAGTAAATCTAGGGTTTCTTCCCGATACATAATAATTTAGTTTAATAATTTAGGAGTAAGTCAGCGTTCTAGTTGTAAATTGACTAGTTAAGTTAAGAAAAAAATAAAGCTGTTAGAAAAAAACTACATTGATAGTATAAACTGTCTTATAGTGTGAATGAAAACTTAAAATTATCTTAGAGTGTAATTATTTCTTAACATAATGGGCCACATTCCACTACTAAAACATTTTTTCTAACAACTTCTCTCCTTTCTAAATAAATTAGTCAATTCTTAATTAAGTTGATGATTAGTAAGTCCACTCACATTCTTTTTTAACCTGTAAAAATAAAAATATTATTTTATTTATTAGACCAAATTTGATTTGACACATATTTACCTTTAATCTTATTCGTTGGTTATAATGATCTGTCCTCAACATTAATTATCCAAATTTCATCTCTTACAAAACATTAAGTGCGTGTTTCATTGTCTATTAAAAAAAAATCATTAACGACATAGAAGAAGACGTTGAAGAGGTAGACAACAAAGATATACAATGAAAACTAGACAATTGTGACGACGGCGGAGAAGACAACAACAGTGACAACAATGGTGATGACGGTGACGAAAACGACAATGGTGACAACGAAGGCAGAGGCGATAGCGGGAGAAACAACAACAGTGATGACGATAGAGGCGATAACGTTGCAAGAGACAATGGTAGTGATGTAAATGAAAACAGCACAAACGACATAGACAAAGTCTCCTCTATATTATGGCCAATATTATGGAAGTCAACTGGACTTGCGTAGTCCCTTTGTACTTAGGTTGATTGTGCAACTTTGAAAAACATATTATGTATGTTTTGATTTAGACTTGTGGAAGTAATGACGTTTGGTGGTGGGAAGGTTAAGGTTTGTATTTTTTTGTGGTTAGCTTGTTTAATTTTTTTGGTTACATGTGTATAAATGGTATTGGTGTGTAAGTATTCAAAAAAGCAATCGTGGGTGTTGTATTAAAAGAAATGTTTTGTCCTCGTATTTGGGTGTGTACAATTTTTAAGGTTGGTATGAGTGTGAACAATGAGGTGGGTTGGTGTACATGTGTACTAAATTACAAAGCGTGAGAAATAATAAGAGTTTTTTTTGGATAAGAAGATGAGGAACCAAGAAAAAAAATGAGGAAGAAACTTGTTGAGGAATGTGCATGCAGTGAATCTGGGACGTCGAATTGAGAAGTACAAAAGCAAATCCTGTGGCTCAGAATTGAGACAGATATATGTCTTGTCAAAAAAGTAAATCTAGGGTTGCTTCCCGGTACATAATAATTTAGTTTAATAATTTAGGAGTAAGTCATCGTTCTAGTTGTAAATTGACTAGCTAAGTTAAGAAAAAAAAAGTTGTTAGAAAAAATTGCCTTGATTGTATAAACTGCCTTATAGTGTGAATTAAAACTTAAAACTGTCTTAGACTGTAATTATTTCTTAACGTAATGGGCCACATTCCATTACTAAGACACTTTTTCTGACAACTTCTCTCTTTTCTAAATAAATTAGTCATTTCTTAATTAAGTTGATGACTAGTAAGTCCAATCACATTCTTTTTTAACCTGTAAAAATAAAAATATTATTTTATTTATTAGACCAAATTTGATTTGACACATATTTACCTTTAATCTTATCCGTTGGTTATATTGATCTATCCTCAACATTAATGATCCAAATTTCATCTCTTACAAAACATTAAGTGCGTGTTTCATTGTCTATTAAAAAAAATCATTAATGACATAGAAGAAGACGCTGAAGAGGTAGACAACGAAGATATAAAATGAAAACTAGACAATTGTGACGACGGCGGAGAAGACTACAACAGTGACAACAATGGTGATGACGGTGACGAAAACGAAAATGGTGACAACAAAGGCAGAGGCGATAGCGGGAGAAACGACAACAGTGATGACGATAGAGGCGATAACGCTGCCAGAGATGATGGTAGTGATGTAAATGAAAACAACACAAACGACATAGACAGAGTCTCCTCTATATTACGACACCAAATCACCACGTGTTATGTCCTTGCTCGTTCAAATCACCACGCCTTCGGCTTACTCTCTTCCAAGATTTACAGCTCCTTCAAGCTCCGGCATCGAGTTACGTCGTGGCGTTTTGGTCCAGTTTAGTCAATAAATAAATAAAATGAAAATTTGATTTTTTGAGTTTTAAAGCTTGAAATCGAAGCTTAAACGACAATTATACAATCTTGAAGGTACAATTAACAAGAAAAATGAGAAAAAAACGATAGTATGTACACTATAATATGCACTATAACACCAGAAATTTAAAAGCATGTGTACACTATAGTATGTACATTTATTTATCAAAAAAGAAAACTATAATATATACACTAAAATATGCACATTTACTTATTAAAAAAATAGTATGTGTGCACAAATTGTATTGTCCACATGTACAATGATTTGCATGTACTCTAATTCACTTATACACCAATTTGTATGTACTAGATAAAGTTTTTTACGTACATTCGTAAGTTTCAAATATTTGAACGGCCAAATCATCTATGTGTAAACAAGATTTCATTATCCATGTATAATGATTTACAAAACTAACCTGTACACGGGTACACTTATATAATAGATAAGCTTTTAACATTCAATTGAAAATTTAAGTATTTAAATGGCCAATATCATATAGTATCAACTGAAACAGTCTAGCATAAACAAACCCGAGTGCTTTAAGCTAAGTAGAACATATGACATTCATCGATATGCTTAATCCCTCACAATGATTTACAAAACTAAGATGTACACATGTACACTTAGAAATTTTGGAAAATAAAAATTTATCCAAAATTGTATATCATATTTTTGACCAAATTCATAAATCTCTTCTTTTTACGGTTCTTAATTTGGAATAAGAAATATATGGGTATGAATCAAACTGAGATTTTTAAAAATGTTGATGGATATCTTACACTCAACAATGTTGATGTGTAGTTTTCTAATATAATGAAATAACAAGTATATTATCAATTAAAAAATAAATCATATATGAGAATAACACAAAATGCATTACTAAAATCTTACGAAATGCATTAAAGAAAGGAAATTTTTCTTTAAAAATTATTTCATGTGTACAGTATAGTATGTACATTTACTTATCAAAAAAACTATAGTATGCACATTTACTTATAAAGAAAATATAGTATGTGTACAAAAATTGCATTGTCCACATGTACAATGATTTGGATGTACACTAATTCACTTATACACTAAATTGAATGGCCAATATTATGGAAATCAACCGGACTTGGGTAGTCCCTTTGTACTTAGGTTGATTGTGCAACTTTGAAAAACATATTATGTATGTTTTGATTTAGGCTTGTGGACGTAATGATGATGAATGATAAATGTATGACGTTTGGTGGTGGGAAGGTTAAGGTTTGTATTTTTTTGTGGTTAGCTTGTTTATTTTTTTGGTTACATCTGTATAATTGGTAGTGGTGTGTAAGTATTCAAAAAAGCAATTGTGGGTGTTGTATTAAAAGAAACGTTTTGTCCTCATATTTGGGTGTGTAAAATTTTTAAGGTTGGTATGAGTGTGAACAATGAGGTGGGTTGGTGTACATGTGTACTAAATTACAAAGCGTGAGAAATAGTAAGAATTTTTTTTAGATAAGAAGATGAGGAACCAAGAGAAAAAAAAATGAGGAAGAAACTTGTTGAGGAATGTGCATGCAGTGAATCTGGGACGTCGAGTTGAGAAGTACAAAAGCAAATACTGTGGCTGAGAATTGAGACAGATAAATGTCTTGTCAAAAAAGTAAATCTAGGGTTGCTTCCCGATACATAATAATTTAGTTTAATAATTTAGGAGTAAGTCAGCGTTCTAGTTGTAAATTGACTAGTTAAGTTAAGAAAAAAAAATATTGTTAAAAAAACTGCCTTGATTGTATAAACTGCCTTATAGTGTGAATTAAAACTTAAAACTGTCTTAGAGTGTAATTATTTCTTAACATAATGAGCCACATTCCACTACTAAGACACTTTTTCTAACAACTTCTCTCTTTTCTAAATAAATTAGTCATTTCTTAATTAAGTTGATGACTAGTAAGTCCAATCACATTCTTTTTTAACCTGTAAAAATAAAAATATTATTTTATTTATTAGACCAAATTTGATTTGACACATATTTACCTTTAATCTTATTCCTTGGTTATATTGATATGTCCTCAACATTAATGATCCAAATTTCATCTCTTACAAAACATTAAGTGTGTTTTTCATTGTCTATTAAAAAAATCATTAAGACATAGAAGAAGACGTTGAAGAGGTAGACAACGAAGATATACAATGAAAACTAGACAATTGTGACGACGGCGGAGAAGACAACAACAGTGACAACAATGGTGATGACGGTGACGAAAACGACAATGGTGACAACAAAGGCAGAGGCGATAGCGGGAGAAACGACAGCAGTGATGACGATAGAGGCGATAATGTTGCCAGAGACTATGGTAGTGATGTAAATGAAAACAGCATAAACGACATAGACGGAGGCGGCGTACACAATGGGAACGTTGATGATGATGATGATGGAGACGTAAACCACATCAGCTTACAAGGCAACGACAAGATCATCTCTTTTGTGTATACCGAGCTCAAAGAAATAGAGATCCATGGTTGAAAGTTTGAAGAGACAGAGATTAGGATCAATCGTGATCTCGATTGTTACCACAACAAATTCTTTTATTTCCACTTTAAACACTTTATGTTTAGCTTTGTTTTCAGTTTAACCTCAAACTCTTGAATATACTATTTTTTTCTTTTTTATTTGACCTTAAACTTACATATATGCATTTTATCTCTTGGCGTGTCTAAATAAACACACAATTGCAATATATATTACTATATATAACCTAAAATGACTTAAATTAATTGAATTCAGATGGTATAATCTCTTTAAGTCATAAGATATAAAAATCAAGCAAACAAATGTCTAAAATGATCTAAATTAACTAAGACAAGATTCTTAAAATCATTCAAATCATATATTATCATTATTTGTGCAATGTAGAATTCGGTGTTCATATGACTTTTTTAAAAACATTGTACATGTGGACAGTAGAGAAATGATGTGTACACCGTAATATTTTTTTACTGTAAAAAAATTTGCAATTTGCAAACCTATCTAACAAATATAATAGGTGTATATTTAAATGCTTTCAAATTTATCTAACATATTATCTAGTGTCTATGTATTGTTGTACAAGTTAATTAATGTACATGTGAATCATTGTGCATGTGGATAGCAAGAAATTTGTGTACATGGTATAGTGTACACACCAAATAGCTTTTAAAGTTACAATTGTATTTTTTTGTGCATTTTGTAAAATTTTATTAGTGTGTTTGTGTTAGTTTTACAAATAACTTATTTTTCATTCGACTTTCAATATACATGCTACATCATTGCATGAGAGAACTACAACATCTAGTTGATAATTAGATATCCATCTCACATTTTTATAAAACTCATTTTTGCTCCTTATCCCAAACCTAGAAAGTTCAAATATATTTTTCTATAAATTAAATAATTGAGACACAATCTTTGATGGAAAACTAAGTTTTTTAAAAAGTAAGATTTTTGAATTTTTTCTTGTTCTATAAAGACATTTTCTGAATATCCATTGTATTCTTAATATGCATGAATAGTCTAAAAATTCTTCTTTCTAAAACGGAAAGAGTATTGTACAATTTTAGCTAAAATAAACATTTTTCTTTTTTATGCACAAAAATTGGGTTTTTGTTTAATTTACAAATTAATATTTAGGATTTTGGCCGAAAAATAATATATCATTTTGGTAAAAAAATTTACAGTGCGTACATGTGAATCATTTATCTAAGTTGACTAGTGTACATGTAAATCGTTGTACATGTTGATAGATAAATTTTGTGTCTATAGTGTCATGTATATATGACTACGTACATATATCATTATAACAATATTCACGAGAAATGACTTTTACCACACTGAGATGTCATGATTTTAATGATACTTAGCATCATATTTAGCTCATTTTAATCATTTGAAGATATATATATATATATATATTGATAGTAAATTTTTCACCAGTTGAATGGTGCTCATATGAATTGAAATATATGTGGATAGTAAATTTTGTGTACATAATATCGTGTACAGCTATCTACTTACAAATATCATTGCAATAACGTACACAAGAAATTACTCATACCCCATGGAAAGACAAAGACCTTCTAAAAAACCAAATTAATGTTCCTTATTTTTTCTTACAAAACAACATAGAAAAACAACTAATCAAACATTATGTACGTCAAACGGTATGTGTGTCTCTTCTTTGATATCTCATTTTTAAAAAAAAATTTAGACTCTTACTTTAATTTATTTTAATCATTTAGATTACATATTAGGTGTACATATTGTATTAGTGTGCTCATTTGCATATAACAATTGTTAGTCTCGAGTTTTCACTCTGTTACAGGATAAAAATGCACATTAAAAAGTTGGAGATGAAATCAAAAGGTCATTTTTGCAATTCTGAAAGTTTGAATTAGTAGAAAAAGAATAAATTAAAACTTGAAGGACCAAACATGCAAATAGCAGAATCTTGACCATTGTTGCTCTCGATCTCAAACTCTACGACAGAGAGGATGAGCTACAAGAACTTCAGACGACAACGAACGTGGATTTGAGCACTCAGGCGTTATGCGGAGGTGACTCTTTGTTGACGAATGAGGCCACAGTGATGCGGAGTTGATTTTCCATATGAGCTACTTGTTACAGTGGAGCTCAGCGTGGTGGATTGATGAGGAGGTGATGCTTCGATGACGTATCAGCTATGGCTTTACGCAGATATGAGTTGGTGGTGAGAAGTATGTCATAGAGGAGGACCAAACAACACAACGAGGGATTAGAATTCACAATATAAAAGTATGGGTAGCAATTGAAAAAAAATTGTACATTTTAGAATTATGGGATCAAAACAAAAAAAAAATTTAAAGGCTAAAAAAGATGAAATTATGAGGCACGTGGCTTCTTGCTCATATAATTATCTAATTCAATTTACTTTCTGCCTCGGGTCCACCACTCACTCTTTGTAATCAAAACTCAAAAGCCAACTACACATAAATATGTAACTTAAGAAAAAACCTTTAGTTAAGCTTTTTCAAAGAAAAATTAAGTCTTTTACACCAAAAACTACCTTAGTATAACAAAATGATTTATGTTGTAATAAAAAGACAGAAACTGACTCTACCAACCACAAAGGCCTTTTGCAACCACAAAAGCTCTTTGCAACTTCAAATTTCAAAGTTAACCTACCAACCACAAATGCCCTTTATCTAATTGACAATATGATAAAGTTAAAGAAAGTGTTTGAGTAGTAATAAGTGGCCTAAAATATTATTAATAAGTCTTTAATGTAATTTTTTTTAGAAACTACCTCCATAGCTTAAATTTACCTAAAGTGTCACCATGAGTGGAAAACACTAGTAAGACAATGATTAAAATTTATATTTATCAAAAAAGAGAAAAAAAAACAATATTTGGGAATAAATTCCCGTTGACGTCACTGATCGTATGTGCATACGTAATCATGAAATATTCAACCCCAAAGCTTTCTCTGGAGCCATCCATTTATATTTCTTCTTCGACAAGTCGGAAGGATAATTCGTTCCTACCAATCCAATCGGGATATTGTAATTTTCGGGGAAATTTGAGGTAGGACTCAACTCATTCAATCTATCTTTTCGTGATGAAATTGAATTCTTTTAGCTGGATGTAAAAACTTTGATTGATCCTTCTCCTGATCTCCAGAAGAAGTATGAAAGTCTCTGTTATGTGGAGAGGAAACAAATACACCATTGAGATCGATTCCGAGGCTAATCTGAAGGATTTGGGTTATGAATTGAGCAAGTTAACGGGCGTTACGGAGGAGACGCTCCGTCTGATCGTTCCTCGGTTGAATGAAAAAGGCTCAAACTTGATGCTTCCCTTTTCTGATGAGCACTCCAGCTTGAGCTTGCAGGAATTTTCCATCATCGTTGAGGAGGTTTGCATGACAAACGATCTTGTCTGATTAAAATGAATTCTTAACTCTCTGGTTTTACTTTCTTAGGGCAAAACTATCAGAATGATGGGAGTGACTGAAGAAGAGGTCAATGGAGTTCTAAAAGATGCAATGTCCGACATGAGAATACTTGGCTTCGAGGACGAGGAGAGAAGAAGGCTTAGGCTAAAGCACTTCTCTACCCATTCAATCAAGCTTCCTCAGGGGCCTTACATCTTCTGCCACTTCCGTACCCTTCAACTCTCTGGTATCGAGGTAACTCAACCTTCTTTCTATCAACTTTTGTTCTTGATAATTTGTCTCTCATCATCATGTTTGTTCTTCTAGTTAAACCCTCCTGCTTCTGATGCTTTAAAGAGAATGCACATGCTTGCATCCGACCCTGGTATTATCGCTATTATGAACAAGGTATATTATGATATTAACGTATCTTGCATTATAAACCCGATGCCAATCAGTTTCGTTTCTTCTTCTTCGTATTTTTTTTTTTGTAGCATCGATGGAGAGTAGGGATTATGACAGAACTTGCTCCAGTTGGTTATGTTGGTGTTAGTCCAAAATGCCTTCTTGGCTTTAACAAGGTACACACACCCATCTTCTTTTCATCCCTTCCCTTGCCTATTTTGTATTTTTGATTTATCCTCAAATACAGAATCAAGGAGAGGAGATTTCTCTACGTCTTCGGACTGATGATCTCAAAGGATTCAGGAAGTACCAGAGCATTAAAAAGACACTACTCCATGAGCTGGTAAGTTCTCTTACTCTACAGCAACTAAGATCTGAATTTTTCTGCTCAACTCTATGATTCACCAGCTATATGATTCACAATATGTCAGGCTCACATGGTATATACGGAGCATGATCAAAACTTTTATGCTCTTGATAGTCAGGTAACATTTCGGATGCTTTTCTCAGTTTTATATTTTTTGTTGAAGATTTTAACAATTTGAGTGTTTATGTGACAGTTGAACAAAGAAGCTGAAAGCTTAGATTGGACTAAATCAAGGGGTCACACTTTAAATGGAGCGAAAGTTACAAACAATTTTGATGATGAAGAGGATTTCTTTGATGAAATTGGAGATGAAAGCTTTGCTCAAAGGCTTGGTGGAAATCTATACGATCATCTGGGAAATGCTCGTGAATTGTCTGTTGCTGCAGCTTATCTCCGTCTCTCCCACACTAGTGACGTTGGTGCTACGAAACTGAGAGAAGAACCTGATCCTGATGACTCTATTGAGGTCCGAGATGAGAATAAGCAGCCAATTCTCCCTGGAGCTCACTCTGACTCTAGGAGTGAGTTTGAGCCTGATCCCGACGAACATCACTCAGTATCGGTTGAAATCGCGATTGGTGTTGCCCATCCTACTGAAGACGATAATGAACCTGTTCCTGATGACTTGGAAACACGCACAAGTATTGCGGGAGTTGAAAACATGGAAATATCAAATGACACAGTTATGTTGGATGGTAATTTGAATAGACCTCCTGGAGAAACCAATGAAGATGAAACAATTATTGAGGTTGATGAGCCAGATCCAGATGATATGGAGATTCAGAGGATCCAAGACTCTGTTACCATCATCTCTAACCGTCTCAAGAAAGCCATATATGCCTTGAAAACTGGAGTCAGCTCCGCTGAAGCAACCAATGTGCTACAAATGCTTCTAAAAATAGTGAGGTACACTCTTGGAAACTTACAAGCGTGTCTAGAGATTAAAGTCCATTGTTATGTGAATGAAGATATGATTTCTTTTATTATTATTTTTTTTGGTTTTGTCCAGGAACATCATTGAGCAACCAACTGAAATGAAATTCAAAAGGTTGCGTAAGGTATGTGGACTCGATAGGTCTCTGATGTAATATTCTTCCTTATTTATGTTAATATATCAAATGTCTGGTATGTTCGACTACATGAATGCCATTTCAGGGAAACCCTGCAATTAAGCGCAAGATACTCAACTTCGCAGGTTTTTGTTTTGCTTCTCCATCTTCTGATCACTGATTGTGTATGATATATGTGTGTGTTAAGGCGGGATTGTTTTGCAGCTGCGGTTGAGATCCTTTCAGTGGTTGGCTTTGTGGAAGAGATGGTGTCGGAAGGCACAGGAGCACAAGAACCATATTTGGTACTGAAACGTAATGACCCAGGCCTCTTGTGGATTGCCAAGTCTATGATTGAATCACACACCACAGCTTCCTAGATATTGTGTATTACGTCATTTTACTCATTAAAAGCTGTCATAAATGTAAGATTGGAGACTGATTATATAAGAAGCATGTTTCCGTAACACTTAAGTAGAAACATAACATTTCTTTTAAATGGAGTGTTGATTGTATGGCAGAACAATTTAATAAAAAAAACGAGAGAGATGAAACTTATACCTTAACACACATAGTGAACCATTAAATGAGTCTAAAACAAGAACCACCTGTTTTTTTCTCAGCTATTTGAGATGTCATCATATGAATTTAACATGTGTATCATCTATCAGGTGGATGAAGAGTAAGTACTTATACTTGAACCAGCCTGCTCTTGGATCTGCAGATTCATTCTAGAGGTTCTCTTCTTACGTACCAAACTATTTCTCCTTCAAGCTTTCCATTCCTCTCTATGCAATTCCTCAAACCAATAGCCATACTCCTTAGGATGACTCTCACGCTAGGGGAGTAGTGGTGGACATTTCAGTTAAAAATTTGGTTTATTTCGAATTCAATTTGGTTTGGTTAAGTTAATTTAGTTTTAATAAAACTCTTAACTATACTTAATCCAAATTAATTCTGATTTAGTTCGGATTATTTTTATTTCTTTTACATTTAATTTTGCTGGAAAATTAATTTATAGGTACAAATATGTAATAAAATATACACGTTGTCATAAAATATTACAATAATTCAGTAACTTTTATATAAAATTATATTTTAATGAAATAAATAATTATCAATATGCTCTTTGTTAAAAATAAGAAGATTGTTTTTCAAACTTAACCACATGACTTCAATTTTTTTACTCAGACTTGACGTGGTCTACGGATATAAACAAGAATAGAACAATCAACATAGCACAAACTATGATAAAAGGAACGAGCTATCCTAGATAAGCCATATGCACTCCGATTGAGCTCTCTTTGTATGCTACAAATCTTGAAATCTCAAAATCGTCCTGTACAGTTGTAACTTCACCAAATTTCGTCGAAAAGCTCGGCCATACTTGGGGTTCTTGGATCATCACTATAATGTCTTTGCTTTTGGTTCCAAAAGTCTGGCATCTAGTGTATTGTAGCATGGATTCCATTGCCCTAATTAACGCCTCTAGCTCCAAATGCAAAGAATACATACGATTTTATTTGTTCATTAACCTTAAGAGTTGTTATGTTCTTGATTCATCAATCCATACCCACCCATATCCATTATATTGTGCCTCTGGAGTCTAGGACCCATCGGCCAAACATATATTTTGCAAGATTAGGGCTGGTATACTTGTTTGGTAGATCACATGATTGTCAGCTAGTGAG
This sequence comes from Moricandia moricandioides, assembly GCA_905132885.1. Taxonomy (NCBI): domain Eukaryota; kingdom Viridiplantae; phylum Streptophyta; class Magnoliopsida; order Brassicales; family Brassicaceae; genus Moricandia; species Moricandia moricandioides. The sequence continues at coordinate 180,590 of CAJHQQ010000473.1, forward strand.
TTCGCCTCAAACCAATCATGGCATTGGCTTTTCGCATGTATAATTATCTCAAGTGGATCCCGTGAGATTCCTCTGAATAATTTGTCATTGCGAGATTTCGAAAAGTACCAAATAATTCATGGATAAGGTCTTTATCAAGCTTCGGGTCCTCAGTTTCATTCTTCCTCCAAAATACCTAGTCTAAATTAGAAAAGGCACTTTTTGTTGGAAAAACTTCCTGACAAAATGGTGTCAAAGCAAATACCCAAGTTTGTAATGCTGGGAGACATTCAAATATAACGTGATTGACTAATTCATCTGGTTCTCCACACCTGGGACAATGGTTGTCACAACGCATATGGTGTCTCGCCAGATTACTTGTAAATGCTATGTAACCAGACATTAGCTTCCATATCAAATGCAAGATTTTAGGAGGGGCATTGATTTTCCAAGCATGAGCTTTAAGCTTAGTGGTACTTGGCTCTAGGACCATAACCTTTTGTTCTTGATGTAAGATGTTTCTCACTATCCAATAGTCAAATTTGACTGTGTGCATCACATTATTTGTATAACTCCACATGTACATACCATTGTTGGGGTCAAAATCGGTCACAACAAAATTAACAACTAAAATATTCCAAAAAATATGCCTTAAAAAATATGGTCCCAAATGTCGAAGAAACTACACCGCAATAAGCCAAGCCTATTTAATAAGGATATGAGTACAAAATTTTGTGTGTTTCTTCTCGGACAAGAAATGAAATAATTTATATGCAAACATGAAAAGAACGAAAAAACGTCCTCGCGGAAGGTTTATGCAATAGATAACAAATTTTGTGAAACAATCTTCCGTAAAACAAAATATCTGAAACGTTTCCACACAAGAACATCGTAGGAAAGTTTAAGAGATAATATTCCTTAAAACAACTTTCGAGAAATCTTTACGGAAAAACTTACGTAAAGTAAATGAAATAGTTCTAAAAGCCTACAAACCTATCAATAGAGAGAAAGAGAATGGAAGAAAGGCACCAACACACTCCTCTCGCTCTACCACCTCACCACACACACTCCCTCTCACCTTGGCCTCACCACACATCCCTCTCTCACGTCACCTAGCCACACACAAGCTCCACCTTGCCACACACAAGCTCAGACTCGCCCCACTAAGTATCACCTCGTAACACACAAGCTCAGAATTTCCCCCACAAGGCTCATAATCGCCCCACATGGTATGACCTCACCCCATACGTCTCAGCCTCACCACAGAGATCCTTCTCTCTCTCTCTTTACCTCACCACAGAGCTCTCTCTTTGGCTGCATGTCGCCAGACAGAATTCCTCTTTTCCCAATAAAGCTATCATCATATTCTCCTTTGAATATCGTTCGAAATGTCTTTTGTTTCGCCTCAATCGGATTTTCCGTTGAGATTTTACGATGAAAATAAGTATGTGTTTTCTCCTAAAAGTCTGAATCAGTCGTCAAGATGATGCTGGTTAACTTAAGACCATTGTATCCTCGACTAAATGGATCGATTTTCATCAGTTCATAGGACCAACGAAATTAAAAACGTATGTAAGACAAATCGACAGTTTCTCCGAGAATAATCGTAAAAACGCATAAGTCGTAGAACGGTCTGAAACAACCTAAAACATGAAAAAAAAACACTTATGATTTAAAATGAGAACAAGCCCACATGTAGTGAGGGCTTACTCAATTGGCATAATGAAAAGTGAAAGAAGAGGATTAAATTGAATTTTCAAAGATAAACATGGATTTAGAGAGGATAAGGGAAGTTCTTCGCGAAGGGATAAACTCAAATTATGGTGGATAAGGACAATCAACCAGCTCGCGAAGGGATACACTACAGACATGCAAAACAATCAACCAGCTCACGACAAAAACATCGACATTGAAAACCTTGATAACACTCCAGCAGCAAACGCACCTGCAGCCAATGCCGATGCTCACGCCACAGCGCTCGATGGAATCAAAAAGATGTTTTTGACTCTCGAGAAGAAGTCAAACGAGCAGTATAAGCTCACGAGTTTTCTGTCTAAACAGGTCAAATCCTTAACGACGATAACTATGTCTCTTTTCCCATGCGGAGCTACAAGAGTCTGCAGGGTAAGGAGACTTGACTTCGCGACTCTACCGGACAGGCCCGCTAACACACAGAGAAATCCGTCGGGACAAAACTACGAAGAAGTAACTCATGTCGTAACGCAGAAAAACATGGAAAATACCTCACTTCTCAATCGAGAAACGCAAGAAACAAAGTTGAGCGCGTCAACATGGACACCAGAGACCTGTCCAACCCTTCGGAAGAGGACGCTCACGTGCATCCGAGATGGAAGAGGAGCCAAATGAATCGGCAAAAATCAACTTTTGAAAGACCCATAACGGAAGAAGAAGAAACGTCTTCTGAGTAGAACATGAAGAATTAGTCAAAGAACAGGCGTAGAGCACTGGCAGAAAAAGCCATCAACCTCGGAAATTTATGGAGGTTATCTTGATGAGATGCACGATCTCCACAAGAATATCGTAAATGACTGTAGCAGTCATCGTGACTAAGAATTTTGACCCAACCGTGCGAACCGAGTAAAATACTCACTGTAAACTGAACTATAATATGGCTTGATCCTCAAAAGGAGTACGTTGGCAACTTGTCGCAGGACGAGTTCAGCTGTCCCCCTTTCAAAAAGGGGAGGAATTGAGATTGTATGTATACTCGTATACTCTGACATTTTAAATTATTCGCTTTCTTAGTAATCGATATTTTTAAAACTTTTTTGGTAATAAGAAAACGCATTTTGACTTTAAAGCATCCGCCAATCTCTTTTGCCACATAAGCACTCGATCTCGCGAATTACTTTACGGCTAAAAAACAATCCACGATTCGTTTATAAACGCCCAAGTAAATACTAATAGTCATCATATAACCCGAACACAAAAATCATAGGAAAATTATTCGTAACAAATCTAAGTCCTAGCAACCAAACGGTTAACGAAAATACCATCAATCAATCAAATTCAAAATGTTTCACAAATAATTTCTCGTCAACAAGGTTGAAACAAAGACCTCTGAAGCACTGCGAAAACATCCCTAAACCAGCAAATGTTTCAACCAGAAAATTGGTATACAAAAGAAAATTTTTAAAACGAAAAACACTTTCGAATAAATTACTACACGAACAAACCGAAATATTTCCTGTTCACAAGTTCAAACAGGGCCTTCGATCAAAAGCGAAAATATTCTCCTGACATATTTTCAAAACGTAAAATCACTTTTACTCAAAGGAAGAACATATTATCAGAAAAGCGAGACGTCGCAGACTTTCGAAAACATACTTCCAAATTCAAACAATTTATAAAAACAGTCGTCACGGGACTATAAATCGACAACTAACCCAAGTTAGAAATACCAAGTACTTTCTCTTACATCACGTCCGTCGATTGGCGCCGATAGAAAAATCAACCGTTCCTAAAACGAACGCTCAGACTAACATGCTCCTCTCATAGAATTTGTGCTCATACGAACGCTCAGCCTAACCAATCATGGCATTCGCTTTTCGCATGTATAATTATCTCAAGTGGATCCCGTGAGATTCCTCTGAATAATTTGTCATTGCGAGATTTCGAAAAGTACCAAATAATTCATGGATAAGGTCTTTATCAAGCTTCGGGTCCTCAGTTTCATTCTTCCTCCAAAATACCTAGTCTAAATTAGAAAAGGCACTTTTTGTTGGAAAAACTTCCTGACAAAATGGTGTCGAAGCAAATACCCAAGTTTGTAATGCTGGGAGACATTCAAATATAACGTGATTGACTAATTCATCTGGTTCTCCACACCTGGGACAATGGTTGTCACAACGCATATGGTGTCTCGCCAGATTACTTGTAAATGCTATGTAACCAGACATTAGCTTCCATATCAAATGCAAGATTTTAGGAGGGGCATTGATTTTCCAAGCATGAGCTTTAAGCTTAGTGGTACTTGGCTCTAGGACCATAACCTTTTGTTCTTGATGTAAGATGTTTCTCACTATCCAATAGTCAAATTTGACTGTGTGCATCACATTCTTTGTATAACTCCACATGTACATACCATTGTTGGGGTCAAAATCGGTCACAACAAAATTAACAGCTAAAATATTCCAAAAAATATGCCTTAAAAAATATGGTCTCAAATGTCGAAGAAACTACACCGCAATAAGCCAAGCCTATTTAATAAGGATATGAGGTCAAAATTTTGTGTGTTTCTTCTCGGACAAGAAATGAAATAATTTATATGCAAACATGAAAAGAACGAAAAAACGTCCTCGCGGAAGGTTTATGCAATAGATAACAAATTTTGTGAAACAATCTTCCGTAAAACAAAATATCTGAAACGTTTCCACACAAGAACATCGTAGGAAAGTCTAAGAGATAATATTCCTTAAAACAACTTTCGAGAAATCTTTACGGAAAAACTTACGTAAAGTAAATGAAATAGTTCTAAAAGCCTACAAACCTATCAATAGAGAGAAAGAGAATGGAAGAAAGGCACCAACACACTCCTCTCGCTCTACCACCTCACCACACACACTCCCTCTCACCTTGGCCTCACCACACATCCCTCTCTCACGTCACCTAGCCACACACAAGCTCCACCTTGCCACACACAAGCTCAGACTCGCCCCACTCAGTATCACCTCGTAACACACAAGCTCAGAATTTCCCCCACAAGGCTCATAATCGCCCCACATGGTATGACCTCACCCCATACGTCTCAGCCTCACCACAGAGATCCTTCTCTCTCTCTTTACCTCACCACAGAGCTCTCTCTTTGGCTGCATGTCGCCAGACAGAATTCCTCTTTTCCCAATAAAGCTATCATCATATTCTCCTTTGAATATCGTTCGAAATGTCTTTTGTTTCGCCTCAATCGGATTTTCCGTTGAGATTTTACGATGAAAATAAGTATGTGTTTTCTCCTAAAAGTCTGAATCAGTCGTCAAGATGATGCTGGTTAACTTAAGACCATTGTATCCTCGACTAAATGGATCGATTTTCATCAGTTCATAGGACCAACGAAATTAAAAACGTATGTAAGACAAATCGACAGTTTCTCCGAGAATAATCGTAAAAACGCATAAGTCGTAGAACGGTCTGAAACAACCTAAAACATGAAAAAAAAACACTTATGATTTAAAATGAGAACAAGCCCACATGTAGTGAGGGCTTACTCAATTGGCATAATGAAAAGTGAAAGAAGAGGATTAAATTGAATTTTCAAAGATAAACATGGATTTAGAGAGGATAAGGGAAGTTCTTCGCGAAGGGATAAACTCAAATTATGGTGGATAAGGACAATCAACAAGCTCGCGAAGGGATACACTACAGACACGCAAAACAATCAACCAGCTCACGACAAAAACATCGACATTGAAAACCTTGATAACACTCCAGCAGCAAACGCACCTGCAGCCAATGCCGATGCTCACGCCACAGCGCTCGATGGAATCAAAAAGATGTTTTTGACTCTCGAGAAGAAGTCAAACGAGCAGTATAAGCTCACGAGTTTTCTGTCTAAACAGGTCAAATCCTTAACGACGATAACTATGTCTCTTTTCCCATGCGGAGCTACAAGAGTCTGCAGGGTAAGGAGACTTGACTTCGCGACTCTACCGGACAGGCCCGCTAACACACAGAGAAATCCGTCGGGACAAAACTACGAAGAAGTAACTCATGTCGTAACGCAGAAAAACATGGAAAATACCTCACTTCTCAATCGAGAAACGCAAGAAACAAAGTTGAGCGCGTCAACATGGACACCAGAGACCTGTCCAACCCTTCGGAAGAGGACGCTCACGTTTATCCGAGAAGGACGAGGAGCCGGACGAATCAGGCAAAAATCAACTTTTGAAAGACCCATAATGGAAGAAGAAGAAAACGTCTTTTGGGTAAAACATGAAGAATTAGTCAAAGAACGGGCGCAGAGCACTGGCAGAAAAAGCCGTCAACCTCGGAAATTTATGGAGGTTATCTTGATGAGATGCACGATCTCCGCAAGAATATCGTAAAAACAGCCACAGAGGTAAAAGCGGTGAAATCACTAATTCACCACGCTACCAGTGCCGCACCTGAGATTGACAGGACTTCTCGAAGAGGCCCAAAAACTCCCTTCACCTCCCGTATCACGAATACGATAATATCAGATCCTAGGAAGATTAAGATTCCCATGTATAATGGCACCATTGACCACAAAGGCCCATGCGCAACCTTTTTCATATCGCAATTGGAAGGGGCAAACCCAGGGAACACGAAAGAGACACAGGCTATTGCCTCTTCTTCGTTCAAAACTCTCCAATGAGCAACACTCGAGTGATTTTCTCGCCTAAACAAAAATTACATCGGAAACTTCCTTCAACTCTCCTCGGCGTTTCTCAAACAATACTCCATGTCCATGGATAGGGAAACATCCGACGTTGACCTTTGGGGTTTAGCTCAAAAAGAAGATGAATCTCTACGAGATTTAATGAACCAGTTCATGGCCGTCATATCAAGAGTTAACGGAATCAGAGATAAAGTGGCCTTAGATGCTCTAAGGATATCACTCTAGTACAAGTAGAAGTTCAGAAAATGGGTCTCTCTCGAGAAACCATGCAGGATCCAAGATGCTCTCCACAAAGCCACGAACTTCATTATCAACGAAGAAGAGAAGAAAGTCCCTGTCGCAGAAACATAAACCTCTGAAAGCATCTGCAGAAGACGCAGCATCAAACCAAAGCTGGAAAATAATGTTTCTCGTAACAACAAGTACGTCCATCACGAGGGTGAATATGTTCAAGGAGCACACAAATACGCCATTCTCCTCCACAATGGAAAGGGGGGGGGGGCGAACTTTAGGAAACACATTGACCCGAAATGTGACCTTCAAAGCAAACGCCGTCTGCGAGTTTCAATCAGACTAGAGGCCACTCTACCACGAACTGCAAAGTTTCTGCCACATGACTGACAGCAAAAATTACTGTAGCAGTCATCGTGACTACTGTAGCAGTCATCGTGACTAAGAAGTTTGACGCAACCGTGCGAATCGAGTAAAATACTCACGGTAAACTGAACTACGATATGACTTGATCCTCAAAAGGAGTACGTAGGCAACTTGTCGCAGGACGAGTTCATTTGTCCCCCTCTCAAAAAGGGTTAGGAATTAACTTTTTATGTTATACTCATATACTCTGACATTTTAAAATATTCGCTTTCTTGTAATCGATATTTTTGAAAAAAATTTGGTTAATAAGAAAACTCATTTCGACTTAAAAAACATCTGCCAATCTCTTTTGCCACAGAAGCACTCGATCTCGTGAATTACTTTACGGCTAAAAAACAATCCACGATTCATTTATAAACGCCCAAGTAAATTACTAACAGTCATCGTATAACCTGAACACAAAAATCATAGGAAAAGTATTCGTAACAAATCTAAGTCCTAGCAACCAAACGGTTAACGGAAATACCATCACCAAATGCGTCACAAATCATTTCTCGTCAACAAGGTCGAAACAAAAACCTCTGAAGCACTGCAAAAATATCCCTAAACCAGCAAATGTTTCAACCAGAAAAGTTGGTATACAAAAGAAAATTTCTTAAAACGAAAGACACTTTCGAATAAATTACTACACGAACAAACCGAAATATTTCCCGTTCAGAAGTTTCAAACAGGACCTTCGGTCAAAAGCGGAAATATTCTCCCGACATATTTTCACAACGTAAAATCACTTTACTCAAAGGAAGAACATATTATCGGAAATAGCGAGACGTCGTAGACTTTTGAAAACATACTAAACAATTTATAAAAACAGTCGTCACGTGAATATAAATCGACAACTAGTGAAAGTTAGAAATACCAAGTACATTCTCTTACATCATATCCGTCGATTGGCACCGACAGACAAATCAATCGTTCCTAAAACGAACGCTCAGCCTAACC